>VZTG01008545.1:1170165-1348231 GCA_013397845.1 Melanocharis versteri | reverse complement strand
CCCTGGTGCTTGCCCCGGCGGCGGAGCGGGGCGGGACCCGCCTCTCCGGGACTCTCGGGCCGCGCCTTTCCCGGGGCGCTCCCGCCGCCGCTCCCGCCGGCTCCCGGCGCATCCCGGCCGCTCTGCCGCCTGCCGGCCGCGGCCCCGGGACCCGCAGGGCTGCGCCTGGTCTTCCACCCGGGCAGCCNTTAGCCTCTCAGCAGCTGCCAGCGTGGTGCAGCACTTCAGGGAATGTAGCAGGGGAATGCAGTGAGCACTGACATCAAATCGGCCTCTTGACTCAACTGGTTATTTAAAAAACAGGGAATGTCTTTAAATGCATGGAGGTTTCTCACTTCTCGATGGGAAAATATTAAAAGACCGACGCTTTAATCTTGCTGTATAGCCCCAAGTTCAGGGCTTAAAGCTGAAAGCTTGCATTTCCAGCTCCTGCTCTTTTTGCAGAGATTCCTGACAGGACATAATATAGCTCACAGCAGTATTAATCCCCTCTAGAGCCGCTCTAACAGTGACACCTCCTCGTACCACCCAGGCTCGGCGGGGCTGAGGCTTGCGGCAGGCGGAGACAAGGCAGCCCTTGGCCCTCGGAGCAAGCGGAGCCCCTAATTGCTCACATTTATTGCCATTAGGAAATTTGGGAGAGGGCCTAGCCCAGGTCTTTCCTGTGTTTTGCTGCAAGACAAGGCCACCGATTTCAGCGGCTGCAGGATCAGCCCTGAGTTTTGCTGTCAAATCCAAAGGAGCTCCATGCCTGGGAAGGGAGATTCAGGAATCCAGATTTATACTGCTGCAATTAACTGCAAAATTTGGCCCTAAAAATCCCAGTGATGTAAACAGCAGGGCTGCAGGTCAGCACCAAGAACACAGCCTGGGATTAACGGCAGCTCACTACTGGAGCAATTATCTTCTGGCAAAGCTAAAAATCTCCCTTGTTAAGCAACTGTGGGGCTTTCGGTACTCTCCCTTACACCTGTAAAATGCCAGGTAAGGCCACCAAAACAGAGAACTTATTTTTCCAGAGTTTCACTGAGAGAATAACTAAGTGAGCGGTGTGTTCTTAGTATTATTCGTAAAATAAATCTTCCCAGCCTCTGAAGAGGAGTCACAGAGCGGAGAGGAGGGACCTGATGTTTATCAAGAGAGTTAACAAGCCTGGCAATAAAACCCTGGGTAATGATGGCTCTGAAGAGTTACTTTTGCTTAGGAATTTACTTCTATAAAAGCATGACATTTTATGTAGGAACAAGATCTATAACCATCTATATAAAAGTAAGGAGTTTTAGTACTCAGAGAATGATGAACTTGATCCTATACTGCTACTGCAGGACAGATACTGTATTAGGAGTGTAGGATCAGAACTCAGTGAGTAATACAGCATCAGTTCTTTCTGAAGCTTTGTCTTTGGTAAGCACAAAACATGATTTTTTCTAATTAATTTGTTATCTTATCTTTTTTTTATGCCAATCTTCCTTTGCAGGACTTGTTCTCAGCATTTACAGTTGGAAATTCAAGCTGGTTTGGTTTCTTTGTGCAAATATGATTTCAGAAATTTTCTTTGTCTTCTTTCCCCCCCTCAGTGTTTGCATCCAATTCCATGACAGTGTCAGTCAGTAAGGGGACTGAGTACAGCAGAGATAAGTTTACAAATTACCTTGTTGTAAACTTGAATGTTTTTGTGGAGTTTGCTCAACTTTATAACAAATATCTAGCCTAGCCCTCAGACTCTGCAGTGGGAAAGGAGGCATTTCTTCAAATACCTCTTCCCTCTTCTCACTCTGCTTTTGTGCCATAGTTTAAGAAAAGCTCAGATTTTGCCACCGTATCCAGGCAAAACTCCCCTTAGCAGAGATACAGGATTTACCCGAGTAAACCTTGAAATATTGAGGATAACAGGCTTTTTTTTTCAAATCCATAACGAAAAGTGCAGTTAATAATGCAGGGTAAAACTCCAAATTAACTTAAATCAGGGCAGGATTCGGAGGGAACAGGGGAATTCCTGATTCCTCAGGCAAAGCCCGGCTTTCCTGAAAATTCCACTTAAAGGAACTGAAGGGATCACTGCTAATTTTTTGACGTTTTCNTTTCCCCCCACGTTTTCTCTCCCAAGTGTCGGAAGCCGATGGGATGCTTCCTGCAAGCCCGTCCTTCCTTGGGAAGAAGGAACTGCACATATGCCTCCCGTGCTATTTAAATCAACATAGAATATACCAGCACGTTTATGTCAGACATACCACTGCAATATTCTTGTTACTATAGGAGCAAAATACATATAAATATTTAGGTGGATTCATTCCAAGTGGAAGGGGCAGCTCTGGAAACACACGGTGTCTCGAGCTAGGACATGCTTTAGCACACATGGGAGTCCCGGGTAGGTGAGCCTCGCCCTAGATTTCACACAATACATGCGAATGCCAAGCTCTGCAGTGCTCAATGCACACCGAGGTGTCGGTGGGACTGATGTCTGACTGCTTAGGGGAATAATCCCACCAAAGCCCCGTAATAAATGTTTCCAGGATCAGCCTGGAATGATTTGGGAGAAAGTTTCCCTGGTTTCTTTTGTTTCTTTTCAGTCTCGAAATGACAGATGACACGTAAAAGTCAATCTCTAAAGATCCCATGTATTACAGACAGACAACAACCATAAAATTGTCCCTTTCCTACAGAGCTTTGCTTTTCCTTCAAGGCCTGATTTTGTTTATGATGGTTGGGGAGAAGTTGTAGGAGGGCTGAAGGAGTCTTTCCTTTAACATTACTGTGCAAAAAACCAAGGTTTTGGAACCGCAGCTTAGCTGATAAACTATTATAAGACAGAAAAGGACGCTTTAAGTCAGGAAAAGTGGAACAAAACAAAAATCCTAAAGCTGTATCAGCTATAAAAGAAACCTAGGTTTTTGAAAGAGGGCTGGATTTATCTCCTAGCTCAAATGGATACGAACACTAGAAAGTACTCCAGGTGGTATCAAACATAATTTAAATGTCTCTTTCCTCCCTGTCTTTATTTTCAAATGGAAGATAAATTGGTTTAAGTAATTTAGAGCACGGGGTTTCTGGTCTGACATGAGTGTGGCCAGTTGTCTCTGTGTCGTAGTTTATGCATTGTTCTGGAGAAAAGTAACAAATATTGGCTACCCACCAATAATTGTTTGAGAAAACCAGATATGTTCTGCAGATTTTGGCTATGCCGCTAGTCCTTGTATAAGCAAAATGGGTTGTTTTTCAAACACTGCACTCATCTGAACCAAGCCTACAGATGGTATTTGTACGAATCCAGCAAATTCTGCCCTCCACAACATCCGCACAAAGGCCATGGCCAAGTTTGCAGCCAGACAGTGCAAATTTTCCCACTTAGGAAGTGTGTGGACGAGGGAAGGTTTGGTCAGCAGAGATGTACACCAGTATGAGTTGAGATCCTAATGTCCCCCCCCCGCCAAAGTTTCCCATTAGGGAACAGAAAGGAAACCTTATAAACCCTCCAACGGCACATACCATCACTGAGCCCTCAGCTCCAAAACCCTCTGCAAATCCCTCCAGCCTTCCTGACTGAATCATGCCATGCACTTTCCCACCTATGGTCCCCCCTTTTTCATGGGAAGGGGATTCCCACAGAGGATGAGTGTCCTCCGGCACCCACAGCAATCATTGCCACCGTGGCTGATGCACTGGCACGACCCAAAACTGCCCAGAGCCAGCTTCAGAGAGAAGCCCAACAATGGTGCACTGTATTTAACACTGTGTTCTGTGGGAAATGGAGAGAAGACAAACGGACTTTATTTTACAACATAAAGAATGTTACACCCTTTGGTAATACGTAACTAATAACTTAAACCCATTAAAAACTGTGATCTCTACTCCACCGCTCGCAAATGGAGCCAAAGCTGTAAAAATTCATGAAGGAATCAGTAGCAGGCTGTCTGGGGTTACAAAATCTACAAAAACTGCTCGAAGTCACAGTTTTCTCCATGAAAGGCATGGCCATAACAAATATCCCACACAGCTCGCTTTCTAATCCATTCCCAGGAAGCTGCATTGTGTGAGGCTGAGCAGATCTTAACATCCAGCAAGGTCGGAGGCAGCGAGGGGCAGAGAGGAGGGTGTGGGGGACCACACGGATGCGTGGTCCCACTGGGTGTGGGCTGCCAGGGCAGGAGGGAGCCCCAAAATGTCCCCAGCACTCTAGAGCTGCCTTTGCCCCATGCTGGGTGTCACAGGGCTGGTAGTTGACTGATCACGCTGGGAAACAAAAGCTGTACCTGGAAGAAAAGGGCTCCTTTTCATTTCCGTTCCCCATGTCAGGCAAAAATTAATGACTAAATGCACCTTTCTCTGATGTTGTCCATCATGCAAATATTGGTGGGCAGGAGTCAATATGAACTTTAAACACACCTGACACAGGTGGCTCTTGCCTTTCAATGTTAAATGGCCACTGGCCAACAATTCATGGCGCAGCATAAAGGAATCCTTGTGGCAAGCAGCTTTCCCTCTGTATATATTTGTTATTCCAGAATGAAGCTATTCATTGGGGCTGAGATGAAACTGCCCAGGTGAACAACTTCCTGAAACCCAGTGCTCCTGCAGGAGTGCGACCAAAATCAACTGCATGATGAATGTGGTGTGTGAGCCTGAATGCCGGGGGGAAGGCACAGGAATTGAAGATGGTGGAGGGCAGGATGCAGCTGGCAGAAGATGTCCAGCTGTCCAGGACTCTGCTGCTCCAGCATCCTTGTTGTCGGGTCTCTCTCAGGCACTGGTCATGCTGAATCATTGCGCTGGGGATTTTTACACAGCCAGTGGATCTTTTCCTTGTCCTCTGGGTCACATCCTTATGCCAACAGACCAACACTGACACAGCATGGATGGAAAAAAGATCTGTGAATGGTATTATTTTTTTCCCATTTTAGCAGTCAGCCTGTGGATTTTTCCAAAAACGGTGGTCTGAAATAAAATTCAGGCTGCTCTCAGAAGTGTTCAATGGCACTGCTCTTTTCCTACAAAGCAGTTGCAGCCTATCTCCAGGAAAACAGACGTAACCCCACATCAGTTGTACTTCATCATTCTGCAATTTCAGTGCAAGCCTGTGCATAAATTCTTTTGTCTTTTGGATGAAGCATATCCTATTCTAATATCATTTAATCAACATAAAAAATAGATTGCACTGTATCCAAAAAAGATATACAGACTAAATATTTTGGTGTGTAGTCACCAAAATAACTGTAAAGAGGATTTTGTAAGCAGTTTGGGAAGTTTCCTTTTGGCTTATGCATACAGAAATCTTTCCGTACTATCAGAGTTTGGATTAATTTATCACCAAGCCCAGGAACTGTTCCCAATTGGAATTAGCCACACTAATGTCTGGAGCTGACAAGCACAGCTGCAGCAAGCTCGCTCATGTTTATTATTGTAGTTTTTCTCGTCTTTTAACAGTTTGTACACTAATGGAAGAGCAGGAGCTGAAACTGCTCATCTCTGCTGTACCATTGCAATGAGTTTCCAGTAAAGCACCTTAAGGGCTGGTTTTAAGCTCCTGATGGGATCAGTAGTGGGCACAGAAAATAGCTGCATGCTCTTAAGTCTTTTCTGACTGTTTTTTTTTAGAAAACCTCTGAAAGCTGAGTACAGAAGATTGCATTTAATCTCATCTTTCTGTGTTGCTTGAATTCTATTTTAAAGACTGTTCTGGAAAACAGTGCTCTGTAGCAAAGGACTGGAGATATAAGTCTTTGCTGAAGGAGCAACACAAAAAAGAAAAAAGGAACAAGAAAAAATGGATTTAGCTGCTATTCATAGTTTTCAAACGTGGTGATAGCAGAAATAGGGTATAAAGCAAGGCAGCTGGCAGAGATCGGATATTTTGGCACCAAACATTTTCTTTTCCTTGATGCTCATGCAGGGAACAAGTCATTCTGCCTCTGAAAAGAAAATGTACTGACAGCATGAAAATCGAATCTATTCAATAAGAAATTGTTACAGATCAAACTGACAGGTTATCAACTGGTACATATTAAAACTTCCATGCAATGTGCGTGGTATAATCATTTCAGGGATCATTCCAGGGCTCTGCCTTGGCTATGGGCAAGTCTCTGCACTGGGACTGTGGCCACGTTAGTTCTTTAGGGCTTTGCTGTGGTTTTGGTCCTGTGCCTCTATTTTTTTACCCCATGGAAGCATAGGAGGAGGGCAAGAAAGCAGGTCTGACATCTGTCTCACCTGCCATGGGAGCTGGGTGAGAGCCAGGAGAGGCATCTGGCCCGGGACGTGGAAGCAATTCCAGGTCCTGTATTGTAGGCATCATAATAGGACAGTAATGTATTTCTGTCCTCAGGTTCATTTTGAGCATCATGTGTACACTAATTCAGCTGGAATGTGTCCAGATTATCCATCCATTTAGACAAGAAAACAGCCAGAGGCAGAGCAGCCGAGGAACAGGCAGGGCTGGTGACTGGCAGATGTCGCAGATCCGGTGAGATCCTCGCTTGGCTGAGAGCCTTGTCCTGCCAGGTCGGAGCAGGCACCTCTGGCAGACACAGCTGCAGGACCTGCCTGCTCCCCGCTCTCCCGCATGGCCCTGTCCTCTCCTCGTCTGCGCTTCCGACGGAGGAAGGACCTGTGCTGGCAGTCTGGCAGCCTGGCTTTGTATCGCTGCTGCTCCCCCAGGTGGGAAAGGCCAGAATTTACTCAGGAGCAGCAGGCAGAGGTAAGGAGGCACCTGCCCAGCAGCCAAGAAGTGAGAAAACACTTCCCCATCAGGTCCTTCTGAAAAATCCCTCTTAGAGGCTGAGTGTGTTTGTGTGCGTGTGTGTGTGTGTGTGTATAAGCTGCTGATTCAGACCAATGATAAATTTACTCACCATTTTCCATCATATATGTTCCCTTCCATGCCCCAGGTCATCACCCATGGGGTTTAGGATACTCCACAGATATTTGTAACGACCTTATGGAGCCCTTTACCTGCAGCTCAGCATCATCCAGCTCAGCAAGGCTTGAAGGTTGTTTCTTTGTATTTACATTAAAGCTCGAAAGTTGTTTATTTGTATTTACAGTGATAGACGAAGGAATGGGGGAAGGTATTGGTTCAGACAGGCAACCAGCTGGGAGGAGAGCAGGTTTTAAAATTTCTTTTAGTTGATGTTTTTGCAGGAAAGCTGTGAGGGAAGAGGCATGAAGTACTCTGGCTGAGCAAGGAGAAGGAAAATGACTAAATGAGGCTGCTCATTAGGGACATGGGGAAGGGAATGAATTGCCTTGTCGCTTTTGCATCTTTTCTCCCACCTGTCACTATTGCACTGCACCTCTTCCAGGCCACACAGGTGTGTCAGTACGTTCACATGGACACAGACACGCGTGCTCCGGTCCCGCGTAGCTGCAGGATTCAGGCAGCTGCTCTGTGCTCAGACAGCTGAATGTGCTCTGCCCCCTGGGCTCTGCTACTCTGGCTTTTCTTGCTTGTCAGTGCCGAAAGCAAAGATCAAGCAGAAGAGCAAATGAGCTGGGGGGTTTGGGATCCTGCATTCCTGCCGACAAGCATCACTAAGCCTTGGAGTGAACTTGAGCAACATCCCCTGTGCTGTACTAGCAACAAGGGAACACCTTGGGCTGCCTTTTCCTCTGTGTCTATGGGAGGGCAGCTGCTGGGATGGCATCCTGGGCTGAGGCAGGAGCTGGGCTCCGTGGGGAATGGGCGACTTGAGTGCCTACGTGTTACACCCCCTGGGAGATGATATCACGCCACTTAGAGCAAAGCCCTGGTGCTGTTTTGCTGCACAGACTGCGTAGGAAGGCTCTGTCCCTTCCCTTTGCCTCCACTGCTTTGCTGCTTTCCTGGAGTTATTTTCATTTTAGCTGTATGCCAAGTTTAAGGCTTCAAGGATTTTTCTGCACTGACCTTTAAATCCCTTCACTGGTCAATATGATGCATCACCATTCAGTATAATATCCTTCTGTCTGGTTTGCTGGCCCCAGACTTATTATTTTATGTTTCTGTACATTAAACTGCATTTTCCATTCACTGGCCCTGGCAACCAGTGGATTGAAATCCCTTGTTCCTCGTTATTTTTTCCCTCTCCAATTTTGTGCCCTCCACAAACTTTGATAGTTGTGGAGGTATTTTCATTCAAGTCATTTGCAGGTATTATAAATGAAGGAAGTCCCTTGGTGTTCTCATTTGTTGAGCCTTTACAATACAGGATTACCTCTTCAAAGGAGGACGCAGAGGTTTAGCAGCAGGACTAGTGGAAATTAATAGATACTTCTTGCTACAGATCCTCTGAAAGACACTGCTGCTGTCACCGAGGCTTTCTTACCTCGGCACAGATGAAGGCTGAAAGTCAGGCTTTGCTAAAATTCCTCTGGAGTGTAAGGTCTGTGAAAAATGGAGAAAAGAAAAGGGGAAGGGAGTGAAGTATCAAGAGCAGCAGCTGACTAGGGAGTGGAAGTTATTATGGGAAAACAGCAATTTGGGGTACCTGAAGTAATGCTCTGAGGAGCAAAGGGAACTTGAATGTGGCCAGAAAAAGGAAACATTTTCCCTCTATTGTTGGGTTTCTGTGACCCTGGTATGTACATCACCCCTGCTTTTAGCTCTGCAGCCTGTGGTCTCCTGGCAGGTATTTTCTCATGCTGTAGCTGAAAAAACAAAGAATTGCAAACCCCAAAGCTGCAAACCCAACTGGAGCTCTGAGCCCAGTGTCCTGACCCCAGCCCAGTGGTACCACGGAGCCAGCACAGCTCAGCCTGGCTGCCTGGCCACCAGCCTACAGTGACAGCACAAACCAGCGTCAAACCCTGATTCTTTGTGGATATTTACAGCCACCTCGGAACCACAGAAGGAAACAAAAATGTCTTCTCATCAGCTGTGCAGGTTTTATTAAGTATATGTTTTGGTTTGAAGCCAAAGTGCGCTCGGCTGTTTTATCAGTGTTTATTCCTGTCTTTCACAGCCTTTATCAGTTATCCCCATCAGACCTGTGAGCACTTCGAAGGCTGAGTCACACAAATAAGGCTTTTATCTGCAGTTAAATCTGAAATCAGGCAACAAAACCCCCTCACCTTGCTTCTATTTAGAGTCCCAACTCAGGCTCTTACAGAAAAAGGGACTTCACAAAGGAATTTCAGTAATTATCCTCTCTGCTCCATCCCCCAGATGTTGATGCAAGATACAGGTACTTGTGGGTACTTGAAAAGAGCACTCAGAGATGCCGGCTCTTTAATGGAAGAGTTTTAGGAAAGTGAACTTTAACTTTTAAACTTCCCTATGAAAAACAGATCCATGTTAAGTTTGATACCATTTGCCTTGGGATGATCTCAGCTCTTAAAATATGATGGTTTTAGCTGGATTAAGAGCCTACATTGTTGCTGAAGAGAAGTTCTTTAATTGCAGCCCAAATCTACCTAACAATTGCCACATGTTGAGCAAGATTTAAGAGTTATTAAATATGAAAGCCACTATTGCTCCTCCACTATGAGCAGCCTTTGTTTTTTAAACCTGGAAAGCACTAAATAAAAGGGGGAGGAAAATGTAAAAAACAAACCAAAAAAATAACCCTGCTGAAAACCTGAAGTCTGAAGGGATATGTTTACTTTTCTGTGGAGGCTGGTGTTAGTGCAATGCATTTCTCTCTGCTGCAGCAATGCCTGCATTGAGTGAAACAAACTGCTGGTAGGTCCGGTGATCTTGTTGCTAGATAAACTCAGTACAAGTTCCCAATAGTTGTTGTTTTGTTATTGGATATTATTTACACGCAATGGGTTGATAATTTGGTCAGAGCTGTGCTAAGCAAAGTCTCCTCTGCCCCTGGTGTTGGGTGTAGTGGCTGGGGCTGCTGATCTGCTGTGCTTGCCCCAGCTCCAGGCAGAAGGGCTCTCGTGCAGCTCTGCAGCCCGGCACAGGCCAGCAGAGACACCCAGGATCCCACTCCATGAAACCTTCCTTAAACCTCTCCTGCTCTTTGGACTCTCCGTGGAAAGTGTAGCCTGGAGGAGGAAGTTACTACCGCTGTAGATGTTTGGCTTTCCTTTGCGACTGGGCAGCCGAGCAGATCTGAAACACCTGGAGCCCAGCACGGTGCTGGTTGCAATCTACTCTGTGGAGGAAGCTGAGGGCTGCCTGAACCCACTTGTCCTCCTCAGGGTCACAAGTCCGTGATGCCCTGGAGCGTGGCAGCAGCTGGGCACAAGGAACCAGGGTGCTGCTTGCACGAGGACAGCGTTTGCCACATTGCTGTCAAATTCACTCTGTTCTCTGTATGACCCGGCTGCCCCTTTGTGTCCCCCGAGCAAACCCTCTGGCTGGCTCAGCAGCAAAGACCTGGCAGGCAGCTTAGATTAGCCCACTTTGGGCAGCTTGGCTTTGCAAAGCTGAGCCCAGCCCTAAGTGCTGGTACCAGCGCCAGGGTAGGCAGAAGCCAGCAGGCAGGGCAGACCCTGTATCCCCTCAGCTGCTGGGGAGGAGCTCTAAGAAGCAGGATGCTCAGGTTCCTCACTGTGCCTACCAGCTTCTGCAGGAATGTGCCTGTTTTAGGGAGCTCTCTACTCACTTTGCATTTGTCTGTGCTGCAAGTTCCTCTTCGTTGTTTAGGACACTAATGCTCAGGATGGCTGGGCTGGCTGGATGCCAGAGTCCTGTCACCGGTCTGGAAGGATCTTCAAACTGGAACACTCTCTTCTTCCCCAGTTGTGCACAGAACAGCCCAGGTCCTTCTGCTGACTTCTACCCATTGCTCAGCAAGGTGAATTTTCCACTGAATCTCCCATAATCTTTTATCTTTTCATGTTAAGGACAAACCCCCCAACATGGGACAGATGCTCTGCTGGGCTGTGGTGCCTCTCTGGGAATAACCTGCATGACTTGAGGTATCAAATTCAGCCCAAAGCAACAATCCAGCATGTCTACTCAGCTAACTGACACCACAGGATACAGCTGTGTTGGAGGATAGAGCAGCCCTAAAATAGGTCAAGGCAATAAAGGGGTGTTTTTACAAATCATCTGTTATAACTTGTAGAAGGTTAATGTTGGGTCAGAAGGAGAGTTACAGCTACTGTCTCTTAAAAAAAAGAAAAAGAAAAAGCTAAACCATGATTTTCAGAGGTCAGTGATTAAATTTCTTTTTGGATGTTTGCCTTCTACTCCCTTTCCACTGTGCTTGATAGTATTTCAGAGAGATCTTCAGCCTCCAGCAGCAGGATTTTAACGTTATGGTAATACAGCTTTCATACAATCCATTATTCATTTTTCTCTGTCTCCATTTAGCAGTCCTGGCAGCTAAGTAGGATGGTAGAGTTTAGGGCAGGGACCACTGCATATCTTTGCAGTCTGGCAGGAGAGCTCTGCTAAGTCTCTCAGGTTACAGGGAAAGCAATTTTCATTTTCCCTCCTGCTCAGTAAAGTAAACCCCAGCTCCTAATTTTCAACCAAGGAATCACAATGGTTGGATTTTTCGTGTCTGTTCTCAGACACACCCCTACAAATCTGGAGATGTTTACAGAGCTGGGAGCCCAGTTCCCTCTTTGGCAAGGTGTGAGGAAGGGGAAAGCAGTTGCCTTTATACCATGTTTTTAAGCTTCCTCTTCTACAGGGCTAAGAGAAGTCATTTGTTCCTCCTAAGCACCTTGGACTGGCTCAGCATTGCCCCTGAGATACCTGCTGGGGAACAAGCCTGCAGTGCATTATCCAGCCTGTTTCCCAACTGTCATTGGAAACCTTTTCCACAGCCTAAAATCCCCCCAGCAAATTACAGTTTGTGCTGACAAGGCAAAATTAAACCCCTTCATTCCTACAGTAGGTGGAAGTGTTGTTTAGAGTATTGCACTGGAGTCGGGATCCCAGGCTTTGCCTTCGTCCATTCTGCTGTGTGTCCTTGGATTGCACTTTGCCAGACATGATCATGATGCTTTTGAAATTTCTTTGACCAACAGGACCAACTTTTAGAATAAAGTCAAACCTTTGTCCTTTTATCCATCCGCATGGTAGAGCTAGAAAGCTGGGAGAGATATTTTGTGACTAATCATCATGGGAAAGGGAATCATTGGGGCATTTTGGGAATAAACCAGCTTTCCTGAACTTTCACTCTTTGGCTCCACTCTTTCCTCCAACAATAAAACAGATCTTCAGTTATTGTGCTAACAATTTAATTGACATGAAATTGGCATTGTTTCTTCTTCTTTCTCTTCTTCTTAATTTTATTTTTTAACTTTTAAACTTTCCTTTATTATAAAATTCCAACTTCCAACTGACCCCTGAATAATTGGTTTTGTTGTAAGGGTTATTTGAGGTCTAAATGAGCCCAGTGACATCTGTTTAATTTTAGATGCTTGGAAAATATTCTAAAATTAATGAAATCCAAATGTACGACAAACTAATAGAACAATTTTATTTATTAAAAAGATAGTTAAAAATAATTCTAAACATTTCAAGAAAACAAAAGAGGTGAATGGGATTTGTCATTGTTTAAATTGTACTTATTATATTACATTTCAGTGAAATGCCCTCTTGACCTTCCACAGTTTGCTCGATTTCCTCATCAGTCTCCTTCCAGCTAATTTGCTTTGACATAAACAAAAAGGAAAGGACTCAAGAATCAAATGCAGTCATCCACTATTTGGGGTCTCAGTACTGATTATAGCCAGATACAAATAAGAATGGATGGAACTTGCTAAAAGCAGGACCATGTTATTAATTCTTCATGAATATTTGGATGGTCATGGGAAATGTATGAAGCGACACAAATCTCAAATGTGTCACAAAATGCAGCTTGAGTGCTCATTCCTTTCCAAAGTGTAGTTTGAAATGTTGTTGAAATGCGTGATTTGCCATTTTCCTCTCTTAGCAGGTTTTAGTCCACGTCTTTGGGCTGCAGAAATGTTAGGTGGCTTAAGTGAGCAATCACAAATCACAGGTGAGGAAAGGTGATTTATCCTTTTCATGCACTTGATTTGCTACATGTATTCTTCTGAGAGGAACGCTTAGCCAGAGGAATTACACAGACATCCCGGATCATCCAGGAGAGAATTTCCACTAATGTTTTAATATCCTTGTTGGAACTGGTGCTGGGATTCTATTAAACCATCACCTCTTGTGTGGTGTAAAGCCCTCCAAAACAAATAAAAATTATAGGTTGTGGGAATATGTATACACACATATAATCTGTGTATTTTTATAGGAAATAAAATGGGGTTTTACTTTTGTGCACATGGCATTGTAAAGCATGTGATAAGTAGCAAATTGGGTGGCATGAGTGACTCTGCAGGTAAGCACAGCATTGTCAGTGATATAGGTGATAATTCCCACACATCTCCACCTTTAAAAAGGAAATAAACTCAATACTGTGGAGAGAGTCCCCCTCAGCCTTACGGCACATCTCAGGAATATTTAAAATAGACTGTTTAGGAAAGGCTTTTCTACAGAGAAACAGAATGTACCCAGGGTAGAGTGTGTGTTTCTGTTTCATTTACAGCCTCGCCAGAAATGACAGTGACCATGACCCAGGTGTGGCACCTGGGCAGCACAGTGCTGAGTACCTGCATGCAGGGAATTTTTAAAGTTGCTTTCTCTTTCTGGGACACCTAGGACTGGACTCCTAGGTCATGTCTGAAGCTGAATATCAACTGTCCTTTTGGAATATAGAAGTATGAAAAGAAAAACTAGGGTTATGATTCTGGAAACCTCTTAAAAATTATGTGGCACAGACTGGCTCAGAGAGGGGATCAGTCTAGGTAGCCCCTTTTATTTCCACCCACCTTTTATTATGAGAGAAGAAAACCAGAAATGTTAATAAACCTGAAGAGCCATTTGTGCTGATAACAAACCTTGCATGGAGGTAATTTCGTTCATGCATGGATCTTGCTGTTCTTCCAGTCTGTGGATCAGATTTCTATCCTTCCTGTTTAGAAAAGGCCAATGAAGAATCAATATCATACATGTCAGAAGACATGTAATCTCCAATTACCATATTTGAGGTCTTTCATTTTGGAGAGCTTTTTCTGGTTGGTCTTTACAGTTCCTTTTTGCACTGACTTCTGTTGACTCCTTTGCCAGACAAAGGCATTAATGTGAGAGGTCTGCTTCTGACTCTGGTGATTCACCACTGTTGTTGAAGGCCGGCTTTCTTTGAGGTAAAGGCTACCCTCAAATGGTACTGAGTTCCTGTCACTCAAAAGTCAAAAGCAGTCTAACTTGTTTCCAAATTTTCTGAATTCTGTTGTCAGCTAGTTTGGTACTTTCTCAAGTAGCTGTGGATGTTTGAAAAGAAGACCCCACCTTGCACAGGAATTGCTGGCAATTTTTCATGAAATTCCAAGATTTCTGAAGGGTTGGGCAGAATCCACTCTGGTGCCTGTGAAATCTCTCAAGTTCTTGGGAATCACTGATTTACTGCTAACAGTAAATTAGGCTAAAGCTGACAAATACATAAAAGATTGGTGGAATCAGAGCAATCAGCATCATTCTAGAAGCTGGATGTATTTGCTATACTTATATCTGATAACAACATGAAACTGTTTAAGCATAGTTTATTGGACATTTCTCTGTAGTACAGGTGCTGAGCTCCAGATAACTGCGTTACGAGGCTTAGTGCTTAACCTTATCATTCAGTCATTTTTAGCTCAGTTGACAGAAGGATCACTGGTGTAGCTGTAATTGGAGTTTACAATGTTTGCAAGTATTAGGTGCCTTGTAGCTTAATGCCATAACTATAGGGACAATAAATTACATGGTCATTAGAGGGCTTTAGCTATTCACATAGTATTAAGCATAAGAAGGACAGTAACATTTCTCTAATAACACATAAAATGTATATTCCAATTAAAACCATAATAGGATAGACTTGGCATTACATTACAGCCTCTTACGAATTTCACTGCTTAGAAATTATTACCGTTAAAATCATGGTTTCAAAGACTTGTGCACAGGGATAATAAATTCTCCCAAGCAGGTTTAGAGAAAAGCATTGATCCTTCATGGAGAAAGACTGTGCCTCAAAGCTTGGAAAATTCAGCCACTGAGCAAAGGTTTGAGGGGTTGGATTTCTAGCTTTCGTTTTTGTTCTCCACATTTGGCTGGCTCCCCAGACCAAGTGTGGCTTAATTAAAAGCAATTGAGCAAACAAAAAGTAGTCAGAAATGATATTTAGAGGCTTTTATCTTCCTCTAGAAGAAGTTCTGCCCCTCTACGTTACTGTGTATTTTGCGGTGTTTTTGGGACACTCATCTGAAGGGATGTTGAGACCATCTCATTTTTAAATCCCAATCTGTTTTCTGTCCTTGATATGTGCAGATTTTCTTTTACCAAAAGGCAGCCCAAAAGAGGGCAGTGAGAGATGGGCTTTGTCTAAAGAACAGTTTAATGCAATACATTCTCCAGTGTTCAATACAGTTCCTAGCACTATTTTCCCTCACCACTGATGTCCCCAAGGACAGCACACAGCTGCTCTGTGTGTGCATTCAGACATCAGAGCTTAGTATATTCCTTACCCCGAGCATAGGTTTCATTTGTGTTTGAAGGTGTCGAGTCCTATGAAACTCAAGCCTCACTGCAAAGAAACAAGGATAGGCTTATATGACCTTCCAGAAGAAGGCTGCTGGTCAGAATGGGACCCCTTTTCTTTATCTGAGATTAGGACTCCTTGTTTGTTCACCAGTCACTTCATCCTTGCAAAGCTGTGAACGATACGGAGCTGTTTGGAAGACAAACTGAACTGTGCTTCCTTGGTCAGGTCTTCACCCCTCTCTCCCTGCCCATCCTGAAACAACATCCTTAAGTCTCAGTCATTAAAATGGTTATAAACGGGCCTTGGGAGATTATGGGTTTGCATCACAGTTACACAAAGATTATTTGAAGTGTAGTTAACATGGACTAGGACTTATCTCCCAAAGCTGTTTCACAACAAGCAGAACTACTAAAGACCTCATTTCAGATTGTTAGGAGATTAGAAAGGAAAGTTAAATGGGTCCATAGTAGGGGAAATTAAACACCTTTTAGAAAACAAGAATTTTTCTCCAAACAGATGCAAGAATGGTGCAGAGATAAACTGACTATTTTTCCTCTGGAGTCTTCAGCACCAGACAGAAAACAACAACGAATAAGCAAGGCTGAAGCTACTTTCAAGACGAAGAGTATCAGACCCTGTATTGGATTGGCAACTGCTCCTTTCCCTAGAGTTGTAGCAGATGGCAGATCTAGATGATGAAAAGGACGAAGTTGTGTCAGCAAGAGAGTCACTCTGCAGTTCCTTTCCTAGTGCCACAGTAATCCCATCCTGTTTCTCCGGGGTGAGTTCTGTTTCTCAAAATAAACCATTTGGTGGGTTTGTTGCACATTTCCCCCAAACACAATCACCTGTGGGAACCTCCTATGGCAAAACCACCCCTGGGATTTCCCCCCAGGGTGGTTTGTTTAGCCTGCTCCATGCAGCATTTTGCTCCTAAGATCTTGTGTAAAAGGAGGAGGAGGGATTTGCTCTCTCTTAATCCCTGAACTCTGGGGATTCATATCCCAGCAGTGCTGGCTTTGAGGACCAACTTGCTGACGTATCTCCTTCATTTGAGAATGGAGACACATGGGGCAACTGTGCCTCAAAACTTGGCAAGCACTAGCCTGTGCTGTAAAAAAAAATCCTTCTTGCCTTGGTGAGGACTTGGATCACAGAATCATAGAATACCCTGAACTGGGAGGGACCCACACAGCTCCTGGCCCTGGACAGGACAACACCCAAAATCCCACCACATGTCTTAGAGTGTTGTCCAAACACTCCTTGAGCTCTGGCAGGTTTGGAGCTGTGACCACTGCCATGGGCAGCCCATTCAGTGCCCAACTGAAGATTCTGGGGGAAGAGACCAACCTAAACTTCCCCTGACACCACTTCATGAACAATGTAGACTGCATAAGACCAATCAGCTGTGAGTTACATCCCTCTGACACATACCTCCCCAACCAACCCCACCTCGTACTTTGGGAGTTGAAGTGCAGTCTGCCTGCTCTTCTGTCCAAACCTTTCTGGTATATAACAAAAATAAACAAAGAACAGTCTCCAGTGCACAGGCCAAAGATCTTATGTTTGCTGTAGGAAACATACACAAGCATCTTCCAATGGAAACAGTGTGATGTCTTCTTGCATGTCCAGAAATTTTTCATTCTGTCATAACAGTGTAGTCTCTCCACTCTTCTTCATAAGCCCTTCATCCCTCTTTGCTAATGGTTTACAATATAGAACAATTTAACTGTATATATTGATGTAAATCATGTCACCTTCTCTGTGAATTATATAAAATAGTTCATACTGAAGAACTCATGGAAAGGTTTTTAAGGCTGCAATTCATCTTCTCTTTTCCATTACCCTGGGCAAGAATAAAAGCCAGATACAAATTTGGCTCTTTCCTTCAGAAAGGAAAAAATGTAGTTATTTAATACCTGAAACTAGTAGTTTCTCTATGTTCACAAATTGGACTGTACAAGCTCTGAGGAAGGTGTGTTAGTCCAAACTCCCTCCACTGACATCAGTGGAGCTATGGGCAGCAGACAGCATAATTTATATTGTTTCTGAAGTCCCAGCTTGTCAGCAATACTAAAATAATTACAGACAAACACAGATTCTTTCCAATTTTTTAACTTCTTACCCACTAAATTTTCATATCAAGTTTAATCTATCAGTGCCTGTACACTTGAAAATCACTACTGGATGGTTTGATAGGAACTGCCCCTTGTTCATCCATCTCTGGGGTGTACAAGCTGTATTACCTGGGGAGTACTAGTATTAGTATTAATGGGTACTCCTGCCCTATGTCCACTCTTTGCTCACTGGATGCACAGGGTTTGGATTGGTACCATGGATTGGCAACCACTCCCCTCAAGTGGCCACCACAGCTATAACCAGGAATGACCCTGCAGATTCCCCAGGCTGGGGAGAAATAATTTTGTAATCTTTACATTCCTGCAGTTATTTGGAAAGCTTCCAGACTTCTTTTAAAGGAGTCATATTTTACTCAGCTTGTATTTTCCCATCTCTGGTTGCCAACACTAGCCCACAGGGTGGCTGATTTGCACGTAAGATCTGATACTGAAATACAGCACTTAAACAAGAATTGGGGATTTAAACTGGGTCCAATTTAGGTATATGAAATAAGACTTTCATACATTTTTTTCTCAACCTCACCACCAAAAGTGAGATTCAGATATCCATTTTGGTGGCCACATCTGAGAAACTGGCACTCAAATATATACAAGCTCATTAAGTATGCAATTATGGTCACCTAATTGTGGTATTGCACACAGGGGCAATTGCTTGGATTTCCTGTGGGGAAAAATGAGCATGAGTTTGCTGTGGAACAGGAGAACATTCAAACTGTATGCAGCTGTACTTGTATGCACAAAATGCATGGAAAATCCGTGATGTGGGGCATCTGTGTTAAACCAGAAAAGGAGAGCCCCAGAAACTCAGGTATTAGGAGTTAACATTATAATAGCACAGCTTTTAAAATCCCTCCTTGTACTGTCACTTTAAATGTTTTATTGATTAAGGCCTAGATTACTTAACCTAAAGCCCTATATTTATATTTAGCCAAGGTAAGTTATGAGTCACAAGTAATCCTTTTGATCCAGAGGTTGCCATGGGTCACCAGAGAAATGAGTTGAGTTATAATATCCTAGCAAACTAGCTGTGTGTACGGAAGAATAAATTAAATAAACTCTCCTTTAGAAGGTCTTAGTGATTCCATACTCTGTTTCTGTTTAACCAGAAAATGTTGTGTTTGTTTTCTCTTCTCCCCCAATCTAAAACTAAAATATAATTGTGATGACAGATGCAAATACAGTCACTGCTGTTTGTAGCCAGCTGAATTGTCTTTCCACTAAGGGTGTCAGCACTTCAGTCCCGGGCCTTCAGCTGAGAACTGCTGTTTAAAAACACATGTGAATAAATTTGACTCAGGTGATTTCTCTGTGCTGAACTGCAGGTTGAAGTGGCATTACCCAGGTGTGTTTGCATCTGTCAGACTGGGTCTGCTGTTTGCTACTACAGCCAAACGAAGCTGATCTTCATAATCTTCAGAACCTGCAAAACATGTGAAATACAAGTACGGGTCCACCTATTCCCTTCTGTGTGCAACCCAATTCTAGCCACAATGCAGTAAGTTATTTCAGTTCCCAGGCAGGCCAAGCCCACAGACCCTAATGAGAATAGGAAATCTTTTCCCTTTTGCTTTTATAGTTTTGGACCGTGTTAAACAAGGTGGTGAGTACCCACATCTCTCCTTCAAGTCCTGCAGGCCTGGCTTTGCATCAGAATGTGCTTCACAGGCACTGCTGCCGGGACAGTCACGGCTGCAGAGAGCCCCCTCAGGGAGGGTGCTGTGCGAGCTGACTGCACAGCCAGCCCTGTGTGAACAGCTGGAACTGCACCCAGCGGGACCCTGCACACACAGCAGCACAGGACCGAGACCTCTGCATGCTCTGGGGAGGACACAGAGTTACTCTGGAGCCTGCAGAAGCTGTGCTTGCAAATTCTCCCTCTGGACACACAGGAAATTTTGCCTAACACTGGCCTGCTGACAGACCTTGAGCTTTAGAGCAGACATAGCCCAAGTCATAGGTCTGAATTCACTTTGAACTGAAATTGGTATAATAAAGTAGCAGAGCCTTTTGCTTTGTTTGCTTTCTTTGGTGTGGTTTATTTTCAAAATGTATGCATATTTCCAAGAAGCATCTTGAAAATTTATTTTTATCATGGAAATGGAACGTTTCTTGGCTTTTTGTGAGTCTACTGGTGTACGTTTATGTCCTAGATCAAGTCAGTGTCAGCAGTTGCACACCAAAACCATGCAGAGATTGAAACAGATGTGACTTCCCATCCAAAGCAGGTAGACCTTGCCCATAGAAGGCTGGATGACCAGAGGCTCACAGGACTGTCCACCGACTTTTTCCTGACACAAACCTACTGAGGTTTATTGGGCTTGCTCAAAATATGAGATACCTCATAGTCTTCACAAAACAGATGATGAGTCCCAGATGTTCAACACTCATGGATTACTAAGGAAAGCAAATAGAGGGAACAACTTTTTAGGACTTAAACAAAAAATGTCTGGTCCATTTTAGGTTCCTAACTTGCCAAGTGGGTGAGTGTCTGTTCATAGCCAAAGGAGTGTGGCAGCCCTGGGGCTGTAAAGTCATTGCATTAAAAACTCTCCATGAGCTGGGACTACAGAGCCCATGGAAATGTGGCAGCTGGGTGTGGATTACTTCAGCCTCTGAGTCTTCTTTTAACAAATGCTCCAACTTCATAGCAGAAAAAACAGATTCATGAAAGAATCTTCATCCCAATAACTAAGGGAGACTGGGAAGAGTGATAGTTTCAGGCCTTTGAAGTACATAATTGTCAAAACCCACATTTTTTATTAAGTTGCTCTTCCATCCACACCAATATGTGGTTGTGTAATTAGCTGGGCTTAGTTGCACTTAATCTACAAGCATAACTCAGCAAAAGACTTGACCTCAAGAGATTTCCTGTTTTACAAGTGGCCTGTTTTTGAAACAGGAGGATAATAAACAAAGGAGTACTTTACTGCCCTGGTTCAACAAATGGTTCCATATTGATAGACTCCAGTACTGAGCAATAGAAGATCCATTTTCTTCTTCTTTCCATATACCACCAGCATTTTCTTGTTCATCCCCAGGAATTTAGATATTTATGTTAACCAAAAGCAGAGTCAACCTGCAAAAGTGCCCTCTGCTTTTGCTTGGTCTTTTTTCTCCGTATTTGATGCTCAGTTACTGATCTACAACTCAAAAAACCTTCTGCTTACCTACTTCAGTGATGACTCCATCCCAAAGCTGAATTCCTGTATTGCAATGTTCAGTTTTACAGGTTAATAGTTTGTCATTTGCTTGAACACACAGGAACTCATTGGCAATTCATCATTCTGCCGTAGTTCCTTTTGTTGAATAGGCAGGTCCTGGTAAAGCTGACCTTTGCACGGGTTTAATGTTTCCCCTTCACACCTTCAAGGCTAAGGAGTTTGACTGACATCAATAATTAATTTTTGAACAAATACAGCACACCTTTTCCTATGGTTCCCCTCCAAGGTATGAGTCTTTGTGCATTGCAAAGGCATGTCATGAACAGAGGAGTCCAAAGGACGCTGGAGTGGATCAAAGCCTAAGATTCATCCTGTCTCAGTGCAGTTGCTAGTGCTGTGTCTCCCCTCTGCTGTGCTGTCATGTCCTTCTGGGTGCCATAGACCAGACAAAAGAGCAGGTGTGTGCACTGCAAAGCTCAGTGCATGCAGGACAGGCTGGACCAGCTGCACTGAACAACTCAAATATCTGCTTTGGGCACATTAATAACCACAACAGGTCATTATGGGAGCAGGGTCACTTCAATCAACTGTGTATGCCAGAGAAATTAAAAAGAAAAAAAAGATCCTCAGATTCTGCCCAAGCAAAAAGTTCCCAGGTGCAAAAGAGGCCATAGTGTGGAAAAACCCAGCAGTGGTCTTGCCCCTTCCTTTGCCATTCTGGCCTGAATGGGAGGTGTTGGTTTGCAGGGCCATGTGAGGACTGGAACATTGCAGCAGGTCATCTCTCTTCTCTTTCATTTCCAAGTGATGTAGGTGAGATGTAAGCCAGCCAAATGAAACAGAAACTGTCTTCTCTGACAGTCTGATGGGAATTAAACACTTCCATAAGGTGATGGAGAAAAGGGAAGAAGATTCATTAAAACAGAGTATTTACCTCTCCTGGAATAGCTGACCGTCTCTCATCTCTGATTTATTGATCTGAACTGGTCACCAGTATTGGCACAAAAAGCTTAACAGGCAGAAAACATTACTGTGAGAATAAATGATGCAAACTTGGAAAAAACCTTTGCTAAATCTGCCTTGTCAACTTTGCTGTGTACATCAGCACGTGCTGGCAACTAAAAAAAAAAGAACAGTTAAAAACCAGTAAGTCATTAATGTGCACAGGTAATCTGTCTCATATTTTGCTTGCTGGGTATTTGTTGTTATAATTTCTGGTTTTTTTCAAGGACCCTCAGACTAAAGAACCAGGGTACTTTAAGTGATTATTATTTTTATCATTCCTCTATTTCTTTAAATGAAGCATCTTTGAAATATCCAATTTAAAATTTGGGTAAACAACCATCCCAATGCCTTCAGCTTTCAGAGTCCTGAATCCTAAACCATGCTGGCCATGACTCGACCTTGCAAGAGACTGATCTGGGGAGAAGGGAGGAATCTGGACAACAGGTGCTCTGTCAGAATCCCTCGCCTTTGAGGGCAGCATAACTTACAGTGCAATTTGTATTGCAACATAAATCAGGGCTGCCTCAAGCTCCACGTAATTCCTCTGGTGCAGAGTCTGCAGTTCATGTGATACGGTGGGGGCTGAGGGCTGGTGGTGCAACAGATGTTAGTGAAGAAATGAGGTGACAAGTGACACGGCCTCCATGGCACCAGCCTCCAAAGAGAAGTGACAAACAAAGGCAGTTTTCTGATAGAGGCAACTCCTCAATAGCAGATAGGCGAAGGGAAGATTTGGGGAAGGTATTTCAGTTATAGAAGGAGGTGCACAGATGGTTTGGAACAGCCCAGAGTTCTACCTGCACCTTGAGAAAATGGTAAAAATCTGAATCAAATTGGAGGAAAAGTGAGATGAGTGAGGTCTGTCCTTCTGCATGCAAGGTAGTGGAGAATTTGCTTTGCTACTGAATATGTGGCAATGTGGCCTGTCTGTCACATATAGAAAGGGAACATTGGTGTGTTTAGATTTGCAGGAGTGTTTCCAAATGTGCAGCATGTAACATTACAGGTTCTTCTGGGAGATGCTCCATGAATCCTCTTGCAGGTGACTATTTATTTCAGTTGCCATGGGCAGGAAGCAAGGGAGGATTTGTAGGTGGAGAAAGCCTGAGCTGAACAGTCTCTGGGAGGAACTACAGCCAGGTCTGGTGAGGAGATCGGTGTATTGTGTTGTTATGAGGTTCCATGTACATAAATCTGCATTGTAGCAGAGGGATCCACATGACTGTGCAGTGCCTGTGGCTGCTCAGCAGTGGTGGAGAGACATCTGCTTCTAAACACTGCTTTATATTTCCCTCTTGTCAATGAATCTGTGTGAGTTTGAAGATGCTCAGCTCCTGAGGAATTGCCATCACCTTCATTCCAAGGATGAACTGGAGCAGGTTCTCCCCGTATGTCCAACTCTGCAGGGCTCAAGTCTTGTTGCCCAGCAAAGCCAGCATGAAGCCAGACAACACTGGCCACTTACGGTGCCCCAGATCCCAGTGTAAGGAACTGAACTATCTCCATTCTCTTGAGTATGACAATGCAGCTGTGCCACAAGCCCATGCAGATAAGGGGGCAGAAAATCCCCCTGAATCTTCCCGTCATGGTGCTTCGACCTCATTCTAGGGTAACTCTTGTATGTGCTGTAATGTCCAGACACCAAAAGAGCAGCAAAGATTGATATTTCATGGCCATTGTAGGACAAACTCAAACATATGGGCACAGGATGGAGGTGGGACATGGTTCTCATCTAGTCATACTCTTAAGTAATGTTCTTGTCACAAAACTCTGAAAAAATGGAAGTCACCTGGCAACAGAACAGATGTCACTGTTCTTCAACCAAACTCCATTTCTAATCCTCTTTTTTTAATGTGTTTGAGACAGACTGTAACAGAAGAAAGGAGGAAGAAGGACGTTCGGGGGAATTGTAGATCTTTACTGCACATAACACAAAGAGGCAGCATGGTGGAAAGCACTGCTGAGCTTTGAGGAGCTGGCAGGCTTGAAAGTTTGTAGGCAGGGTTGCAGGCAGCTTCCCCTTTTACTGGAACTTGGAAAATTCATTAGGCCTGAAAATTGCCAGATCTACTCCGAAGGGAAGAGAGAAGGGTCATGTAAAGTTTGGAGAAAATTCAAACAGCTTTTTTTTTTTTTTTTTTAATTTGCAGATTGTGAGAAATTGACCTGAGCTTCCAATTGTAAAATTTTGTCAAACATTTATGTTGGGTGGGGTGGATCCAGCCAGGAGATACAGTGATGAAGTGTTGGGCCTGGGCAGTTTCCACTGGCAGAGATCTTCTGGAACCCAGGCTGGATTTTAAAGCTCCCAGCAGGAGCAAATCTGGCCACCGGTGCTCATTCTGTTCTGCTGCTCCATCGGCACTAATCCATACGTAGAGCAGCACCCCAGTTATTTATAGCTGACTTATATTCAAAAGTTGGTTATGATTGTGCACCAGAAAGATGCAGAAGGAAACCTGGAGGATGCCTAAGGCAGAGGGTTGTGGGGAGTGTGTATCCAAAGGGTGAGGGCGGGGGTGAGAGCACGGAGCAGGTTGATAATGAGTTCTGAAAGCCGGGATTTGTCGGCCGCTGATTAACAAAATGGAAAACCGAAGTAGAGTGCAATTAGGAGGATTACTGTGAGCTCATAACTCCTCCCCAGCTCCTGAGAGAGTGGTTTGTTCAACTGACCTTTTGTTGGGCTGGGCTGGAAAGATATAAATTAGCTCAATGCACGAATATTTTCATTTAATAAAACTGCCCCCTAATTTGTTTGGAGTTCCCAGGCTTCTTGGGAGAAAAAGAAAGAGATCTATTATGTTCTACAAAAACAATGACATTTTACCCTCTGTATTTACTCTTCCAATAGAAAATCTGCAGTCGGCCAAGGTCCCTGTCACAGCAGCTCTCCCGCTCTGCATTCCGCACGCCCTTACAAACACCCAAATCCACTCGGAGAAGCACTTGACTTCATTCACCAGGCAGGGCCTCACCCTCCTTGCAGTAAAACAAACTACCCCAAAGTCTTACTGACAGATAAACCCTCTTACCCTGAAGAAATTAAAAGTAGATAGAAAACCATTCAAAGACATGCATGTGAAACCCAGGAGCTGCTGGAGCCACATTTTGGGCTATCCCCCAGGGCATTGTGAGCTGGCAGGTGGGGCAGCACCACTTGGTGCCCAGCAGCTGGTGAAGCCTGGGCATGTCTTCCTCATGCCTGCTGCTTCCAAGCTGATCATTATAGGAGGGCAGGGCCTGGCCAAAAACTCTGAAAGCTCAACAACCACCCATAAATGTTCATTTGGAAACTCCAGTGGCATCCTTTATGCAATGCTGCCTGGATGAAACATGCTGAGCTGTCCTCTCCAGCAATGGTGTGGGGAGGGTCAAGGGAAAGCAGCATCAAGGCTGGGGGACGTGGGGCAGTGTGAAGCAATCCCCCCTCTCTCTTTGCCTCAGCTCCTTTGAGCCAAGGCATGCACAGAGGTTTCGGGGCAGACACTGTCCAGAAATTAGCCCATTGCTTTTTTAATACCCGCAGTTTAAAGCCCATGTGGTGTTCCAGAGACACAGGTGCTGGTAGAGGCAGGTGTGGCCATCATGCCCCAGTGCATTTCACAGAGCCTGAGACAGGCAGCACTACCTGAGGGGAAAGTACAAAACATAAGGGGGCCATTTTATACCCAAACAGGAAAGGGGAATCCTGGGCCAATCATAGAATGGTTTGGTTGGAAGGGACCCTAAAGATCCTCCTGTTACAATCCTCGCCTTGGGCAGGAACACCTTCCACTAGACCAGGTGGCTCCAAGCCCCATCAACCTGACAGGAATGAGGTATCCCCATCTTATCTGGGCAGCCTGTGCCAAGGCCTTGCCACCCTCACAGGGAAGAACTGCTTCCTAAAATCCAATCTAACCCTGCCCTCTGTCAGTTTGAAGCCATTCCCCCTTTGTGTGGCTGACAGGCCTGTGGTGCTCTGTATGGAGGGCAGATTCAGACACAGGCCCTGAGATGGGCGTCAGCAGTCTCAGGGGCACTGAAGAAATGTGGAGAAAGGGAATCATTGAAAAGTCACTAAAATATCCTCTTTCCTTTGAAAACCTCCCCACGTGGTTTGCCTGAGTACCAAGCAACTTAATTGTTGGATGCATTTAAGTAATATTAAACTGCCTTTTTTTCTCCATGTTCAAAGGAAAAGAGCCTGTATCGGTGCGATTCATTTTTTAAAGCCTTTTAAAAGTTCTCTTTGGCAACACCTCTTTGAAGTCTAATCCAATCTGCAATATATGTCTTCCAAGTTAATCCCAATTTTTGCAGGACAACCAGTAATGTTACATAAAAACCTTCCAAAAAACAACAGGAGTGCAAAGCACAAAATAGTGAAATCTCCTGATAAGGGGGACAATTCTGCTATTTAGAATAGCATAAACCCCCAGTTACCTCAGCATCGTTTTGACCATGCAGTACTAGCCCTCCTGGAAACCAATTTACTTCTCAGTTTTGCTGCGTTTATTCTGTATTTGCCACTCAAAGTGAGATTTAGGTTTAAAATGTTAATTTTTAATAAAACAGCAGTTTTATTTTAGAAGCTTCCAGGAACTGGTTCTGGTTTGTGTTCATTGCAGAGCTTTATAGCTTTCTCAGGATCTCTAGACCTTCCATATGCATTTTCTAAGTACCTTCCTTCACAATCTGTGCTGTATTACGTGTGATCCCTGAAGAGTGAAGTTAGGGACTCCTGATACAAAAGAAAACACTGGGTTAAAAAAAAGACATGGAAAGACCCTTAAATGGAAAAGAATATCCATAAGTGGAAATTAAATTCTGGGTTACTCTACCAATCCTTAAATATCACAAATGAAAATCTTTTTAGGGTTGGCGGACAAAGTCCTCTGGCTTCAAGTCAAAGAAGGAAAAATCAAACCTGGAAATAAGAGGTGAACTTTTAAACACAGTGTAAGTTGTTAATAAAACAGTTTCCCAAGGCACATGATAGAGTCTCCATCACTTGAACTCTGTCTTCTTGTCCATTAGGATTTTCCTCACAAGATCCCTTTCTCCAGCTAACCCTCCAAAACTCCAGTTCTCTGTCCCACAAGGTTAAATCTGACCACCTTCCTCATCTTGGCTCCAATCACCCTTTTTGCTCAGCCTAACAGGATGACTAACATAATTACACACCACAGCGATGGCTTTCTAAGCCTGTGTTGGTTTTGACATTGACTGTTTCTACAAGGGCTTTTGTGCCCCGAAGCTTCTCCATTGTTTTCCAAGAATATTTGGTCTAATGAATAGCAGCTCTTCTCACAGACTCTGCCTCTCCAAATAATTTCTTTGGAAAAATCCATAAAGGGGCTCTGTTACGTGCTGTAGACCTTGGTGCAGGAGCAATTGACTTGAGTGAGAGAAGGGCAGCCTCCATCGTTTGTGTGATCTCCAGGACCTTCCAAACGGGCTCTGTGTTAGCACCCACCTCCAGACAGAGTTGGGAAAGGCTTTATGGTAAGATCTGCCCCAAAACGCCCCAAGCACTGAACTGTTCCTGCTTCTTTGTCATCAGAAAAACACCTGGGCAAAAGCAGTGTCCGGACTGTGCTGTTTTGGGTTTGGTTGTTGGGCTTTATGTTCCTGGATGGTGGATACAGGGATATGTTACACTCCCAAGCCAGCTTTTCTGAGCCACAACTGCTTTCCAGGACTTTCATTATGTGGCACAGGTGTTCTGCATTATAACTCATTTTTCACCACCAGGGCTGTAAGGGGATAGGGCAGTCCTACTTATTATTGTCTTTTTTTTTTTTTTTTTTTTTGGAAATGATCTGCATTGGTGTTCACAGTTTGCTGATGGCTCATTTGTACCCTGAATGGTATTGATATGTCTGGTAATGTGACCCAGCAGATTTACTGCACAATTGGCAACATTAGAGAACCCTGAGACACCAGCCCAAACCCAGAACAGATTAGGTAGATTGCTATTGCAGATACAATATACATCTACAGTGTCCTTCTTGGGGTTCTTCTGGATGCTGCTAAATGTGTTTGGCTATGGTTCATAAATCTGCTTCCATCTGCATTTATTTACCTTGCAGAGTGTACGTGATGTTGGTGTGTCATCTGTGCATGCACATGAGCCCGTGTGTTCCTATATATAAGTTTAAACACATGTATATTATGTATCTACCACACATTTTTCAGTTCAAGAACCTCTCACATGTCATTCCATCTGTTCCCTTTTACTGATGTAAAAGACATGTTTAGTGATAAGTTATTTTTCCCTTATTCTCTTTCCTGAAGATGTGCTGTTGGTCTGCAAGAGAAAACATAATAAAAATGTTTACACAACAAGACATGAACGTAGCACAGACTTTGCAAATAGAAAACAGTGATGTGTGGAGCTGATAAAACCTTAGGCAAGATTTTTCTGCAAAAAAATATGATGAAAACAGAATTTCCATTAAGAGAAATTTGTTGGCAGGAACTAATACATAAAATTAGCACTTTTCAGGAGATATATTTCGGTGCCCAGGTTTTCCTTTTTCCAATGAAAAGATGAAGTTTTTAGCAGAAGAAATGCACTGTCCATGGATTTCTTTTAGTTGGAATAACAATTCACCACAAAAAAATACCAAACCACCTTTTTTTTTTTTTTTTTTTAATGAGGTCTAGCTGTGTGGTTTTCTGGCTTCAGACAGAAATTTCAGAACTGTCTTAAACTAATATCTGTCTAGATGAACAAAGCTAAGTTAGATTTAGGTCATACGTTAAACACTCATGTCCCAGATCTTTGCCTTGTGGCCTGCATGACTTCACAGTGTTTCACCAGCACAATCTGACCCCTCTGTCAGACTGATAAACAGCTCATTAGATCATGCTGCCATCTTCAGAGTGGGCTGACCCCTTTTTCTGGTCAAAAAACTGCTCACCTCACTTGTGATAAGCAGAGGACTCAATAACTGGTTATGGAAGTACAAAATTTGTGCAGCCGTAATGGGGAAGGACATAGCCCCACTCCAAAGGCTGCACAAAAACATGGCACAGTTATTATATGATCTCAGCTGAGAAAACCCATATTTGCATCCTGGAATTGATTTTACCAAGTTCATACCTCAAGGTGACTCGTGCAAACCCAGCAGTTATTGGGTTTTTTAGGCAGCCAGGGGCTGCTACAGATCCGAAGAGACTAAAATTCATTTAAATTGGGTAAATTGAAGTTAAAAAAAGAGGATTACAATGTCCACATCGCCTGTGGTAAATATCTGTGCCACTGCCACTCCCTCCTCTAAACTTTACCTCCCATGGAAGCTTTCCCAAAACCAAAACACCTACTGTTATGGGTTTCTTTTTTCCTGGCTGCAGAAGACCTGGCCTTGAGCAAAAAGCAGTGGAAGAATCTCGGCAAAAATAATTCCTCTGTCTTTACCAGAGTTATATTTCCAAGAACACAGCCCCTGAAGAAAAGGGAGAGCAACTTATTATTTTAATTTTAAACTGAAAACTGAGATTCTAATTCACATTTCTATGTCTCCTCTGCCTAGAATAAAAGTTAGAAAGGCCAGTGGCTCTGCAGACCTACAAAATTCACCCCAAGCTGTTCTGAAAATAAACAGCATCAAAACTAGATAGTTTTGCTGAAATAAAACTCTGCGGTAATAAAACAAATGACTAACACTTTCTATTGGTCTACATAGCATAGAACATGAAACATACATGTAAGCAAGTCAAGATGGATGAGTCATCTTGACTTAATAAAACCTACAAATACTTGCTAAATATTTGAGAAGTCACATGCCAGGAGCCTTCATCACTTGTTTTGTTAGACTCCTGCTTTGCCAAGTCAAAACAGTCAGAAATCATAAAAAATAATCCACACAATCTGTCTGAAAACACAGTTTTCTCGCATTATTTTTCTTGCTTTACAGCAGCGAGTCCCTCATTCTGCCATCAAAATTTTGCAATAGAGAGCATGACTTCCTCTTCATAAGGTAAGCAAATGTTTTGCATTTATCAAGTTCCCAGAGTCTAAATGGAGAGAGAGTCAGCAGACCTCACATGTTTATGTTTCTTTACTGGAAATGAGCCACGGGAAGTTGCAGTTAAAAGGCTGCTGTGTCCTGGGGTTCAAGGGACACAATAGGCTTCAATGACTTTAACATTGCTGAGTATCTGAAGCTCTGTTTGCCTTAAATATGAATTATAAGTGCTCAGAACCTCTGCAAACAGGGCTGGAAACCAGAAAACTATATTTATTCGTGAAGCCCACTGCTGGTTCAGGTTGGTTCACAATCTTGTTTTCCTGTTAAAAAAATAATAATTGCCCTCACCTCTGCACCACCAATTGAAACCACACCCAACCTAGATGTTCAACATCTGGGTTTCTCTGGACATATTTTCCCTCTTCTCTTGGAAATTTTGCCTGAGTTCAATTTGGTGATTTTTTTTTTAAATTTAGGAGGAGATATCCAGATGTTTAGTAATCCATCTGGGTTATTGTGCCAGTTAGGCTGCTGACCACCCCGAAACTTCAGCTCTGTCCATTGTCTGTGAGTAGATCAAAGCAATCGTGAATGTGCTTTGGGGATGGTCAGAGCTTCAGCTCAGGAGCTGCAGGCACAGCCTGCACCAGTGATAAACATGATGTGTTCAAGACACAGTGGGCTTACCGTGCCAATGCATGAACACAAGGACTGAGGCTTCCCAGAAATGTCAGGCTCCTTAAACATGCCAAAAATTGAAAACCTTTGAAGAAGGCAAAAGAAATACAGCAAGGTAACCCAGCAGTGCATGGAAAGTCCACACAGGTGACTAGAAAAACTTGTCACTTTGAACAAAAGCAGGGGATACAGCTGGACAGGTGGAAGAACAGAAGGTTCTGTGCCAATTTCCCTCCAAGTTACCTGTGCAGGTCGAACCTACCTGCTTAGGTTACTCACAAAGGAGAAATGTAATAATCAACAGTGAAACCGGCTGCTTTTCCCTTGCAACTGTGCTCCATAAATCAGAGCTCAGGTGTGGCCCTTTGGCAACAGAGATAAATAAGTGATTGAATGTCAGTGGAACAAAACAAGTGATGGAAAGGGCTAAACATTATACATTGAGTTGCTGGGGAATTAAATTAACTTAATTGACCGTAGATGGATAAAATTTCTCTCATTACCTGCCTGTTGTGTTTCATTTGCCATCAAAGGGCTTAGTGCAGCTTTAGCTCTCTGCTGTGCACATGTTCAGTGCCTGGGAGGAGTTGGTGCTCTACTGAGCCAGAGTTCTGCAGTTATAAACAGGAAGAAATATAATTTGGCTTTTAATGTAAAATTTGTGTCCCACAGCCTTCCTCCCATCAGAATTCATCATTTGATTCTGACATAGAGGAGGAACCGCAGCGTTACTGGGAAAAGGAGAGAAGTTGCTCCTTTTTGGAGATGGCCTCTCTCCAGCTTTGCTCCAGCTCAGCCTTCGTGCCCTGGGACAGCAGGCTACTGAGCTCCAGTTGTAACTCCCAAAGTCAAATTTCCAACTGACTGATCAGCTTTCCCACGAATGTACCCAGCAGTAACACAGGAACCACCTCTAACACCGGAGACTGTAGTTCATCCCACATGGCACTCCTTTCTTCACTGTCATCTGCAAGTGAAGGTGGCACACACTCCATAGACAACCTTGCACAAAACAAAAATTTATGAACCTAAATGATTTTGGAGAAGCTTGTTAGAGCAGTATACAGGGCAGTACTGGAGCCCTGGTGAGAAATAATACAGCCAGACCCCCATTCACAGAGGGCAAATAATTTTTCCCATTCTATCCACTTATTGCTGGAGCATTGCTGTGCTCAACATCTTCTGTCCCTTTGCTTTGGGTCCTAAAAGAGGCCACTAATTGTGAATTAAAATGGATTCCCCATGTCCTGCTCTTCACGGTGCACACAAAGGGAAAATGCTCAAAGTTAAGCAACCTGTAACTATAAGAAAATGCATTGACCAAGTGGCATTTCTTTCAAGGTTAAATGCATAGGACATCAGAGTGACATTTTCCTGTTGGGCCATAGGGTCACCATGACTGTTCTGATCTGCTCTCTTTGAAGGCTGTTTTCAAATACATGACTTTAAGCAGGCAATGACTGTGATAAACAGAGTCGCTTCATTATTTACATTTTGGTGGGTATTAGGCTCTGAAGGAAGAACTATAAATTTGTGGTCTTTTTTAATTTTTCCAGTCAAAACAGAGTAGTAGGGATGCAAAGAGGACAGCCCTTTCCAGACAGTCTTTCCCCAGTGCATACCTCTAGTCCCTGGATCTTGAACCTTTCAGCACTTGTGGGGTCTGTACTGTACAAATCAGGTTTTTATTGCAGGGCTACTGACTGGCTTCCTTGGGGGAGATGGCCAATGACACAGAGGTCTCTGCTAGTCACACCTATACAAAAAACCAAATTATATTGGAGAAAATTGTGTGTGGTATATTTGTGGTTAATGCACAGTTTTAAATGTAATTTTTGGTGAAATAATGCACATTGTGAGTAGGGATTAGAAATCACTGCTGCCTTAACTTGTGGTCTGGTTCTTAAGTGAATTTCCTTTTTTCCTGAACCCACTGCTGGTACCTTCCCAAATCCTTGCCTCAGGCCCTTTAAAAATCTGTGTTCCTGTATCAGTGGCTAGATGTTGTATTATCTGTTTTTAGTTGTAAAATTTCATAGGTGGGAATCAAAAAGAATTGGAAACCTGTCAGTTGAGCTCTATTGCCTCTGCCAGTAGAAGCGGAGCTTTAGACAATTCTGTGTATGAAATGAAAACAACACAAAGCTCTTTTGCAATCTATTAACATTACTGACGTTTAATTTTAATTAACACAGATCTTGTGGAGGTTGGGAAATGAGCATCATTAAAACACCACCGTACTGGTAGTATCTGTGGTGGCACCACTGGTTAATTTTCCACAGTTTACCTATTATTAATATTAATATATTATTATTATTATTATTATTATTATTATTATTATTATTATTATTATTATTATTATTATTATTATTATTATTATTAGTGCACATTCCTAAAATGTCTAGAAGATGAACAGATTTCATGAATTGTACAAAAACCTCATATAGGCATGAACTGGGATTTTAGCAACAGGCACAGAACAAAAGGACGAATTTTGTAGAAGATCTAGTAGGAACCTGGGATCAGCTGGAACATGCACAGGGCACCTTTGGACCAGAAGGAAATGCTGCTGCATTGTCTCTGTTTGTCTTCAGGAAAATTTCTATCTCCCAACAATACGGTACTACTTGTGTGAAGAAGGGGAAAAAAACGGCAACGTTTTGGCCTCTTGGAGAAAAAAAGAAAATATGTTCTTACTTCAGTCCTTGTTTTTCAACACTTCGGAACACCAATTCTACAAATTTTTAAAAAGCTTATGCAGACAGTTACTAAGTCATTTGTCTGTTGCAACAGAAGATTAGGAAGGGTTTGATCTTCACTCCGGGAAGGACATTGTCTTTACCCATAAAACACGCGGGGGTTCCTAACGCGGGCTGGATTGCACCCCCACTCCTGCCCGTTAAACCCTGAGACAGCTTCTCCCTGGGGACTCTCCCACGCATCATCCAGTGGGAGGGCAGCGGCTGCTCCCCTCCTCCTGCCCCAGCTCCGTCACCGCGAACCCCCTCGTGGGCTGAACCGTGGTTCCCAAGCTCCAGGGATCCCCTGGGATCCAAGAGGCCTGGCTGCTTCCTGGAGAGACCTTTTCCTCCAGATCCTCCCTGGAGCTTCAGTGCGGCTGCAGCCCAGCCTCGCCCTTCGGAGCTGGTGCAGAGGCTGCTCCCTGGGCCACCTGGGGGTTTCTCTTCCCACTCCAGGATGGAAAGACAACACAGGCTCACATGTGGTATGGTGAAAAACAGACACTTCTCTTGGGAATTCCTTCTGGGAATTTTTCAGGAATATGAAAAACCTAAAGAATATAACCCCACAGCAAAACAAACTCAACACAGCGATTTATAAACTGATTCTGGAATTCTTTTGTATTTGTTGGCTGCTTTCAAGGAAACCACTCAATAATATATATTAATGACAATAATTTCACTCTATTATGTTTTTAACTACTGAAATTCAGTGGCCAAACCATGGAGGGTAAGATATATACAATTAGTTATTTATTAGTGCTGAAATTTTAATGAATAAGACTCTCTTTCCATTACTGGAATACTTAAATGGAATGGCATTTTTCCTTTTTGATAGTATCTGCCTTGGTGTCTCCTTCACTTCATAAACAGGGACACATCAAAGATTTTACACTACTGTAAAAAACTCTGAAATGTAATTCAGTGCTCCTATTTGCCTGTTTTCCTAGGATTTTCAGAATATGGAACTTATTTTCATTTCTGAGTATCTTAAATGTCTTAGCGCCCCTTCCTTTTTAGTAATCTTCTTTGTGTTTGCTGTGCACTATGGTCCTCCTAATAAAACAAAATATTCAGACTCCCATTTTACAAGCTTTTAAAAGAACACCAGACTCCAGTGACTTGGTAAACCTCCTTTTTTTACCCAAAGCTTAAAAAAAAAGGAGTAGATAACTTGGGAATGTGTGGCATTCTTATTTGCCTTGAAAGCCTTTGATTTGACAGTATTTGCAACCACATTTTGTCCGCAGTGGTTCAAGACAAGCAGTAACTGGGTCTGCTTATCTGGGGCTCTGCAGCCTCCTTGGTGGGAATGACTCTCTCTACAGAAAATCCAAGCTAAATGTACCTTTGCTCCTATTCTTTAACTGCACACAGAAAGCTAAGGAATTCTGGCAGTTTTTATGTAAATGTGGGGGGAATGGTATATTTTTTATTCAGTTTTAATATCTTTGTTTGGTGTCTTTGTGAGCAAGATCTTCCACTGGGCCTGAAGGGAGAATGTTTTGTCACAGTAACAATATTACTCATAATATCAGAGTTTCAGTTTTTTTCTTCAAATTCATTTAAGTCTATTCTACTTACAGCTTTGCAAGTCTTTAAAATGACCCCAGAGAATTCTGAATTAGGTCCTAAAATGCTTCAAATTAACTGAAAATTCAAAATCAAGAAGAAAAGAGACACTGCAGGCTAGCCAAAAATTCTACAAAATCTAGTGACTACATGACATCGAAAGTACATTTTCCATTTTCAAATATCTGTTTAAGTAATTTCTAAAACCTCTCCATTATTTTGTTCTTTGAGTGTTTGATTTCTACAAATGAAAACAAGTAATTTGAAAACATGGTAGTTGCTGAGTATTTTCAGAGTGATTTCCTCCAGCCCTACATTTAAGTCAGTAAAAATGAAAAAACTGCCATTAGCTGATTACATTTATCTTATTTATTCTGCACGTAGAAACCTCCAACCACCAAATAAGCTTTATTTTTACAGCAAAAAATGGAAAGAGGTTTTGAGCTAAGAAAATATGTTTCCTCTGCATCAGCAGAAATAACAGAGAAACAGCTGAAATACCGGTGGTGGATCACAAGCCCCTTCTCATGTTAGTCTGTGCAGCTGAACTGTATGATAGCAGCTTGCTGGGCTGTAGGTTTTTATTGAAATGCCTATTGAGTAAAACATAATTCATGCTGCTGCTCGCCCTTAAAACAGGAAATAATATACCCATTTAACTTAATCACAATTTATATTACATGTGCATATTTCTAAACAAGTGCTGTAGATGGAGAGTTTGGTAGCAATAATATTTATGAATTACACTTTTAGTTAGCAAAGGAAAATGTGTGACCTCTTACATTTTGTTTGACATTTCAATTTGGTATCCCATATATGTGACATGGGTGATGGATGCTTATTAACACAGTGTATAAACAGGAAATGCTTCTAAGCTGACCATTTATTAGTGCAGTATGTGTTCAATCTGAAATTTGAATTTTAGCTGCAGTATTATTCTCTGATGACTGTGGAGCTGAAATATAGGTAGGTTTATTTTTTTGTTTTGTTTTGTTTTGTTCTGTTTTTCTTGTTTGCTTTCCTCTACAGAATGGACAGACTTAACAGTGTAAATTTTGTATCCAAATCAATCTTCCCTATGGAACTTGAGTAAGTATATGAACACAAAGAGTTTTCTTTGAAGTGTAAAAAACAGAGACATAGGAAACGTATCAAGCGAAAGGATTTTGTAGAATTCATAGTTAATTTTCCTGGTTAAATAAATAAATATAGGCACCCACATTCCTCTCCGTGTCCTGACGTATGCACTGAGCCATTTCCCCCTTTACTTCATTACTGCAGAAAGGCAGGGAAGCACCATTCCTTCCCCAGGAGTCTGACAGCTGATCCACTTTGGATCTGTCTTCCAGGACGGAAGACATCATAATTTTTCACTCGCACTTAATTGCTCTTTCTAAAGAACCCACCCTTAAATTCCTGACAAATATCTGAAAAGCTTTGTCAGTGAAAGTTTCAACACTTCATCTTATCAAAGCAGAAGTGAAAAACTCCAAGTATTTAGAAGGTTTCTCCCAGCAGAGAAAAAGAATATAGTTTTTTCCTAGAAAGAAGCCAGTCCTCTCCACTTCTCCTGATGATTTACTGGAGGAAATATATAGAATAATACAGAGACACTGTTTCCTTTTCTGTATCCCATTTAAAACGAGCCCTCAGGAGAGGGAACGTGTATCTATTTTTCCTAAGCACACCCTTAATATTCCAAAGCATTTGAATAAAATTTGTTTGACAAAAGAACTATAATGACATGGTAAAGTGACTCAAAGGAAAGATTTTATTTTAAATATCTCTGTCCAAAGAGTTCTACTGTACTGTACAGTCTAGGTCAAGGAAATGATTGTCTATGTAAAAAGTCAGTAGAGAACTTCCAGCTAGCTATTAGAAGTAGCAGGTATGAAACCATCTTGACCGTTACTGCTGACGTTAAATACCTTTACTGAATACACAGCTTTCCAAAGTGCAGGACCCAATCACATGAAGGTTAGCAACCTGGAAATTGAAACTGGCAGATCTTTAATCTAACATTCTGCTTTTCAGTAGAAAAAAGTAACGTCTTTATAGATGAGAGTCAAAGGTTAAATTTAGTTTGTATCAAATTACAAAAATATGCTTTTGGTGAGGTTAGATTCTCATGCTCAGAGCAATTCAAACTGTAATGAAAGCAAACATTGAAAGAGATAATCCCATTAAAGATGAACTATTCACTTTAACCTCAAATATTTGGTAACTAAAATAAAACCATCCTAGTAGGAGGATGAAGTTCAGCTCTTAAGGGAAACTGGAACTCAATATTTTACCTCAGACTGCACAACGAAAAAAAAAAAGAGCTCTCCTGTTTCTAAAATAAAATGTTATTTGGGGGGAACAAATTAATTCACGTTCTTCTCTTGAGGTCTACACAAAACAGTGGTGACCTTTCTGGCAGTGTGTGCTTGTACACTGCAGGGTAAACCATGCTTTTCTCCAAACAGCAGCTTGTCCAGACACAGGAACCCCACGCTGTGCTGCCGACAGCGGGGAGCGAGGAGCAGGGGATGGATGTCTGCCCTGGGAAGCGGCTCAGAGTCCCGGCTGGCATCCTCCGCACAGCTCCGTGCCTGCTCCTCCTCCCAACACCACCCACGCTGGGATGTCCTCCTTCCGTGGCAGTCCCCTCAGCCATGCAGCTGGTTTCTGAAAGGCAACTAATTCTAGTAAAAACCTCGAGTTTCAGCTCAGAATAAAACCTGAACAGCCCTGATTTCAGACTCCCCAGCCTGTCCCCTGAGCCACCCCAGCCTGGCACAAGGGGGGAGCACAGTGGGACCCCTAACTTGGGGCCTGGCCCCAGTACTCAGTGTGGTTTGGAGGTCCTGGTAGTTTCAGATTATCACAAAAAGGGGAGCAAGAAATATTTGTAAAGCCCCGTTGCTAAAGAATTGAGCTCTTTAATATAATGTGACAAAGCTTTTGACTTTCAAGAAATACCAAAAAACATCTTTAATCCCTGAACTTCTGATACCCCATTGAAAACTCACCCATAAATGCAGCCACAGCCAGAGTCTTTCTTCATTCCCCAGAGGCCTGGATGATGATTTAAGGAATTTGGGAAGAGTCTCATATTCTTTCCTTTTACAACTTAAAAAAGACTGAAAAGACTCTTTTTTTAAAAGGTTAAGAAAAAGTATCATAGACTGATATTTCTTTTTTATGCCAAGTTTCAGCCTGGAGAAAATTTTATGGCTGAGTTCTAATCCACTGCAACCCCTGGTTTATAACAGAAATGCTGACACAATGATAACTGCAGCGTTACGAATGCTGGCGCTATGATATTTATTGCTCCCTAGTGCCAGCTGGGGTTAATCCTTATTAAATGCATTCATTTTCTGGCCTGGTGGAGAACAGATCACTCAGTGATCAGGCAGAGTTTGGGTAGCGTTAATGGAAGATATCACAGAAGACACAGTAAGTGAGGAGTCTTTAAGGGGGCTACTGAAGGTGTTATTGGGGATAAAGTGGCCTTCTCTGGGGGCTTGAGCTCAAATCCAGAGTGTCTGTGCTGAGAAGTGTCTTTGCTGCAATGGAACAGCACACGCTGAGAACTTGGTTCTTTTTAGTGTCAAGGAAGGGTATGAAAGGAAACGTGACGTGGTCATGTATCTGAACAATCAGCAGTGCAACAGACCCCACTGATTAAGAATTATCAATCTGCCAGGTGATATCCCAGGTGGGATATCCAGGTGTGAACCCAAATATCTCAAATGTGTGAACCCAAATATCCCAAATCCTTTGACATTGAACTGTCCTGTTGAACAGCGTTGGAAGAGTGGAGGAATGACAAGATCCCTGTTCAGTACACACCAACTTGCTCTTTCAGTATCTACCAGAGAAAGTGAAAACTACAGCTTAATTTTATTCACGAGTTTTTCACATCCCACCCTCACACACATTTATATTTTAGCAACAAAGGAACTGAAAATCTCACAAAAATTTCTCCATAAGGCTATGTGGGACTATGGGTAAATTTTTCCCAGAGATTAACACACCACCAAGGTGCTTGCTGTATTTATATGGCAAACTGGACAAACATGAAGGAAAGTTGCAGATTTAGTTTAGAAAAGAGTAGGATACAGTGGGCATTTTTGCATTTTGCTTTTGCTCTGGATTCTGCAGAATGAGCCTCAGCTCACCTGCCAAGCTCTCAGCCTGCAGACCTAAAGCAAAGGGGGTTGTTGCTTGCTACGAAAAAAAAATCTCAGGACCAAAGGAGTGAGCATGTGAGCAAAGTTCACCACGAGTTCAGTGAATGATCATATTTTCCCCACAATAATAAATACTTCTATAATTTATAAATGCCTCGAAAGGCTGAGATATGTGGGGGATGCAGAATCAAAGTGGCTTGACAGGAGAGAGACAAAGGAATGAGCCAGAGAGTGAACTGACTACTAAAATTCCTCATCTCTGATTTGTTTCTTTTAGAACTTGTCCCCAGAGAAAAGGCTGCACTTTCTAGAGAGGCTTAAAAAATCAAAAGAAATCCTCTGGGCTTGTGAACAGCCAAGAAGAATTTTAAAAACCTTCAATTTGAACACAGAGCCAAAGAGTAATACTCAAGATTTTCTGCTCTCTATTTGATAATAATTTTTTAAAATATGAGCAAGGAGATGGGGAGAAAAGTCAGGCTTTTAATAAAAAGATTAAGATCAGAGATATGTTTTCTTCATTTCAAGGCAATGTTCTGCCTTGTTACATGGAAGCTTTCTAGTAAAAGTGAACCAAAGTAATTTTCATCAGAACTACTTAAAAGAAAAACAAGAAATGTTCAGGAGAACAGAAAGGCATGTTTTCAGTATTAGGAAAAACATGAATGTTTTTATTAAAAAGTCATTTTGAAAGAAATGGGGCTAATGCACTTTCCCTTGATATTCAGAGAAGCTGGAAATCAAAATAAAAATAGCTTTATTTTTGTTTAAAATTTCCACAGGGCAAAATGCAATGTCATGACCTTGTCTAACAGATGGAAAATAGAAAAATGTTCATGTGAAGAAAACAGCCACTGGAACATTCAGGAAGGTGCCTTTAGGAGGCAAAAATTACTAATTTTCATTTACCCTCTGTCAGGTACAAAGGTTTTGTGTTGAACCATGGACTCCAGGGAAACAGGACAGGCCAAGCTCAGGGCTGCAAGGTCTGAGCGTTCCCAAAGCCTTGGAATTTTTAACGGGAGCTGGGAGGGGTGAGTGCATGGCAGTGCAAGTTAGAATCAACAGGATGGAACTGTGGAAGGACAGGCAGGGCCAGCCAGACACTGCTGCTTCACCCCAGGGCTGTCCACTGCCCCAGCCAAAGGAGAAAAGGGTTTGGGCAAAGATGGGCACTATGCACTTGACAAAACTTCTGGCACAGAGAAATTATTAACAGGAGAAAAGGACAATATTAAATCCAATTGAAACGTTTGCAGGGATGCCAGAAGCTTTCACAGAATCATTGAGGTTGGAAAAGATCTCCAAGGTCATCAAGTCCAACCTTTCATTGCCTTCTCTGCAGAATGGAGGGGGAAATTCAGAGGTTCCTTACTTGTAGGGCTGCTTAGCCTCCCTTGGCTGCTAATTTGTTCTCTGCCATCATTTTGAAGAAGGATTGAGCTCCACAACTGGAAGAAATGTTTTCTCACCCGTTAGCCATTTGATACAGAGAGAGATTCTCACAGAAATCAAACACAGCCTCTTATTAACTGCTCCACCAGCACAGACTGGTCCAACACAGCTTTGTACATCTTTGAAGTTCCCAGCTTAAGTGAGCCAGGTCTTTTTATAAGGTTGCATGTGAAATTGTCAGAAGAATGAAACCATTTGCAGATGGTGGAGTGATAAAGATGGTACAATATCTCAATTGTGTTTGCCCCCATTTCCTTGGGAAGAAAAGAAAAGGAAAAGGGAGAAAGGGAAAAAAAATAAAAGAAGTGGAAGAACAGAGAAACTCCAACAAACAAAATTCTTTTGACAAATCAGTGTTGAAGGAGTTAGTGAGATTTCTGGCAAAACCACCAGGACTCTGAAGACAAGCCGACTGCTGCAATATTTATTACTTTGCTTTCATGAAACGTCTGACATCAAGGACTTTTGTAGTGACTGATTTTTGTCAGAATAATGCTGCAGGAACTGGAAGTGACAGATGATTTTCTTGGACATGATGCCTGTGCGTAATGGCATGAGAAAGAGGACATAAAAAAGTCTGCCCTGAAGCAGCTTAATGTGGCCCTGGAGAGCAGAGCTGTTATCACAGCTTACAGATGCAGTCACAGCAAGAGGGGCTGTTACAAAGAAATGGATCCTGAAGTCACACAGTTCAGCATGGGAAAGATTTCCTGAGTTGTGCTCCCTTACAACAGCCTTGTGGAGGCTGCGGCTGGCAGGAGGAAATCAAGCACAGGGACGTACCTCCAGAAATGAAATAGAAACTGGCTTTATTGTGTCACACCCGTCCCCTGCACTGCAGCACCAGAAGATCACATGCAGCAACAATAAATGTGCTGAGCTTGACACACATTGCTGGGGTTGTGGCTGGGTTCCAGACCAGCCATGGTATCATAGAAGCTTGTGTGTGGACAACTTTTCAAATGTAATTAATACAGAGCATTTAGGGTAATGTGAATATAGAAATGTTGGGGAATAATTTAGCACGTAGTCAAAAAGTCGTGGAGGATATTTTCAAAGGAAACTATTGATTAAAATATTAACCTCCCTTGTTCCAAATCCGCAGGTCTTTGAAATTGCTCCAAGCCCCATCCAACCTGGCCTTGAACATTTCCAGGGATGGAGCATCCACAGCTTCTCTGGGCAACCTGTGCCACTGTTTCACCACTTCACAGGGAAGAATATCTTCCTAATATCTAATCTAACCTGCCCTCCGTCAGTTGAAAGCCATTCCCCATTGTCCCTTAGGGGAGACACCTGTTCTGATTTTATTCCCATCAAAATGTTCCAGTTGAAAATCAGAGATGGAGTCACAGTGCTCTGCAGCAGAACTGGTATTTTTAAACCTAACAGCCAGTGTGGCAGCAAGATACCATAATCTTCTCTGGATATCTCAGTACATTCTCTGTGCTGTACAAACATATCTTTCTGCTTTGACTGCACCTCAGGCAGTGTAATCTTGCTTGCTTTCAGTGGGAATGTTGCGAGGCATATAGTTGCTGTTTATATATTTTGGTGCAAAAAGGCAATATCTTTTCAGACCCTAAACTATGTATTTATTAAAATAAGATTTTGACTTGCCTAAATATTGGTTGTACATTTGGAAGTGGGGTTTATCCAAGTCATAAATCTGCCTGAATAAAAATCAGAGCAGAATGCTTTGTTTACTCACATTGGAAGTGTAGAAGATTACCTTCCTGAATGATAAATACAACTCTTACTGGCACAGGGAAGCACTGTCACAATCAGGCAATGCATCACTCTGGAATGTGCTGCAACTCCTTTTGTCTTTTTTGTTACACAGAAAAGGAAAAATAAGGAACTACTATTGAAACATCCGTATGTGTGAGGCCATTAGTGGGAATTTATAATTCATACAATCTCACAGAATGTGACAGGATTTCCAAGTACTGAACTGGCAGACACTTAAAGATGCTGTAAATTAACCCACACGTGAACCTGCCGACTCTGTCCTTTCTCTTCGTTTGCTCATTTCAGCTGAATTGACAAGACAGGATTTCTCCCTGGATCCTGGTACATTACATACACCTGTCAAGCAGAAGCTTCAAGTCAGCCCTGGGGAGCATCTTTAAAAGACAGTCCTGCAATACCAATGAATTCTCCATCCACTGGCAGTCCGGTTCTTTAATAGGATCATCGATTTAAGAACACACTGACCAAACCACTGCCATTTTCATGCACATGCTCAGGGCAAAGAATGAAAATACCTGCGGTTGGACCTGCACCTCCTCTTGCACACCCACAAATGAGGGCAGGTCTCAGCAGCAGTCAAAGGGCAGTGCCTTGTGTCAGAAGGGAGGGCAACGGAAAGGTTGTCCAGAGGAGCTGTGGATGCCTCACCCCTGGAAGGGTTCAAGGCCAGGTTGGAGCAACCTGGGATAGTGGAAGGTGCCACTACCCATGGCAGGGGGTTGGGATGAGATGAGCATTAAGGTCAGGTCCTGCACAAACCATTCCATGACTGTGTGATAAGGTTCCCTCGCCAGGCAGTGGCTGCTGTGTTTGCAGGGGTATGAGGCCCTGCAGGATGTGGTGAGGGATGCGTTTGCAGGAAGTCTGGCTTTCAGTGAGATACAGCCTCAAGTACTAAAATTTGCCATAACTCTCCAGAGTGCTGCTGATATCTGAGAGGCAATATTACAGTATCCTGGCCCCAGTGATTGGCTAAGAGCTGGGCACACAGAGCACTGCTCCCCAGGGCTGCCATGAACAGCCTGCAGGTTATTCCAAGCAACTGCTCCCCTGACTTCTTTCTCCCAGAGATTCATGCAAGAGGCTTGAGTGCTCATCTGGGTCCAGGGGACACCCTCTCCACTCCTCCAGAGCTGGGGAGTCACTGGTCTGCACATGTACCTCTCTAAATCCTGGCTGCCTGTTCAGGAATGGAGATACCAGCTTGGCCCTGGGCTCATAAAGCAGATGAAGTGTTGCCTTGCATTTCAGAAAGAAAGTCTTAACACCAGCAGGACTTTGCTGGCTGCTTTTATGCAAAACCTCCTGTTTGCTTTGTAAAAGATGAGAGGATTCAGCTGAGTTTAAACTGGGCTAAAGTATGTCACTGACTTTTTTCTTTTTTATTGTATTTTTTCAGTGTATACTGGCTCCTAAATTTACGAACTATTTTTAAGGACTCCTTACATAAGCATATTTAGATGGTTTAAATTTGTTCTTAATAAGTGGAAAGATTTACTAAAACAGGCCTGATGTGATGACTTGGGAGGGATTATTCACCACTGATGCCAATATATTCCAGACAGCCTGAAGAATTAAGCACTCTGGGTGTCGAAAGCAATCTGAGTATCACCTAAAACTTGTGCTAATGGAGCTCTGGTCTGCAAGGGGCAAGAGTGTCAGGAATCCAGTGCAAACCAAGGGACTGCATGGAGGGCAAAGGCAGGTAAGAACAAACTTTGCGTTTTTATGGGAGTTTTTCAAATGATGATGTAGCCAAGCTCTGCAAAGAAATCTGTCTGATAAAGATGTGAGGCAAAGCATAGCTCTGATAAACGATGGGCTACAACTGCATTCCTACCAGGTGGTGCTGTCACTCACTAAGCAAATTTATCGTATTTTATTCTAAAGTGCATTGGAGTCCAGGGTTAGGAATTTTCCTCTGACTCTCTTATCCTGCTTGTGGTTTCACTTTTCGTTAAGGAAATAGATTTAACCACTTATAAACAGAATTTACTAACAATTTTTCATGAGGATCTCTCAGATGGGAAAGGAATCCCAAGGAACTGCAGACACTTCCAAAGGATCAGTGCATGCAGGTAGCACTGGCACAAGTCAAAGCAGGGTCCTGGCAGGATGGCACACCCTGGGAGGAACGCCTTCCAGGGAGACCATTCGTGTGTTGATGTGTTGAGAAATAACCAGAAGGAACGACAGGAATTATTCCCCAGGACAAAGTATGGCCAAATGCGAGTAGGATGCTTTTTTTGTAAAACAGGCAGGCTCAGCTGCATTTGATGTACCTGCTTGGGTAAATCTGAGTGCCCTGCAGAAGGCAGAGGTGTCGAGTTATATCAGCCCCAGTCTCTGATCAATTTTCCTAAGTGAATATTTTCCCAGATCACATTCCCCTGACAGCTGTAGAACAGCATGAAGGTTATTGTTCAGTAGTCCTGGCTTTCCTCCTCGTGGCCACCTGTTATAATGTAATATAGACTGTTAAATATCTATTTAAAGGTGAGCTTGATATATGCTTTTTTCTGTAACAGCTACAAGGATGTTATATTTTTGTTAATGGAAAAAGGCTCATTTAATTGCAAATGAATAGGCTCATCCAATGGCAGAGCCTTGAAAATCCTTTTTAAACCCAGTGTGGATACTAATTTATTTCATTTATTCTGTTTCCTGTTACCCTCTTTGGTCAAATACCATTTCCATTCCAGACCATGCATGACCCTCACTGCCACAATGATCTAAATCACACTGACCATTCAGTTCATCTGATTTGTGCTAAAGTCATTACCAAAAATCGCTGACATTTCACTGGCAGTGAAAAGGTGCGTGGGTTCACTTCCTTTTACCACAGTTACTTGCATGTTTTATTAACAAGCAGGTGAAAGCCAACACTTTGGGAAGATATTGCAACTGCAGAAACCAGGCTTGGAAGATGACTGAAATATTTGTCTCCTGTTAAATGAGTGGGTCATGACAGGGGGCAGAAATGTGAGGACTCCTTACTTGGAGTCCTGACCAAGGCCATCCAGCTGACTGCACCATGAACAAGCTACGTGACAAGGCTGGATATCAAACACATCCAAAAGTGCTGCTAGTGGCATTGCTTCTTTTTAGTTTTTAACTTCAGAAATGAGCAAGTCAGAAATGTGCCAGGCTGAGGTCCAGGTCTTTCTGGAATCTGTGCAGGGGTGTTTCTAAGAAGACTGTAGAAAAGTTCCACTTGGCACATCCTACTGTATGACATAACTAGTGATCAAAGCACAAATTCCAAATCTTGCTTAACATCTTTCCTTCCACAGCTATAAAAACTGAGAACAGCATGAGGTGCTAGAGGCCTTACCCCAGGAAAGTTCTAGTACACCAGAAACATGGATTTTTTGTTGTTGTTGTTGTTGTTGCAATTTTTGTTGTTGTGGCTAGTGTGTTTGTGAGGAGTGATTCAAAGATGTCTTGACTTAACTGAGTAAGAGATGACTGCAAGATAAACACTGACATAATTTTTTTTCTATTTTTATCTATCAAATAGTCACCTTTGAAACCAAGGCCTGGAAAGTTTTGGCTAGGAAAATGGCACCAATTCCAAGTCTGGAATCTCACTTCTGCTATACACACAGTTCCCCCTATTCAAAATTAGAGGCTTGCTTGGGCTTCCCTACAGCTAAACACTAGCCAGGAAAGTTGGGATACAGCTGTCCATTGGATTACACACAATCATTTTTAACACTACACAGCATGCAAGAATGTCAAGATCCTGATTACAGTCTGGAGGACAGGTACAGCTGAGGTAATTTTACGCTGAGTTCCCATTCCCAGTGTTCCCACTGGCACTGCAGCCCCATGGTGCATGGTGGAAGACAGGCTGCCAGGGTTGGGATCTTTGTGTTTCAGCGTCTCCCTCTTTGGGAACTAAAGGCTTCAGTGGTACCTGGGTCTGGTCATAATTCTTGGATCTTTCTCTCTCCTCTTGTGAGCATTAAAAACCTTTATCACCTTTACTTACCAGCTAAATTACTTTAGTCTACATTATTTCTCCATAAGAAATTATTCATTTGGAAGATCTGATTCACATTTGTCCGCTATGTAAAGCATTCAGAAGGGAAGCAAATTGTACTGCTATTTTCAAGTCCCTGGTGGTAAAAGACAATCAGCCCAATCTCCCCTCTGCCCCAGCCCTTAGGTATTCCTGCAACCCCTTCATTGCAGGAAAATGAATTGGCTAGATCCATATGAAGCAATTCTGGCAGAGAAAACCACACTCAGCTGAAAGATATGTTTTAGCCCTTTGGATATAATTTCAACTTTCAAGATAACTGTTCCTTTGAGGAGCTCTAACTATAAATCCCCAAGTGCCCACAAGGAGTTGGGCAGGAGCCAAAAATGCCAAGTCAGGGGAAAATAATTGTTTTCAAATGGTGACAAACCTGCAAGGTCGGCAGAGAACAGAGGGGCTGTACTGCTGGATGGAGATAGCCCTGTAACTCAGAGCTGTGAGTTCTGTACACTAAACAGAGCCTAACATCTCCACAGGGTGTTCGACTGCTGCAAACGCTGAAGGGAACTGGTCTGCACTGGTCTAACTCACATGGCAGAAAAAATATTGAAAGAGAATCTAAAGACGTGGGGTATAGACACGGTGTGCAATGCTAAAGCTTTGGCTAGTTCTGGTTTCATTTCCCTGAGGTGAAGAAATGACAGATTTTGTATTTTTTAAATTATTGCAATGCAAATAATTTGACAGCTTGGTCTGGAGGTTTTTGTGTCATGAAATGTTGTTTGAAATTGTGCAAGGCAACACAATAATTATACAGTCAAGCATGTCCAAGGATGAAGGATACTTTGAGCAGAGGCTGGGAATTTGCCACTGGTGTGGGTCCGGATTCCTTCGTGCCTTGGACAGATTCCTAAGCAGTGTGAGAGGGGTACCCAGGCTTCAGGAACAGCACTGCTTTGAAACTGCAGTTGCAAGTCATGAGGAATCAGCTTGAGGGAGCCTGGTGATTACTTTCTAAGGGTATCTACATGTAAAAAAGTATGCCTGGGGGTATAAATCAGCATAGCTCTGCTGGCTGCAGCATAGCTGCATCCATCTCCTCCAGCTGAGGATCTGGACAAAAGTACTTTGGCAACACAGAGGACTGAAAACTACCAGAACACCTTTAAAGCTCATGTGCCAGCACGCAAGAGAGGCATTCAGCTGTGCGGAGTGGACTTCTTTCATCTGGGGCAGTTAAAGCAGAAAAGTGAGCTTTAGATTCTCACAATTTTACTGCATCTGTTAAAGCAGTATTGGCTTTCAGCAATGAAATGACTATTCAGGCCAAGTGTCTCTGCAGAATTTCGGGCACTCCATGAACGGATAAAATTTCAATTGCAGAAACAAGAGAAAGTACCAGACACAAACGTACCACGTATTACATTCAAGGAAAGACAGTGAAGGGCAGGTTATACCGTGGGAATAGGCAGCAGCTGGTGGCTGACTCTGGTGTTATAAGTCATCGATAAGGCCACAAAAAATTAAGAAAATTAGTAAAGTAAGGGCCGCCTGCCCTTAAGAAATGCAGGAGGGCTGGTCTGCAGGGGAGCAGCAGGGAGCAGCCATGATCTGGGCCTGGGCTCCACGCCGGGGCCCTCGCTCGCAGGCAGCCGGAGCTGGCAGCAGCCGGGATCGCTCTCTGGTGGCCCCGGGGGCCAGGAGCAGGAGGAGGAGGAGGAGGAGGAGTTGGTCCATTGGCAGCCCCGCGAGGGCCCGCAGCCAGCTACCCCTCCAGAGCTGGGCTGCTCCATGGGCGCTGAGGGGAAGGCTGGGGCGGGCCCCTGGCAGCAGCGCGGGGCTCGCCTGGAGACAGCCGGCAGCTGGGAAGGGCCAGGCCCGGGGCCACTCACCTGTGCGAGCGTCCTTCGGTGCCGGGGCACGGCCGGGCACTGGTGTGGCCATGGCACTGGCACTGTCCTAGCTGGCCACAGCTCCTTCGGGCTCCGTGTGGAGAGCTCCTGGGGACACCCGTGCTGCAGCGGCTCCTGCGTCTGCAACAGGCTGCAGCTCTGCTTCCCCCAAGCACAGGGCTCGCCGCGCACGTCTTTTCTCTTCATGCTGGTCTGGACAGGCCTCCTGCTCATCCTTTCAGTTCATTAAAAGGGCCTCAGCCCCTCCTCTAGCATCTTAAAACACACCGCTGGGAAGGTCAGCAGTGGCGGGGTGACAGGCAGAACTGGAGTAACCCCTGCACCCTTGTGCTTACAGCCCCTGCAATTGCCTTCTGTCTAGGTGAGAATCTCTCTCAGTGATTATCTGGCTCTTCTGATTTTCATCAGCTGGAGAGCTGCATCTTTGGGATTATCTTCTCAGCATCTTTGCCTACTCCTTAATTTCACAGGCTTTGGCCTGATAGTCCACTTATAGCTTGTCTCAATTCCAGCCTCATCCTCCTGCAAGGGTAACACACAAATAAAGCAAAGTGGGAGTTGCCATGTTAATGTGCTTTCCTTAAGCCCTCAGGGAAAGGTCCTGAACATGATTTCTTCCGCTTGGATGGAAAGAGGAATTTCTGTTAGAGCCTCCATGAAATTACAGTCTTCTTTTTTTTTTATGAAATGTAAACCAAAGTAAATATTACCTTAGAGTCTCTTATTCGTGTTGCAATAAAATGAGACACTTCCTTGGAAATAAGTTTTAAGACACGAGTCTTGTAATGTTGGGATTTATTGGAGTGGAGTTCACAGCTGACCTGAGGTCTGGAGGGTTTGGAAGCAATAGTCTGTGTGAACTTCCCCTTCTCCAGCACATGAGGTGCAAAACTGGCCAGTTATTCAGAGACTTCCCCACCCTTCGTAAGCTCGTGTGCTCATATATCTCTCATGGTACATAAAGAATGACATATTGCAGTGAATCTGCTAAGAATAGCTTGTAAAATACATCATTATATGAATCAGCCTCATTAGAAGTCTCCTTCTCCCATGATTTAAACCAGACATAGTACTCACAGGAATGGAAACCAGTTTTTTTTTTTTCTCTCCTGCTGGCATGTTGTGCTCAACCAAATGTTGAAACAGAAGAAAATAATTCTCTGAACTCAAGGCCAGAAGTAGAAAGTAAGTACTGCATTACCCTGATGCCTCTCTGGCATAATTAAGGTCTTGGGTGTTTCCCTGGATATATGACTTTCCAGCTTCATTAATAAAATATTATGTTGCTCTTCTGAGCAGCACATAGCTGCATTCCTTGCATACTCCCAATCCCCCTGACTCAGGACCCTGTAACACCTCAGTTTCAGCATCCTCAGCCATCCCAGGCCTTTATCCCACAGCTGCTGCTGTTTATGAAGGGGATTATACAACATGGTGCCTGTGATAGCAGGAGACGAGGCTGGGTGACCCAGGAGGCCTCTCTCAGCCCTTTCTTCTGCAAGGACTGGTGCACCAGATGCCACGGCTGCATGACTCAGACCTCATTCAAATTGCTTGTCTGCTGGTGCAAGCACTTGCCAGTTAACTCAAGGAAGGCAGTGTTTGGCTCAGACGAGGCAGATGCAGCCCCAGGGATGGCTGCAGCTCTGGGCTAGTGGCCATTTCATGCAGGACTCATGGAAACAAAGGGATGGCTCTGTGCTCCCAGGCAATGAAACAAAGTCCTTCATTCCCATTTGTAGAGCTCACTGACAAACTGCAGGTACAGCAACTTTTTATTGTTTCTCTCTTGTCACTTCAGGATCAGAGAATGTTGTATTTCTTGCTTTTATTTCTTTTAAACCATGCCAACACACGCCCTCCACAGCATACTGCCTTATAAACCTCTGGCTGCACTCTTCTGAATCACACTGATTTTTTAATTAACTGTTATAAGATCAATTACTCAGCTGCCCTTGGTTGCTCTGGCCTCCTATCGCTTCCAACCATGTAACCCATTCTCTCTCCCTGGTTTGCTCTGCATTGTGGTCTTGTCACCACGGAGCCTTGTTGGCTGAACGCTGCCATGTGTTTGTCTCCCACCCATGATTTTGGGCCAAGGACATCACCAGGAGGCTGGTCACAATCAAGACATCGTGACTTTGCAGGCAAGCTGTATTTATCTTGAGCTTACTTGTTTGTTAGACTCTGCTTTGACTTCTGCAGAAGTAGGTCAGAAATGCAGTCTGGATGAATGTTACTTGCAGAGGTGGGAGCAGCTTCTGCTCGGGCCGTGGAGGCTCCACAGAAAGCACCACTGCCTGTTCCAACAGGTTTTAAACACTGCCCTTCTGTCCTGCAGTGTCCTCAGGCTGCTCTGGAGCCTGCAGTGCCTTTGGTTGCTGCCAGTGCAGTCACTTCAGTGCACCTGGGAGCATCTGCAGGCTGGATTTCAGTGCCACATTTGCTTGGAGGTAATGGGCCTGCTGGGATGGCCACAAGCTGCACTAAATAAGCCATAGAGAGGCACAGGCTGGGAGTGCTGCCCTAGGGAAGGAAGGTTCTTAGGCTCTCCTTTGCTCTGGACAGCTGTTATTTTGTGTCAGTAGGAAATACAAATCCTCGATTTTCCTTCTGCCAGAGTTCGGATGTTCTAGCAGGTGATCAGTGGATGGTGCTGAGGGTTCAGCATGGTCCAGAGATGAAGCAGTGTTTGCAAAAACCTGTGTACTCTTGTGCACATCACTCAGGTGGTGGAATTTCAGGGCACAGAACAAGCACATTTTCTCTTTATTTCTAGACTTGGTCATCCTTACCCACACATTTGCCTATGTGTCATTATTTGAAGGAGTTCTTTTTAGTAGCAATTTACATAACCTTGATGTCACTGCTGGTTTTGCCATGACAGAAGTGGGTTTACTTTTGTCTCTCTCTCACTTTGTTAATCAATAACCATTTTACAAGCCCTGCTGTGTTTTAGCTGTGGTTTTTACCTTAGGACTGTGCATCCTTTGCAATACAAGCCTTGTCTGCTGCCCCTCGGATTTGAAAGTGAGGATCTGGTTCCCAAAGCTGGGATTTCACAGCTGTGGTCTGACTGGTTTCCTATCAGCACATACAAAAGGAGTGAGCACACAGCAACAGCTCCATACCCACTTCAAACCTCAGCCTTCTCAGCTGGAACAACTGTTGCGGTTTGAAGTTGTTTTGTTAACTTCTTCAGCTAATTGATAACATCTGCACCTCGCCACCCTTCCTCGCCTCTCAAGCTGCTTTTGAATAGATGGACAGATAATACTGTGGCAGATTTCAGTTTCTGTATTAGTGATCTATTGTTATACTTTTGGAAAATTGTGTGAGAATTGGGGGGCGTCTTTGAATAAAGCCTCCTTTATAAAGGTTCCTTTCACACACTCTCAGAAACAAGCCCAGAGACACTAATAAACCCTCATGCTATTAATTTGGCATTTCTCTAGTGATCAGATAAAAGAACTTATGATTTCACACTTTTTCCCCCCCTCTCTTTTTCCCTACCATGTTTTCTAAAGTTGGAAATTTACACTTGGGCTTTAAAATATTGGAATTAGCATGTATTTCTCATTAGTTTTAATTTTCTTCGTATTAAAATAGATGGATCAGGAACTGGTATATGTGATATTTTAGTAAATAAAATCCTTGTATTCAGGATCACTCTTGAAGTCTGTTAATACACAGTGACACCATATAGGTCCCAAGGAGACATTATGGTGGTAATGGAAATATCATATATCTCATATCCCAGGTCTGATATATCAACTCAGCAATAAAAAGAAACAGGATATTTGCAACTATATTTTAAACAGGGATTTTGCTGTTACTATGAGAACATGGATTACTTAGAAATTTTGGTGAGAAAACTCCTTAATGGTTTCATCAATGTCTAACCCCAAGAGATTTCAGTTCTCTCACTGCTATTGAAATAGCTATTAATGCAGTGAAAATCAGAAATAAATGAGCATGGTTCATTGGTGTCTGCACGTACACCTCCGAGCTAGGTCTCAGTGCAGGTCAGATGGTTCCTTATCCCATGTCGCAGGATTCCTCGGATCAGATTTGGGTTATGCCTGGAGACACGTGTGCACTGTGACCTCTCCCCACCTCGACACCTTTTCATTTTGGGTGGGGAGAGGTTCCCTCCTCCATCTCCCTCCTGGTGCTGGGGTGGTTGGTGGTGTTGCTAAGCTGGGTCTGGAGATGTCTGTGATGTGCAGGGAGCTGACGTAAGCCGAGACTCGAAGAGTTGGTGTTGCTCAGCCAGCCAGGAGAGCCTCATGAATTTCCTTGTAAAAAGAATTTCTTAGGATTCAGGGAGACTTGTGTTATATAAGACTTTGAAAACAACATTTGCCACAGGATAGGGCTGTCCCCTTTATTAAGTCCCCAACAGAACATACACACTGCCATGAGCACTGTTACTGCAGTTCTTTTACTTTGTGCCCTTTCAGCATCACCAGCATCTACAAAAAAGGTAAAATCCCAAATACAGATCTCATAACTTCACCTAATGCAAGCTCAACACATTTGGTCTTAATCTGAGTCCCTGGACTGGGATGAGTTCTGCAGGGCTGTAATAAAATAAATATTTTCCTGCACTGAGAACAGCTCAGGGAAAGGTTCAATGTCAGGTCAGCAAAGGGAGCTCTTTAACCATGTTTTGCTAGCCATGGACCATATCCTCCTCTAAGAAACTGTCAGAGCTCCATAGTGGCTGGTGGATGGGAAGTGATTGAAAGTATTTCCCTCTTGCTCATTTTAAATGTTGGGTTTGGTTGGTATTTGAGGAAAGTTGGGCAGTGGGTACAGCCCCATCTTGCAGCAATGAGAATGTTTCCAGCAGAAAAACAAAAATTAATAGTGAATGAAGGATGTTTGGTTGGAATTCCCTCTCCTTCCCTGCCCTGCTCAAATTGGATTACTTGCAGGAACAAAGGGAACAAGCAGCCCTGCTGCAGCAGACCAGTCCCAGGTGAGCAAGGCTGAGCTACTGAACAATTGGCAGTATAGGGAGAGCTCCTTTAATTGTTTTTTCAAACAAACCTGACCCACCTGTTCTGCCATTTTAATGCAGGAACCAGCAGAAATGTGATCCAGAGATGTGTTATAAAAGGGAAGGCAGAGGTACTGGGGGAGCATAGCCAAAAAGCTTGCCTTTTTGCTGCAGTGTGAGACAGTGCCTGAATGTTTGTGTCATTGCACACCTGGTGCAGAAATAACCTGACCATCAGAAGAATTTGTTAAGGTTAGTAGTTTTCTATTCCTTTGCAGACATGTTGTTTATTGGTATACCACAGATGAGCGAAAAACCCCATCTTGCTGCCAGGTCATTCAAAACCTATTCCTAAGAGATTGTGCCTCTACTAAAACTCTTGGTATCCCTACTGTTGCCTTTCTATAGCTACGCACTGCTGCAAACTCAAGATAGTTCCCTTTCAGTTTCCTGGGAACTGATAATGAAATCTGGAAATAAAATGTGGTTCTTTAGCTGGAGATTCCTTAGATTAAACTGATATATTGAGTAGCTTTCCTAAAGGCTGATACTTTTCTAGTTTGAGAAGTAATTAATCTTTGATTTAAGCATGCATTTAATTATTGAATGTTCTCTCTTTTGTACTAGACAGGAACGTTTTTCTCATTTCCAGACTCATAGCCTATCCAAAGAACTCAAAGTTTTGAACAAATTCAGAAAGAGCAGAGCTGAAAATGAGTGCAGGAGTTTAGTTCCAGGTACCTCTGACCAATTAATTATCTACTGATGTGATTCAGTCTTCAGAAAGATCAGACATACCCACCATAAACTAATCAAGCTCAAAGCAAAGGCATTGGATGCACAGTTGCAGACCTACGTCAGCAAGAAAGCCATCGTGGGCTCATAATAGAAGTGGATGATGCTCTACATCTGGGCTTAGACATTTTGCTACTGATTTAAATTTAGCAAATGCTGAATTTATGTGCTCTCATACCTCTTGGAAGGACCTAATTCTCCTTGTTCAATGAAATACGTATTTATTGAGGCACTTCAGAGGCCATTCTAGGAAAAGCAGGTGGTCCTTGTGGTTGGACTTGGATCACAAATGAAGACTTTTGCAGTATTTTCAGTAGAGGACTTTCAAGCAAAGATTGAATCGAGTATCTATGTTTTTGTTTGCTGGCTGTCAGTGAGAGGGTGATGACTCCTGTCCTTGCAGAAGTTGGTTAAGTGAAAGTATTTCTTTATGACCATTGCCATTTATTTTTAATTTTGGAGCAGCACTAATCCCTCTCCTTTCAGGGTGTGTCAGTACACTTACAGACTATGATAAGTCGCCTGGCATTGAAGGTTTTACAACCTTATGTGTATTTTTGAATTGTTTTTGGGACACATATAGATCATGTTAAAAACCAGAAGTCCATTGTTCAATCAATCAAGTTAATCCTGGTGCTCCTTGATAACTATAGCTATCACATTTCAGAGTGATTTTATTGGATATTACTGGGATTACTTGTAGTAGCCACTCAGTCTAGACAGGGGTTTCTATTACAGTGAACACAGACAAAAGGGTAAGAAATATTAATGCCCAACATCCATTAACCATGCACAAACTGCATATCAGAGAGTGGATCCTATTCACTTGGCTGGGGGTCTCCCTCACTTTTGTTTATCTCTCAGAAGGCCATTGGCTTCTTGATTAAAAGGAAATAGGTTGTCTTAATAAAGGAGTAAAAAAATAAGGAGCTGCTTGAAAATGTACCTCTTAGAGCTAATGAAAATTAGAGATCTTTTGATCAACTGTCCCAATATTGAAAGGTCTGAGTATTTTGCCCTAAAATCTGTCTTTGGGATGGCTTTCTCTTCCCACATTTTTGTGAGATGGGAGCAGTCATGGTTATCTTGTTTGGAAACTTGGATCTCCAACAGTCCTGTTGTGAGAAGTATGATGAAATGGACCTCCATACTCACCAGGGCTGGATAAAATCATACTGCCCGTGGTTTCTGAAACAAAGCCTGTAGAATGACAAGCACTCCAGGAATGCTGCGCCTTGAATAAATGTGATGGGGCAGTGATGTCGTTCCCACCATCTCTTGGAAGACAACTCTGCTCAATTAGGACTGTTGGCTGATTAAAATTAAACCTAGTTAACGAGGCACTGAGTGAGGTAATGAAGTTAAACTCTAAAGCATTTCAAAATCTCATTTTATGCTACTCCACATGTTATAGAATCATAACACATGGGCAAACATTGTATTTGCTGCCTAGACCACTTGTATCACAGACTGTATTTTGGATAGGACATATTTCAGATTGTTGTCAAATTGCCCATCATAACATGAGCTCTGCCAGGTCTTCTAGAGAATTTTGGGCGTCAGGGGAACAGTAGAAACACTCAAACACTGCTTGCATATGGCTTGCTGTCCTGCATTCATGCACCCAAAGACCTTGATGTCCTTTGTTCTTCACATCCTTTTGGGATCAAAAGTTAATAAGCCTATTGTTGGGAAGGGTGTGGGATCATGTAGAAGTAGAAAAGTCAAAACCTTTTTTTGTTGGAGGGAGGGAATGAAAAATTTCCTAGTTACATAAGAAGCTTGCAATTATTTCAAGATTACTTTAATTCTTGGGTCATGAGGTTGATTATGGACTATATAAAGACATAAATCAAGATTTCCCTTCAAGACTTTGGCTTGGTGTAGACTTGGAGAAAATGCTCTGCATGCCAGTGCTCTCAACCCCATTTTATATCTGACAGCTGACGCTGGTGTGTTTGAACACGCTCTGGGGGCACTGGGGGCTGTGTCAGGGTTGCTCTCACTATGTCTGTCATCCAGCTCCTGGGCCCAGCCCTGCTCATCCCTAATCCTCCACAGCAAATTGGCCTGGGACCGGAAATCTTGTCTCTTGTTGGCAGAGCACAGCAGTGGGTTTGGTATGTCCCAGTTGGTTTACATCCCTACTTTATAAATGGAAATGCTGCCATCATGAAGCTCCAGATTTATCTAAGTATGAATGACTAATTCTCTGGGTTATTTTAAGCAGCAGTTACACTCTTGATGCAGTTATGGCTATTGCAAGGAGTTACTTACATTAAACCTGTGGAGCTGGGTTGGGTTCCCTCAGGTTTTAGACTTAGCAATGAACACTTTTTCTTTGTTGTATGTATTTATCTTGATCCAGCAGCTACAGGTCTGTTTGCCCTGACAGATCTCCTCCCTTAAACATTCATTTCATGGTAATAAACCATGACTTGCCGGGGTATTTCTCAATGTAGTGTCAGGAAGGAGAGGGCAGCATAAATTTCTGCCCTCATTTCCAGGAAGATTATCTTCCAAGAAGAATTATTGTTATGTAACTTCAAGATCACAGTATCCAACTATACATATAATTTGAGGCTGTTTCTAATGCGCATTGTCTCTAGCCTGTGGTTCATTCTGGTTTAAATGTTCTCAACTTTTTGGTCAAGTAACAGCCTAGAACAGTATTTTTAGGAAAAGATGATGCTTGGCAATGGCTGGGAATTCTGTTGCTTTCACCACCCTTTCAGAGGGTTTGGGCTAATGTGTGTACTTTTCAGGAAAATGAAAAAACCCCACCCCCAACCCGGGAAGGCTTTAACTGAAACACCATCCAAGACAACTTGCAAATTTTCCTTTGACTGTGTTGCTGATATGAGGGTTCTTCTTTTCTGAATATAACTGGACTTTGTCAATCTCTGTTTGCTTAGTTTCTTTTCTTCATTTTTCATACTTTTCTTTGGTGCTTTCCTGAGTGACACTCAGGTTCTTGCAAACTGAGAAATCAATGGTACTACACTAATGTCATTAATTTTGGATCAAACATTTTTCTTTAAACTTTGTCAGAGATGTGAACATTTCCAAAGTTAGACTATGAAGAGGGCAGTTGTCCATGGGAAAGGCTGCCTGGTGCTGTTTCAGCCATCTGGCTGGGAGATCCTGATTGTCTTCCTTCTGACAGGTTTTGGATGACTATTGAAGATGTAGATGTTTAAATGATAATTGATAACATTATTCATCTCAGTGATTCTCTTGGCGATGCTCTTGCTTTAACATTACTTTTTAATAAAACTTGCCACTTTAAATTTAATTTTAAGCAGAAAAAAATGTTTTTAAAGTTTCAAATTTGGAAACTTTTACAGACCTCAATAAAATTCACTTGGGCAAAGTGCAGTAGACAACTGTATTGGTACTGATGGTTTCTATTTAAAAAACATGTCTCTTTTGTTTGCTGCATCTTGCAGCTGCTGAGATTCTTTGTCTTGCTTCCTCTTTCTCTTACCATCTCATAGGCATCAGAGAGAGGGGCAAGTGCCTCCAGCATTAGCACTGCAGAGAACTTGATTTTCTTCTGTCTCCTATGACTCAGACCTTTGTATTGGTGTGGGAATGATCTGGACAAAACCAGGGATGCTGGGGAGGTGGAGATGCTCTGAGTAAATTGGGATGGTCAAACACCCCACCGTGCTTTATGAACTGTTAGATGTTTAGGCAGCAGGATGGGCAAGTGCCTCAGACTTTCATGTAGGAGAAACAGACCCTTAACCCTCACCTCTGCTCCGAGACCCTCCTGACAGGTAACTGGGCAAAGTGCTCCCAGAAAAACTTGTTGGGACAGAGATTATGTGTGGTGAGCTGCATGTAAGGTTCTATAGAGACGGGAATGACAGTGCTCCGGGAATCCTGCTCTGCTTTTGGATTTGGCATTCAAAGGACAGAAAAGCAACAGCAAAACAACCCAGAGAGTAATACAGACTATTCCAAGAAAATAATTTAGGGGGGAAAAAAAATTCACATATGAATGTACTGGGTAAAACATCTGTCTGGGGAGTCTGGGATCTGACTCATCCTACTGTCACATTCCTGGATGTCCCTTGCATCTATAGGAAGAAGTTAGCAAATTGAAGAAAAGGAAATAAATGAAGTTAATCTCTTGCCTAGCTAGTAGCTGTATCTCTTTACCAGCTTAGCACTTCTGGGCTGTATATGCATGTAGGAACCCCAGTTGTACTTCTTTTTATGTGTATTGACTTAGTGAAGTGCAAACATGTTAAAAAGTTCACTTTCTCCTTTATATGAGTCTATAAAAAAGCTCTTAAAATGGAGTCATAGTGTTTCAATGAGACAAATGAATGATCAGCTGACACCCAACAGTCCTTTCTGATGGATTAGGTGCTTGTGTGAGAAATTCTAAGATGCTAATGAGCCTGGAGAATTTTCATACCTCCAGCACTATGTAATGACACAAAACATTGCGATGCCTCCGTGTTATAATGGGATAGGCAAGGGGGATGCAGTAAGAGGTATCACTCCTGATATTTGATTCCAGCTAGAACGAGACTTTCAGAAGTCTCTAGGCAGCAGAGATTTCTTATGCATTTATGGACACTGGGGTAAAACTAAACATATCCACACTAGCCTGGAATTTTTTCTAACAGCTATTTGGACACAGTAAAGTACAGAAATAATTATAAACACATGCACAAGTAGATCAGTGTGGGTTTTCTGTGCCTGCTTTTCAGAGGAATCACACATTAACATATTTTCTGAATTTTGCAAATGCACTGCAAAATTGCAGCTCAATAAATGGAACTTTATATGTTCGTCTAAACTGATGACACCAGTATAAAATAAAGATATTTTCCAGTTGGGATTTAGGAAGCTGTAAGACATGACAGAAGTGTTCATAATTAGACATTTCAGCACAAATTTGAATTCTCATGGAGTTGATCCAAAACCAGTTCTCCAGCAAAGCCTGTATCTGTTTAAACACTTACTGTGGAAGGGATCGATCCCACTGCCAGAGCAGTAAAACACATATTTGCTGTGATAGTATAGAAGTGGGTCACAGTTTACCAGAAGGAATCACTTACTGTACAGAGCTGTTAGACTTTATTTCTGTACATTTGGAATTTTTGCATTATGTCCTGTCACAGCTGCAGGGGTGCAAGTGCTGTGTTTATATTCTGTGTTAGTCACTGAGAAAATAAAGAAGGAAAAAAGAGGGTATTTCCTCAGCATGAGGGTGGGGAGGCCCTGGCACAGGCTGCCCAGAGAAGATGTGGCTGCCCCATCCCTGGAAGTGTTCAAGGCCAGGTTGGATCAGGCTTGGAGCAACCAGGGACAGTGGAAGGTGTCCCTGCCCATGGCAGGGCATGGAATGGAATGTTTTTAAGGTCCCTTCAACCCAAACCATTCTATGATTTATTTCTTTCTAGGTGTGGTATTGTTGTTTTGGGAGATAAAAACTGAGACATTTTAAAACAGCCCTCAGGACGGTTGGCTCTCTACAGGCTTCACTGAGCATTAAAGGATACACCTGAGTTGGTGTTGAAATGGTTAATTAATAACACAGGGCTGGGAAATCAGCTTTCTGCCTGGCACAACTGCTTCAGGAATCCTGCCAGGAACCAGTAGCTGAAAGCCTCACTAAAACCAACAGGACAACACTATTAAATGCCTGGAGTCTTAAGTGATTTGTGGTTTGTCAGGGTGACACGCTTGTGGTCTTCATGGAAGTGCAACCTGAGAGACATCCCTGCTATTTACAGAAATGTGTAAGCAACGCAGCTTGTGAGCGTTCATGTTGTCATTACAAGAACAAAATTTTATCTGCATAATTACAAAATTATATTCTGATAGGGATTCTTATTTAAGCCTGCTACATGCTCCAGCAAAGCAGAAAATCCTTTCCTGAGCACCGTTAATAATGGAGCATTAAGAATACACTGTTTCCTTTTCTTGCTTTATATATATATCTATTTATTTTTAAAACAACTGTTTTCTGGTGCTTTCTAGGATTTCTTTCCCGGGCACTGGAGAGAGCATTTCCCTGGAGCTGGCTGCAAGAAGGAATGTCTGCACACCCATATCTGGTAATGTTCCTGTGCCTTACTGGGACTACAGCCCTTTCCCTCCACAGTCTGCAGCAGGGCCTGGGACAGGGAATTTAGGTGGGTAATGGAGTGGGCAAGGTTTGTCAACTCTGAGGAAAGTGCAGGGCCCAGGAGGAGCTGATAATGTTCATGGATTTCTTTCTGTGAAGATTAAACTGAACTTCATTGTGCAGAAGGTCCTGATATTTAGTGGTGGGCTTGGCAGTGTTAGGTTAATGGTTGGACTTGATCATCTTACACTTTTTTTCAAACCTAAGAGATTCTGTGGTTCTATATGATGCCAGAGGACTGAAATACCTCTTATTTATCGCCCTGGCAATCTTATTAGCAGAATTCAGTGAAGTGAACATGCCCTCAGGGATGCCCCAAGCATGAACCCACATCTGGGCAGTACCACCTCCAGGACAGAGGGCACTGGGAATCCTTCTCAGGGCCTGTGGGGGCTTTTCAGGATGTGCTGTTATGCAGGGTCCTTGTAGCTGTTGGGGATTGGCTTCTAAGGAGGCTCCACCAGCCATTTCTGATGGGCTCAGCCACCTGAGCTTGCTGAGCCAGCCCTGCCCTCTCCAGAACTGGGGAATAAAGGTGCTTCATTATCCTGTACAATCCTGTGATGGGTTTGGGAAATATTAAATAGTGTTCTTTGAAATGAAAAGGGAAGGAAAGGAGTGGGAACCCCACAAAGGGAGGCAGGTGAGAAGGAAGGCAGGAGGGAAGGGAAGCTACGGTAACTCCTGGCAATTAACCCTTCCTGAGGGCATCCCCACTCCTGGGCAGAACCTGCCTGGCTGCTCCTTCCACTGGTCCTGCTTGTGCACAACAGAAGAAACAGCCAATGATGATAAAAAAAGGCCACTATCAATCAGGTTTTGCTTGTTGACTTACTGGGAGTTTGTATCTGGAAAGGCTGAGGAGCCTCCTTTGTTTAGTGCTGTCTCCAGCTGAGAGATGCTGGTTGGACAGCGAACAGGGCAGCCCTCCAAGGAACCTGGTTTCCTGCAGGGATTCCCACACTGCAGTGTCCTGTCGTGGGAGGATGGCTTAGCAGGATAACCCAGACCTACTCCATGCAGTTTCCTGCAGTTGTCCATGGATGTATCTCCCAGTGATGTGGGAAATGAGCTGGTCTTACCAGTTCTGTTAAGCACAGCAGTAAATTAAGCAGTGGTAAAAGAAAGCAGGATTGACCCCTTTCCTGGGCACTTGCAGGACTGGAAGTGTAGCACCAGTGTTAGTGGCTTTATTCTGGACATGTGCACGCCTGGATTCCAGGCCGGTGGCAGCACTGAGCAAACATTTGTGTGGATGGGAGGAGGGAAAACATCTATTTTCTTGTGCCAGTACAAAGGATGACTAATTACATCAGGAACAGCTGCAATGCACTTGAAACTATAGAAGACCAGCTGATCCCTACCATGCTTCCCCAGCCAACTGGCAACACCTGAGCCCTGCCAGGTAAAAACCAGGCTCTGTGCTTTGTCCAAGTCATTAGAGCTCCACTTGGAGAGAAGTGAGCAAGGAACAAGCTTTGCTTCAGTGCTTAATGTTGCTCAAAAAGAAAAAAAAAATACCTGGAATAAATATTTCAGTCCAAAGTAATATTTACTTGGGTGCTTAAAACTTTGTAAAATGCCCTGAAGGTCACAAGACATTCATCCTGCTGTGTATTTCTCTCTAAGAAGGTGCTTGTAAGTACTACTGGAACACATGTGTGATGAGGGGTTGCCATGGCAAACAGGTTTTGGCACTATTTAAGAGAGAGTTTTATTGCACAGCAGAATAAATAAGCATGTTAAAGCCACATACAGTAACTTGTTGGCACATACATTAATGCTCCCAAGGGCTGCAATAACTTAAGCACCCTCCCTTTAAACATTTTTCAGTGTTTTTTCTTTTTTATTGACTACATGCATTTAGTATTAGGGCTAGGAATGTCCCATTTCCACCCTCTTTTGAAGTGAGTAATTGAGGCAAAAAAAGAGGACTGTCTAATAAATCATAAAGGGGCATTGTGCACAGACAAGAGGGGCAATTTTCCCATTCCTAACATACATGAGGATAAGCCAGCGTGAGACCTGTCTGTGTGCTAAATCCTGACTTGCTCCCTCTAGACACAGGAGTAGATTGGCGTGTTTATATTTCTGATGGAGCCTGAATAATCAGGAATAGTTTCACACTGTTTTCTGCAGTTTCTGTCTTGCTCTGTTGTGCCAACTCAGTCGTCTCCCACATCACAGCAGCAAACTCATTACTTTGGCTTCACTCATTTTATGAACCACCTGCTCTGTTCCCAGTTTGGCTCCCAGTTGACACCAGTGAGTCCCAGCAGGTCTGGAAACACTCCCAGTGTTGAGGAAGTGCTGCGGGGAGGCAAGAGGCAAATCTGTGCCTGTGAGAGGGCTCAGGTCTGTGGTGCTCTTAAAGGTGAACATAAATTACATTTATAACGAAAGCTCTGGTTTAAGAAGAGTTGTTAGTGTATTAGTCCGGGCTTTATTAGCTCGGAGGTTTCACAGCCATGTGGGAGGTGTGACACTGGCTCCCTCTTCTGTGGGAACCAGTAACTTTTCTGGGTTGGAGAACTCTGAGGCTGCCAAAAGCAGATGAAGCCCACAAAACCTCCCCCATCCCTCCCACCTCGGGACATTGGTATAAATCCCATTATTATAGATATGATCAGGTAACGGCCAGCTGTGAGGCGGCGCACGGCTGCCTCCTCCCCTGGGGAGGGAAGCATGGCCGGGGGTGTTCACCAGGAGCTGGGGGTAACTGCACCTTCTTTAAAACTGGGAGCTTGGTGAGTGTTATGGACCCAATCCTCCTTAGTTTATTGGGGAAGAGGGACAGAAATTACATCTCACCCTAAAAGGAGAGTGCAGACAGTGCTGACTCCCATTATAGTCAGAGAAAAAAATCTGATTTACACATCCCCTATAGTTTTAGGATAAAAGCTGTAACGTATTTTACTCTTAGAACCCTTTTTGCCTCCTGCCTCATCACCAAGATTACCCCACACCCTTCAGTAAGGCTTGAACTGATCGTCAGAGCTACTTATTTCTCAAGGCCAGGCTGGATGGGGCTCTGAACAACCTGGTCCAGTGGAAGGTGTCCCTGCCCATGGCAGGGGTTGGAACCAGGTGATCTTTCAGGTCCTTTCCAACCCAAACCATTCTGTGATTCTCTTCCATGCTTCTAAACTTTCCTGTACGCTCAGCAATCACTGAAGCATGCTTGAGACTCAGGAAACGGGAGGAAAAAAGAAAGTTCATTATTTTATGAAAGGTACATGCTTGTAATATCGCATACTGATGGGTTCATTATGAATTACAGTTTGCTGAATAGGAAGATTCCTGTGGGAGGGCCAGTGCATGGAGAAAAAGCAAAGGGAGGAAGGTGATTTTTATGCCTGTAAAGGTGTCTCCTGGGCATAACCAGAGTGGAAGATGTACCATTTCCTTCTAGCTGTTTGGATTTGTTTGCAATTAAAGCCTAGTGGAGCTGTCAGGAGCTGTTGACAAATATATTATAACCATCTTAGGTTAAGTGAGTTACTTAAAATTAATCCATCCCTGCACAACACTCCTGTTTCACTTCTCAAGAATATGCCAGGAGGAAAGAGTACAATCCTGACCATGTTGGGAGAACCTCCTCAAGGTGGAAATTTGCAAATAGGGCTACTGTAGTATGTAATGAGAAGCTGCAGGGCTTTCAATTATCCCACATAGTCTGTCTCTTTGCAACTTGACTGACAGCTAATTATGCTGGTGCCATTTTTTTGGCAGTGGAATTTAATCTCCCAGGTGGAAAGCAAATCAATCTGCCCATTGCTGCAGCTGAGGCATACTTTGGCTCAACTTTAATTTATTCTCCTAAGCCTAAGAAGGTTAGTCATTTCAAGGTACAAAAATATCAGATTTCTTCCGTTAACCAGGCTGGTGAGAAAGTGGGGAAGAGTATGGATTTTATGGGCTGTGCTGCGAAACGTCGTTGCTCCTTCCTTTGTATTAGGAAACAGGAGTATCATCTCCCCTTGATTCCTGGTCGTGGAATCTAACAAGGAAGAAGCATTTATGAGCAGGTTGCTAGTGATAATGGTTAAACATGAGTTGTGGAGGCATTAAGTGGGATTCTATGGAGGAGTGAACTAAATCTCTGAAGAACTTGACACAAAAAGGAATCGGTGGCAATTTTCAAGCACTTTAGCCAGTGTGCAATAGCCTGGTTCCCTTTGGGTTTCATGCCAGGGATATAAATACAATCCTCCTACTTACCTGCACTCTTCAGGCCTATCAATTATGCTGCTCCCTCCGAGTTGCTCTTACAACTTTAGGTATTACCGTCCTCTGTAAAACCAGCACAGAGCAGAGTATGTGACTGGTTAGCACAGGCTACAGACCTCATCTTCGAGTAGCCAGCACCTGCAGCTCCTGTCAATGCTGTTTCTCAGGCTGGAAACACCAATTTTAGCTAGGATCAAGGGGAAGGGAGCTCACAAAAACTTGGTGCTAATAAATGCTGGAAAATCAGAACCTTATTTTTCTGTAAGCTTTTGCCTCTTTGGTTATTTCAGCCTGAGTATGGTCTGTGTGTTATTATTTTCCATTTTGGGGTCCTTTTTCTGAATTCTCTGGAGGTGTTTAAGACCAGGTTGGGCTGGGCTCCGAGCAATGTGGTCTAGTGGAAGGTGTCCCTGCCCAAGGTAGGGAGTAGAAAAGAGATGATCTTTAAAGTCCCTCTGACCCAAACCATCCTAGGACTCTGATTCTACTCTGGTTTTTTGAGAGTTTATACAAATAGCAAGGTTCCCAATTTCCCTTCTTACTGAAAAAAGCATTTCTAAAAGTGCTTTGCTCACACCTAATGACTTCAGTTCCAGTCCTCCTCACATTTTTACAAAACCACAGCCATGTCAGTGACTCTTCCTCAGTACACTTGGTGGCTTTCTTTTTGTATTTCCATATTATCCTTATGATTATGTTGATACTGCTCCCAATGGTCCTTTGAATTGCATTTCCCAATTGTGATAAAATCTCGTACATGGAAACATTTTTGGTGACAAATCTCTGGAGATATCCTGATGTTGTCCCATTGGTGCGTTTGTTACCCTGCTGCATACTGTCTTTCTGCAATATTACGGTTAAGAGGGTTTGAGTTATTATTCTAAAATTAATTATCTTTTTAAAAAATCCATCATTCATTAAACAATTAGAACAATTATTTGTTCTTAACTATGCTGTGCGTTTAAATGCTGATGATAAAATAGTGTCAGACCTGTAATGTCTGAGTCAAGCACATGGAAGCAAGGCAGTCCCAGCTATTCTTTGCCTAATTGTTTGAAAATAGAGAGCTGTAGGATCTCCAGGCTGCAACAGGGATCAGGACAGGAAAAGTCTCTGCCATGTGCCTGTACCTCCTGTCAGGGTCATCCTTGCTCAGCCACCTGACTTCTACTGATGTGAATTGAAAATGGAATTGGCCACAAAATGATTTTAAGCTTTGAAAGTATTGAAAAAGTTAGAGAATGTCTATTTTAACTGCTGTGTTCAGGTAAAAGCCAGAATGAACTTACCAGTAAGAGAAGAAGCTGTAAATGCACCTCATTGACATTTTTCCGTGTGCGGTTTTCCCAAAGCATGATCTCTTTTTTTTTTTTTTTTTCTTGGCAAGTGGAGCTTTCATGTTTAGCTCCAACAAGCAAAATGCCACAGCGATTCCCAAAGTACTGTCCTGGCCCCGGTGCACATGTTAGCAGGAATTTCTCCTCTTGTTTTCCTTGTTATGAATGTAACCTGATATGTTACTTTTTAGGTTCTTGAATAGGTGCCATAATCTACTTGGGCTGCCCGAGGTCAAGCTTGTTCTGGGATCTCTGGCTCCCCTGACAGGGCCTGCTGGATTTTGGGACCTTGCAGCAGCATTCCTTGGGCTGTGGGAGATGTGGGTGAACACAGATGGCTCCAGGCTGTTGGATGAGGAAGAAGAGGATGCTCTGGTGTTTGTATGGAAGGAGAATATGGTGATACCCCACGTGAGACCAGCTCCAACACTGCAAATGATTTTGGTTTTGTTTTTTCCTTACAAAAGCACCATAATCTCAGCAAATAAAATGGCACATCACAGGTGATCCCAATGAAATCAACCAAGCTATTTATGGAGCCCACAGCTAAATAAGGAGATGTGAGGCCAGAAGAAGAAGTCCATGTGATTTGAATTACAATTCAGTTTGCTTTAGGGTTTTTCTAGTTGAAAGACAGAAGTTGGCCCTCCCAGCCTGGTGCACTGTAAGAGAGATCTATTAAAAGTCATTGCAGGTTGTACTTTCAACTACCTAGAAAGTATCTTTGGATAAACACTTCTGTGGACATTAAAACTTTAAGAGTTTAAAAGAAAGTGAGATTTAATACAGTATAATAAATTCTACACAGCAAACAGATCAGGATGCGTGCTCTCCTGTGTTAAAAATCCCCTCCTGTGCTGAAAAAAAATCAAGGCCCGTTTCACTCCAAGTTAGCTGCTCACATGAGTTTTTTGATATTTTTCAATTCTTTTAGTGACATCTAGTGAAATCTGGGGAAAGTGCAAGTTCAGTTGAACTCCAAGGATCAATCCAACTGCAGTAGCAGATGCTTCACAATTAAATCCCTGAAGTACTGCTCCATATTTCATTTATTGCCCCTTAAGCTGCTGTCTTTAAGGAATGCACAAAACAAATTTTAGCCAATAAAAATTTTAAAGTTTGAGCTCATATTCTGGTCAAACACTTCATGCACTTGAAGCACAAAAATAATTTACTCTTTACTCCTTTTAACTTTTGGTATATCTTTAGAATAACTTTTATTTTATATTTTAAATTTTGCCTTCTGTTATTGGTGCCATTGCTCCTCTACACTTGAAGGCTTCAAGTATTTAGACTTCTGCACAAAACACCCCAAACTTCTGCAGGAGTTCAAGCTATCATTTTCAATATTTGGTATTCCTGAACTTACTGAAAAGTCAGATTTGGTCTGCTTGTTGCTCTGGGCCAATCCAGACTGGATATGAAATACTTTTGCAGCAGCAAATGAAGTTTTCAACAGAGATGGAAAACGTATGCCTCCTACCTTGAAATCAGCTAAAAACTTCAAAGGAAGAGCTGCCTCCCTCAGAGCGCCATCCACATGCAACAGCTTTTAACAGTGTAACTTCTTTTTTCTCAAAGTACAAACCCAAGTGGCTTCCATAAAGGTCTATGTTGGTATGGATTTCAGCTGTGCAAAGGACAGGGCAACCACTACAAACAGGGCTCATAAATATTTGGAAAAAATACAAAGTAGCTTCAAACAGGCCAATATTAGATGACTGGAAAGAGTTCAAAAAATCTTAGGCCTTGCTTGATCTAAAAGGCTTCAACCTCCCAGTCTGAACAGGCAATTAGGGCAGATTCTGAACAGGAGGATCTGAAGCAACAACTGGGAAGTGTGAACACTCTCTGGAAAAATCCCAGCTGTGAGTGTCACTGAGCACATTCACATCCAGCCAGCACAGGGAAGATGCCCAGCCTGTCCAAACAAGCTTCCAGGTCACTGATTCTGATCTGCTCCCATCCGTCTCAGAGCTAACTTTTCAGAACTTAAAAAAGAAAGGCTTAGAGGAAAAATCAATCCAAGTACACCAAGAGCAACAGTTCAAACATTTTACTAAATCAATTCACACAGTTTTAAAATTGTAAATATAATTAAGGACAACAGGGTTTCTGTATTTTTTTTCTTCCAGAATCATTAAGACAATAAACAAACACAAATTAGGTTTATAGCATCTGTTCTTTTAAAAAATGAAAGGAACGCCACTTGATGTATTGATAAAGCACCACAACACAGTTACAAAATAGGGTTGGCCTGTTTCTTTCACAAGTAAAAGACTACATACTCCTAACAGCTTCCTGCTTCAATCCATACTTCATTAAAATAAAACTATAAAATCTTCTAGATTACACTAACTTCAGACAATGCCTGGTATAGCAGTGCATTAACAGCAGTAATGCCAACTATCAGTGCCAACATAAAACAGTTTAGAGAGGAAAAACAAAACAAACAAAAAATTCCAAAACAAAACAACAAAAACCCCACCTTTATTCCTCTAGATGAGCAAAATTTAAAATAAGGGATGCTCTGCCTCACAATGAGTTAAGGATTTGGGGATGCTGATGGGTGGAAGAGGGGGCTGGTACTGTAGCTTTCTAGGCTTAGTTGGCGTCTAGTTTAGCCATTTCCTGCACGTATATCCCTATACTCTCACTGTCGAAGAGCACGAAGTACACCGTCTTGATTGAAGAGGACATTGTTGACACAAAATAGCTGGAGATGGCTTTCAGGATCAGCTGAGCGGCTGTTTGCTTTGGGAAGCCATTTCTAGAAGGAGAGAGAAAAAAGAAGAAAGAAAATCAAGACTTGCTGAACCAACTTTTGATGGTTTAACCTCCAAGGGAAGGCTCCAGCTTTTCTCTTGACACCTCATGGTAAATAAAGCTGCAAAGCCAGTGTTTACAGTCTGAATTAGAAGCTACAAACTTGTTGATTTAGGCAAGACTTAAAATGCTCAAACAGAAGAAAAGCATTCCCAAAATATAAATACAGCGTCTACACACATTGATGGATTGAACTTAATGATACCTGATGGTCAATTATTCTTATTTAACAGATAAATGAACCAAGAGCCTGCTGGGTTCTGGAAAGCAGCGTATGTGTTGGAGTTGCAAAGTTAAACCTGTCCTAAAAGCAAAGCAACTGTTAAAGAAAAGTAAAAAGGGACAGAGAACTTGATATAGAAATGAAACATGAAAAGTACAAAATGGTTTTACTTTAACTAAGCACAGGATTTTACAGGACCTAACCTGACAACCTTTCTTATAAACTTCTTCACATTTTTATCTAGGAATCCTTGTCTGCAAGATTCATCTAATCTTAAAACAAGTCAAGCACAAGTAGAATGGTCTGAACAAAGCTATGACCTGAACTGTGAATTTTATAGGCCATGGCAAACTCCTGGAATTACGCCTGGTAGCTGCTTGGAATGTGGCCTGAACTTCGTTGTTGTGTGAGAAGTCTTGCTACTCACCCAGACTGTGGTTTTGCCCTGCCAAATTCTGAGCCCTCCCCCAGCCTCAGTGATGTGCACTCCATAGTCAGTCTGAAGGTGATGGGACATGACCACTCTGTTAGGAGTAGCACCCAAAAAGAACCTGGAAGAGCCTGTTGAACATCACCTGGTTCCTTGACATGCACCTATCTAATAGTTAATACTCCCCATTATGAAGTCTGTACTATTAATACTACAAATAATTTACAGATTACACAGATGGATGAGTTTCTCAGCATTTCCTGAGCAGTTCAAAGAAGCTGGGTTAAATTCACCTCTGGCTCTAACAGGTGAACATTTCTCAGCACTTGCTCACTGAAGCATCACACCAGCAGTAAAATGCTATTGTAATTTCCCTCTTATTCTGTGCTGCAACACACCAAATGTGAAAGGCAACTGCCTGTGTCATGGCCCACGTGCTGCACATTGCCTTACCAAAAAACATTCTCAGAGAGCAATTCTGTGTCAGTCCTGCCTGTAATGTGATATTATACATGCTATCTAGAAGATAATGTTTGTGGTATTTCAAAAATTATGGCATGAAATAGCTGAACACTGTTTTTTCTTTTCTGAAAGTGCCTGATTTTTTCTTCTGTTGAAGAAGAAAAGAAAGAAAGGGAAAAAGCATTGTGAGAAAAGCCCGTACTCTTCTAAAGCCAAATGAGCTGGTCAGGGATAATCAGCCGTGTGTGAAGTTAATCAGCTGAGAGCAGTACTGACACAGGAGCTAATTAGGAGTCAGCAGCCTCCACACCTGAGCACTTGCAGGTTGCTTATGAATGCTGCATCCTGGCATACATTGAGGAGAGCTTTCAGGAATTTTGCTCCTGAACTGTCATTCAGGGCAGCATCAAAATGGGGATATACACTGAATTGTTCTCAGGGGCCTCTGAAGTCACACAACTTCTGAGTGTTCTGGCAGGGTGGTCACACCAGGGCATATGAAAGAAGAGTGGCCTGGTGAAAGGAAGGCATCGTGCCAGGGAAGCTGATAACAATCCATTGCTCAGGACACCTCTCCCAAAAGAAACGAAAGAGAGCAGAAAAATCAGGAGAAAGGTGCTGGCCTGATGGCCATGTGTGGGCTGCAAGAAACAGAAGCCTTATGCATTGATCTATGGGTCTGAGTTAAATTCTTGTGAAAAGGCAGTTTGGGACTTTAGCCAAACCAGTGTCAATTCAGATCAAAGTCAGAGCCTCAGAATGAAATCCCTTCTCTGAGGATGATTTCATGTTCAATTCCTAACTCTCCTTTCCCTTTTCTCCTGCTGGCCCTACCAGACTGAACTCCAGGCTACCTCTGAACAGCACCCAAGTTGTGCTTTCCATAAGTTGGCTGTAGCTGAGCATCTGGCCCAATGAATGCTACAAGTATGCTATTTTATTTCCTCTCGTGATTTATTTGAACTGCCCTCATGTAATCCCATTCCTCAACTATAAAAGAGAATGAAACTGTTTATGTGGGTTTATTGGGTGATGTCTGCTTGACAGATGCCTGTACTAGAACAGCTGCATACATGTGGTGTCTTTGGCATTTGCTATCTTTTAAACCTTTACTTTTTTTCTTTTTTTAATGCTTTTGACTTCATAAAAACAAGTAGAGACTATTGTCAGAATATATTATGTTCTCTCCAAAATTAACTTACGCTTGAGTATCCCTAATTAAGAAAAAAGAAAAGGAAAAATACATAACCTCGTGTATTACTCAAGGCCTTTTGATCCCTCTCCACCTTTTAAAAGCACCACTTCAACTGGCTCAAGTAAGAAAGACGTGTATATGCCAAGTGGAGAACTTGCACCAGATCCTGCCTGTCAGTAACCAGATTTGAGAACAGAATGTGAACCCTGATGATTGTTCAGGGCTTCATCATCTTCCAGTACCAATCATCTACTTCACAACAAGGGCTGGGAATGGTTCTTTGCTGGGAGCTATCCAGAAAAGACAGGGCTGCGTGGAAGATACTTTACATGGTCTCACTTTTACATAACCAATTCAACAGCCACTCTGCACTCTCCACATTATTCTGTGGAAGAACAGAGTTTCTCCCAGAGAGCGATTCAGAGCTGCTTTTTGTACTGACCAGCCTATGACCCTGACAGCTAATTCAACAGGTTACTATGAACCCTCTGCTCTATCTCTCAACTGTTCTGCAAAGTTTGCTCAAGTTATCGCCATAAAATGACACCCATGCAAATTAACCTTAGCTGGAGATTTGTATGATGCAAGTTGCTTAAATTTATCATCCTAATGAAACTTTTATTTCTTGTCATTCACCCAAAACCTCAAATACTGTTTTCTGCCCTAGCCCACAGAATATGCAAGAATTAATCTAGTGTTGCAACATAGCACAATGGGAAGAATATTCTTGCTGTACACCAGCCAACTTCTTTCATGGCAAACTCAAGAGGGTCAGTTGATCAGCATTAGAGACACAACTGTGTCATTCAGCCTTGATTTGGCCCTTGGTCTTCATACTGAGCCATCAGTGAGGGCCAGGTGTTCCCAAACCCAGGAGCCTCAGACTAAAGGTGTGGTCAGTCTGGATTGAGACTCTTAAGAACATGATCCAACTGCACACTGTACAGAGCCAGAGAACCTGAACTTTAGACTGAGGCTTTCAAAGACCTTGGCAAAGGTTTTTAAGGTCTTTTTTCTTTTTAATGAAATAGTCCCATGATGTAAACTGCATGGAATTCAGCTTATGGATTTTAGATGAAAGCTTGAAGTGACTCTGCAAATCCTGAGAATCAAGGCACTTCAGGTTTGCTGCTTAAACAAACACTAAGCCAGGTCTTATGGTCATCCTAAGATGTGTAAGTTTCATTACACACTAAAATCAGGCAAAAGAGACCCCTTTTCTTCATATTCTTTTCTACATCTCAAATTTATATGAATGAATTGATAGTCTGAAAGAAGTCTTTTAACATTCTCTTGAAAGTTCATTTTATGCTCTTTTTCCCACTTGCATGCTTTAAGATTTGCAGGGATCACTATGAGATCTGCCAATACGAACCCAGTATTCAGGAAAACATTGCAGGCTCCATGCAGAGCCTGAACAAACCTAGAAGAAACTCTTCTTTTAGGGAACTGATTTAAACAAGGAAGAAAAAAAGCCAGCGTTGTAGCAATGTGTTTTGTACATGGGAAGGGACTGGAACACCAGATGGCACTTAGAGAATGTGACCTATTTGGCACCAGGTTTGCCTGACAGCCTTACCTGCCACTGCCAATGGAAGGAAACGCGATTGATTTCAGCTTCTTTTCATCAGCCAGAGCCAAGCAGTTCTTCACTGTCTTTTCCAGCAGCTCCTCGCATTTGTCTGAGCCCCAACCTGGGCTATTACAGTGGATCACAAATTTCGCAGGCAGTCCATGGCCAGCACTGACAACAGCTAGGAAGAATTGAAAATGAAATATAATTACTTTCCTCTCTTTAGGATTAAAGGAGTGTACATGTGATTAAAATAGCAAACAATCAACAGACTGACTTTAGCCCCTGTGAATGTTTTAGATTACAAATCACACAGCCTTAAAACATAACATGATTACAGAGACTTTGTGTTTTCCATTTCCAGCTGCATTTTGCTGTGATAATTTATAAATCATAGCTAGGATCGAGCCTATTTGAGTGAGAGCAAGAATTCATGGCTGACATCAAAGGAAGCACATTTATACTGAGGACTGGGTAAAGAGAAGGGCAGTGTCTGTTAGAACCCAAACCCAGACAAGGGATGATGTTGCTTTGGTTGGGTTTACTGCAGAGCTACAGTAAATATCAGGATGCTGGACAGGCACAAGGAGGTACAACTTCAGCGACCTTCAGCTACTCCTGCTAAATGTACAGAGTGTTCATCTGGCTTCTGATCATACCCCAGCCCAAAGTGGAGCAGCTCAGAGCTACTAGTGCTCTGCAAACCCCTAAGAAAGGATTGAAAAGAGGTGAATTAAGATTCTGGCTTTATTTCCAGCTTTGTCTCTGAATAACTATAATGAAGACATTTTGTGTGATTTCAAGATTTTGGGCCTGGCCTTATTTTAGCTTTTTTGGGTATGGGTCATCCAAGATCACTTGAACAATGCTGGGCTTAGTTTCTCTCTTTCATCACATTCATGACAGAGGGGTGGAGAGGATGCATTTACAGATTTGCAATGTTTGATTCACACTGTTTGTGTAACAACAGGCCAGGCCTTATATGTACAAAGAAACAAAGAAGAATTTTTACCACGCTAATCATATCTTATCACCACAATACTACCATGGACATGTGGGGACTAAGAAGATGCAGCAGACCCTGCCTACAAACTGCTGACAGGCAGGGATTCTCCAGATGAGAGGCCTCCTTCTCTGCAGGAGAACACGTTCTGGGTTCACCACTTCCCATCACAGAACAACAACAGACTGTGCTCTGCCTGCCAGAAACCAGGATCTCTGTCATTTCTGAACTCACTGGGCTGTGGTTGCAAAAAAAAAAGCTGTAACTTTGATTTGTTAAAAAAAAAGGTGGGGGGAAGCAAACCACCCTAATCACAAGCTGAGGGAAGAAAAACATCTATCTGAAAGCTCACAAGAGCATACAGTGAGCCTTCACAAAGAGTCAGCCTCTAAACTACCCGACAAAAGTGTAGGTATAAAATGGCAGCTTATGTCTTCACAGAACCATAATAAAAAAACAGTAAGTTTTTTAAAAAATTAAAGAATCGGGTTTGCAAAGGTGCTTAGAGGTCTGAAATCCTCTATTCCCTTCTGGAATGTTTATGAGGCATTTTGCTATTTAAGTATAGTAGAAATAACTCTTGGCACATGATCATCACATATGGATACTATCCCGTGGCTGCTGCAGGAAAGAGATAATAGACTTTGTCATATGGATCCTGACCAGGGGTTAACCAGAACATTTTGAAGGACAATGGAAGCACAAGCATTTATGTTCTTATGGGTTTGCAGAGTCCCAGCATGTTGAATAGCCTCAGTGTTAGGCAATGTTAATTTGTCATAATGTGCAACTAAAATGTTGGCAGATTCAGAATAAATAATAAATCCAACAAAAATCTATTAAAAGCAGCTGACATATCTCTAGTCAGATGTGAAATGTGGCTATCATCTTCACCCTGAAAGAATAAAATACTGTATTGATACACATGACCAACTTTAATATTTCTCAGGGAGTGTTTTCCAGGGTAGTCATTAATTAACTCATTAGGATTCTGATGAGGACAACTGTTCATTACCAAGAGCAGCTGTCCCTTACTTCAAATGCAAATGCACTGAAATAGGAAGTAAGAAACAGAAAGCCAACTATGGACTTATTCTGTGCTAGTCACATTCCAGGTAAGCATTCAGGTTATGGGTAGATTAATGGGATGCCCATAGAATTTAGAAATCTGAAAACGGGGTATCTGTGGAATTGAAAAACTGACGTATCAGTTCTGCTCTAGAGTCCTCCAACAAGTCCCTAGCAGCCAGTTTCTCCCAGTGCAATGCAGAGCTGCCCTGGGGTAAGACTACCAAGCAACCCCCAGATCTGAGGGATGCACTGACAGCTGAGAAAAAGAAACTTTTCTTTTCAACTTGCCACCTATTTGGAGCAGTTTGGTCTGGGCTGGTAAGCAATCTTGTACAGAAGTTAGTAAAAAGAAAAAAGTGAGTAATTGATTTTGCATATTTCTGCAGAACAAAAATTCCAAGAAAAACTTATTAAAATTTTTAAAAAGCAAGGGAGAAACCCCCAAAGTATTAAGCTCCAGAAGTAAACAGTTGTAATTTTTCCTGTCAGAGCTGACTTCTCACATCTCCCCTTCGGCTGTAGTTAGGATTCGTTTACAAAACTGTGCACACTGTATTTATTTTTATAGCATAAACACAGATGGCAGAATCAGCCTTCTATATGAACAACATGGATCAGCAATTTCACAGATGGTGTAAAATTATATATTGCCATTATCAAACTTTATTACTCATATAGTAGATTTTTCTCCGATATTACATAAATTTTGATAACTAGGCATCAAAAAGTCGTAAGCTTTTATAGTGATGATTTTGGCACTGATTAAACTAAGTACCCAAGCAGATGCTGAATTTTAAGCACATGCTTAAGTTCAGTGAAAGTCTGCGGCATTTCAACAAAGCAGATGTTTAACAGAGTTGGACTCAAAAATAAGCATCTCATTAATTTCTTTTCTGAACTGTGCCCTTAATGATCAACGCTGAGTGTGTATGCACGTACCTGTGAACAGCCTGGCTTTACTGTAACACTACAGCACTGCCCATTTCCCAGGTGCTTTGGTAAAGGTTACTTAAGATGCAATGTGTGCAGTTTAACTGCGGAGAATACAAACATACAGCCCTTGGGAGCTGCCTGCAGGCAGCAGAGCCCCAGCGCTGCTGCAGGAGGAGCTGGGCTGTGCGAGCTGAGCCCGAACGCCTGCGGAGCTCTGGTCTGGGGTCCCGAAGCGCAGCCTCACCTCCGGCTATGTCCAACGGCCCGTTCTTTTTGCGGAGCTCAATGACAGCTTCCACAAACTCCTTGCCGCCTTTCTTTTCCAAAGTGCTCCCTGAACAGAGAATTGTTAGTTTACTCCTCTGATCTCAGCAGACATGTGACTCATCATTCACTTTTGTTACATCACTCTAGAGTTTTCTGCCCAAACATTTTTTGGGGACTGCAAAGTAAGATCTAAACCTTTTGGGACTTGAGAATTAGCTAGTCATTAAAAACAACAACAACAACAACAGAAAGAACAAAAAGACAACCCTAACAACCCAAAAACCTTACACTGGTATCCCTTGCTAACATTCTCAGACTTGAATTTACTGTCAAAAACCATCTGACATGACATTCCTACCTCCTTCCTTCTCATGAGCATCTCTTAGTGTGAAATGTTCCAGAAGAATGTGCTAGCTCAACAGTGGTTGGAGGTTTGTAATTCCTTCCCCTAGGATTCATTTCCCCTCTTCTCTTACAAATTGTTTTAAAGAGCCATTTGCCACAATAAGAATTTGAAACTCACCTGATCTTGGTCCCTGACCCCAACAGGTGGCCCCAGGAATGAAACAGTCTCGTGAGTGCAGCGGGCTGCTTTACTTGGTAACTGCCCAGCTTGTTGAGCCACCTTTAACCAAGAGGAAGAGCCTCAGAAATAAGGAGAGTCTCTAAGGAACATATTCCTCCAATGAACTTCTCTAACTACAACTAAGGAGCTGGACAAAGTCATTCTGGGAGGAGAAGAGCTGTGCAGTGTGTCAGGGCAACCAAAAGGTATGCTGTTTACAAAGGCAGTCCATCACTAAATGGTTTAGATCTTATTTTGCAGCTCTAGTTTTAAATATTAATGAAAGAAAAAACAGCCCAAGAAAGCATTTTCCTAACTACATAAGCATCCCACATAATTTTGCACTGTGCATATTAATTATAAAGGTAGATAAGTAAAAAGCAGTGATATCATAAAGGCTCTGATTTGAGATATTGCTTTGAAAACTGATTTCCAAAAATTCAGAACTAGAAACTCTAAAGATCTAGACATTTATTTGGTGACACCCCTTACTTTCACTGATGAAGAAAGAAAAAAATGCAATTTCTGATGGAAGTGCACATACTATATGCTCCAGGAAGCAGAGTCCCTCCTCCAAGATTCTGGTTACTATATCAGGTTATGGCTCTAGGAACTAAGACGACTGCAAGATGCTTTTTGTTTTGCTAAATTTCTTCCAAACTGAAAAGCTGAAAACAATGCATTTGTTTTCAATTCAAAAACTGACTCTGTGACCCTGAGTCTATTTTGTTAGTGGGAGTTTATTGCTTTTGGGGCACAAAAGCTGAGGACAATTACAAAAGCTATGCCTTTTCTTTGGCTTTTTCATAACCAGTTCACAACAGGGTTTGCCAAAAACTGGATTGCAAGGTCAGACTGTGTAGGTCAGAGTGTAATTTGCTCTTTGTGCTCATTTAAGCGTTTAAATATAAACACTTCAGCCAAACTCCTACGAATTTTCTGAAACTTAAAGTTACCTATCCCAGTGCAACTGAGTGGGAGGATCAGCTTACAAATCTCTTTGAAGAGACAGTAATGGCTTTATTTGTAGCAGCAAGGTGTCTTAGGAGAGTGCTGGGAAAGGGGATCCAGAGAAGCACTGAGGTGCTTGGAAGCACTCTGCCCTTCAAAGGCAGGGAATTACCAGAAAGCACAACACCCTGTGCCCTTTGCTGAGCCCATCCAGTAGATGTGGCTGACTCCAGGGTCTCATAAAATCACCCTGACAGAGAAGGGATGGGAAGGGAATGAAACAACCTTCCATTCTAGTTATATTCTTGTTGTATATATTTCCATATCATTCTTATTTATATTTATATATATTCCAGTTATATTCCCCATGAGTCCAGGAACTCTGATCAGTCCTAAAACCCATGACATTCATAATCCTTAATTTCTCTTGTTTCAAGGGGAAACATAATTAAGCCTTGTGCAGAACTTAGGAACAGCAAAGTTCTATTAAGTAGGTCATTTCTTTGCCACTGCAAAGCTGTTGTACATTTAATGGAATTTAGCCTAGTTTGGTTTAATTCAATCCAGAAGGATCCGCTTTTTCCCTTCTACTGGGAATTAATTTATAATTAAAAGCAATGAACAACCATGTCAGTTTATTTCACTGAGCTCTCTTCTTGCAGATCTGGTACAAAGAAGAGAAAAAGTAATATTTGGTATGAATGAGTGAAATATTCTGCATTTACTCCTCAATTATGCTCTTCTTCTGATTAATGCTGAGGGTTTATATTGAAATCACACTTGACATCTATGTTGTAAATTTGCTTAATCTGGCAAAGGACAGACTGTATTTAACCATTTTCCACTACACTAGCAAGTTTCTTGATGGAAGTCTTGCTTCACAACTTGAAGGTTAGTAGCTTATTTGCTCACAGGCATAAATATGTGTCACTCCCATGAGAATAAGATCATTATCTCATGCTTTCCAAGCAGGCATTGGTATCAGTGTTGAAAACAGCGTTAGCAGAAATTTAGGCTCTAAAATTCTCAGGATAAGCCCCCAGTACATTTAAATTGTTAGGGAAAAAAACCAACAAAAAATTAAAAAAAAAATTTAGATGGGTAAAAGTTAATCATTGGAAGCTAAGCATTTGTGCACTTCTATTCTTTCTTACAGCAGTCAGAGGCAACAGGAACCTACGCTAAGGAATGAGCAGTCCAGCTTCAAGAGACAATTTTCTCTGTAGGGCAGCAAAGCATTTCTTTGTCACAGGGTAGGAGACAGGCACATTGGCTAAATAAGTCTGACAGACTTTGGAAGCATATTCTTCAGGTACAGGCTACTATGACACTCTGCATATTATTTAGCCAGCAAAGTCACAGTGCTTCTGCTCAACAGGCTGACCAGAGCTACATTTCTCTGCGTGTTACACAGAAAGCAGCCCTTTCAGAAAAAGCAGGTGGTGCAGGACATGCATCTCTCCAAGTCAGTACTGAAAACAAGGCCTCAGGCGTGGGGGGGAGCCCATTCTCACAGCCATGGTGAGGTCAAGATGAGATGCAGAACAGAGGCTGGGATCAGCTGACTTGTTTTTAAGCATTGTCAGCAACTTCTGCATTTGGCTCAAATTCTCATTTGCCTTCCTAAATTACCAAGGCAGTTCAGTCAAAGTACTCCTACCCTTTTATAAAATCCTTCAAAATTCTGTATGTGAGAGGGGTAAGAGAAGGGCTAGGAGAAGAGTTACTCAGGGGACAGTTAACATGGCTGAATTAAGAGGCCTGTCCTGTTTCCTGTCATGCCCTCTCTCATCTGTGTAGCTCAGATGACCGATGTGTGTGCAGCTCTAGCCTGGGCTTGTGGGCATGAGGACCGTGCAGCAGGGCTAGGAAGGTCATCGGTCCAGAAGGATAATCTCAAGAGTTTGGAAAATACAGACAGGTTAGATCCAGCACGTGAATCCAGATGTGAACATCTGAAACTTGGCATGGAGAGGGTGTACTGGAACTGGTTAGAAATCTGAGATCAAGACTCAAACCTCATTTTAACCAGGCACTTAACATGTCAAACCAACAACGTCGTAATTAATTTTCCTTGGTCACGTGCCTGCATTTAATGCACTGTTCCTGCACTTCAATTTTGGTGGTGCACTCCATTGTTAGTTCTGAAAGGCCGATTTGGCAATAAAAACCAAAAATGCCCACTAGGTTTGTAATTGTTCATTTCTTGTTATGATCAGTCAGGACTGCTGGAAGTGAGAAATGAATGCAAATCTGCATAGCTACAACAAGCTGGTGGCTGCTGATCGACCATGCACACACATACGAACTCCGCAGCACTGAACTTGCCATTACCTACTTCACCACCGGTGTAGAAGTCAGAGTTTGTCGGGTGAACGACAGCATCACTGTCGATCGTGGCAATGTCAGCCTGTACAACTTGCAACTACAACAGGTAAACAGATGTATATCAACCACGTTGGACAGAGACCCAGCACAGGCTCTACATTTACACATGTACCAACGTCCATATTTTCCTACCTTTACATCTCCAAACCTTGCGCCAAAGGAGTATGCTGAGTTGTGTGTGCAGGTGTGTGTAGAGAAAGGGGTGTAGGGAGCAGGAGAAGGAATATTGAGTATGACATGATCAAATAAATGTTAAAATGACAAGTCAGAGCAATCACATGAGATCATTTCCAAAGTTTTAAAATCAGCTAATGCCCCATTTCACTTTGCAGAAACCTAGAACAACCAGTTCCCCACAGAGCATGACATTAAAATATGGAATCTGTTTAAAAAAGAGAAATTCAGGATCATCAAGCCAAACAAAATAATTAGTTTCTCCATTTTGTCAGCACCAATAAGCTGACAAGCACTGATTTTCATATGTAAAGCCATTCATCATTTTGTTTCTAAAAATGCCAGTCTCCTTCACATGGAGGAAACCACGTATTTGCAGCCAGGGTTGTACAGAATTTGCTTTAAAAAATACAAATAATTGTTCGTATAGTTTAAAGTAAGGCATATCTTTTAATTATGTGCTGGAATGGCTAAGACACTTGCAGAAATATGTGTATTTCTAAGAAAGGCTGATTTAAAAATTAGCCTTCTTAGACCTTTTTTCTTGTTAAGTTACTTCTCTACATTCCCATAGGAAATGCAGCAGTAGTAGAATTATGGGTATTCCATTAAGGAAGCTTAAAATAAAGCCAGTAGCAGGTGTAATCAAATTAGAGAACGCAGTACATAATGCATGAAAGGTAATTTTTGTTTTGCTGAAGAACAAACTTCTGTTAAAGAAGAATTTTTTTGATTTCTTATCAATCTGAAACAAGAGAGAAGCTTTAAAAGCAATTCTCCACCCATGATAGTTCACTCTTGGTATAATATCAGTATTTGTTTCCAGCTGAATGTTCAGGGAAGAACTGAAACATAATGGAAACAAATTATTGACTGAATTAAACATCAAATCAAGGTAGGGAAGATTTGGGGATAGCTAATTATTTAATAAGCCCTTTCCAAAATTTTTAAGCCTACTCTAAGTATTGAAATAAAAACCCTGAGATTGCAGGTAGAATGGAGAAACTGCTTATTTTGAGAAAAACCTGACAAAAAAGTATTTTAGTCCTCAAAGTATCCAAATAAGAAACCCCCCAAAATAGCTAACAGTCACATATGATCATTATGGAAAAGAATTTAAAATTTTTGAACTGAAATCAGCTTGAAGACTAGCAATAGCTGCAAGTGTTCAGAATTGGTCAAAAAGTATTTTGAATAGAATTCTTTAACAAAGCAGGACCTGCAAGATTTGAATTTCTGCTCTGATTAAAGGTATGAAGCCCTAGAGAGTAAATTCTGGGTTCCATAATTTCCATGTGACCGTTAGTTGTGTCAACCCATGCCCCATTTACCTAGGTCATCTTTAAGGTCAATGTCAGCATTGGTAGGATTGATAATGGCCTCCACCTCGAAGCCGGCTAAATTACTGATTTCACTGTGAATAAGGTTCAGCTGAAAAGAAAAGCATGAGGTGGGAAATAACAGGACAGCTGGGAAATCACAGAGAAGCTGCAGAAAAGTGAGCTTTGCAACACAGATGGAGATAGCATCACTGCAAACAAATATGCAAAATAAAACGCAGGTCATAAAGGGTTATTATCCCAAAAAAATTCAAACACAAGACTCAAACATTGTTCACACTGGGAGAACATGGATGTACCTACTAGTAAGCTCTATTTTGGTTTTACACTGATCACTATTTGGGATTCTTATTATTATCCAGTGTCTAAAGGGGGCTTACATGAAGTCTGGATATGGACTTTTCATGAGGGCATGGAGTGACAGGACAAGGGGGAATGGCCTTAAACTCAAGGAGGGGAGGTTAAGATTAGATGTTAGGAAGAAATTCTTCCCTGTGAGGGTGCTGAGGCCCTGGCACAGGTTGCCCAGAGAAACTGTGGCTGCTCCATCCCTCGAAGTGTTCAAGGCCAGGTTGGATGGGGCTTGGAGCAACCTGGGCTAGTGGAAGGTGTCCTGCCCATGGCTGGGGGTTGGAAAAGAAGAGCTTTAAGGGCCCTTCCAAACTATTCTGTGATTCTCACTTTGCCATTAAATGAGGGTATTTGTTTCTTCCCCAAGTATAGATGGAGGACACCATAAGCATCCATTAAGCATTGGTTGCAGGGATATGTTGGGACCATTCTGCACTGAAATGGGATCAAAGCTGCTGCTCCTCCTTCTTTAAGCCAGCAAACATGAGCCTATCTCTGAGAAAGCACACACTTGTCTCCAGCAATTCCTCCATCCCAACAAGCAGACGTGTTTTTTTTCTTTGCTTATCAGTGGTCACCGTGTTCTGTATTACAGCACTTCAGTCCTCATTACAGTTCTGCAGCCTTTGGGAATGTCTGGTGAGGTACCGTAAGCAGGCACATGATATTACGTGCTTATTGCTTCTAGGTTTTATTTTATTTGCTTTACTTCCTTTTGTCCTTCATGAAAGCAGAGATTTTTAACCCCACCCATTAATGCCCATTTACTCCTCTAAGTACCCCAATATATTTCAACCACATCTTTCAAATTCTTTCTTGTTATAAATCAGGAGGATTTCTCCTGGGCACGCAGGAAACTGAGGAAGGCAGCACAGAGACCCAGAGATTGACCTCAAATCTGCACTATGTGTTCTTAAAAGACAGTTTGGGTGTGTCCTCATAGGATGTGACCCACACCACAGAACCAACTCTACAATTTGAGGCAACCTAATGGGAATGCTAAACTTGGCAAAGGTCAAAACTGAAGGTATGGGAAGTTTATAACCAGGGTTTGGGCAGGTTGTGACTCTACTTCCTAGCTTCTGTTGAAAGTCCGATTTCACAGGCACCAAGTTTACTACTGTCAAAACTTTAAATACTTTAAAAGTGAAGAACCAGACTCTTTCATTTGGAGAAATACATTAGCTACAGCATGACCTACACCTGTGTTTACAATATGTATTTAAAATGACTTTCTCAGTAGCTGTTTAGGTGATATGGAAAGCAACCACGAAAAAGAAACCTCTCATTCATTTATGCAATTTCTGCAACCAGCTGCAGTTAAGCCAAGCTTTCCTTTTAATCCAAAGCCCTCAGCCTACAAAGCGTAACATCTACCTTCAGGCACGGCACCTTTATCTCATCAATATCAGAATTTTATCTCTTGTTTGTTGTAGCCCACGTTCTGTAAACTTAACTTTTCAAATAATTTCTTTGTGTATGTTAATTTATTAACAGGGAATGTGAGCCAGTCCATGAAACCCATACAAGTGAATGGGACATTTAAGGAGGCCACCATCCCTATATTTAAATTTTATGAAAAAATATTTCCATTTCATTAATTTGATTCTATGAATTGACCTTCTTTCTCTTTTTAAAAGCCTGCAATTTTGTACAATTTGCATATGTGCTTGAGTAAACTATGTTACCTCAAACTAGGGTGATTTTGACTAAAAATGAGTGTAATTCAGCCCTGTTTTAAGTACGTGTCTGTTTGGGAATTTGTAATAAAATCTAAGAAAGCTTCCTTTCCAAATAACTTGGAATCCTTTAATACTTCACACGTGGTGAGTTATTCATACTGGAGTTTGAGTCTTGAGTTTGACTACAAGCAACTGCTGTTTAAAAAAAAAGTCAAATCAAATCAAACCAAAATGTTAAAAAAACTTCATGAATTTTAAAATTAAAAAAAGAAAAACAACAGCAAAACACATGCACACACCATGACTGTTTTGTGGAGATTTTAGTATGTTCCTAAGCATATTTTGCTCATTCTGTAAGTGATCTCTTTGATTCCTGTGCTCTGCAAGTTTTTGCCCTAGATCTATCAGCTGCAGACTGTTTTTGTTTTGGACCCTAAATCTATCCCTGAGCCTACTCATATATAGGATTTACATAACAGCCAGCTGGTAATTAAAGTTTCAATTTAACAACAACAAGAAAATGCTTAAAAAGCTGCCCATGACTGATAGCATGTGTTGGCAGCTAAATATTATTTTACTAAATTCTGCATTTACTGCTCAATGCACTGTTAACTATGCAACTGCCAAAAACAAATAAAAAATTAATCAGAATTTTTCCTATGGAATTAAATCGTCCAATGAGTAATTGCCCAATAGTATGAAGCACATATTAGGCAGAAGTGATCCCCTAAAGGGCCACTTTAAAAAAATAAATAGACACAGCTTGCATATACATGTGCAACAAAGAATGGACATAACTTCAGGTAACATTTCAATTAAATGTTAGTTAGATAAAATGCAGATGGCACTTAGCACATCCATGAGTATTTTCTAAGCCAAGCCTGGCATTTCTAATTTCAGACAGAATTACCTTAAAAGTCTTGAAGCTTTTTCTGGTATGAGTTTCATACTGAAAACTGAAGATGCCTATTGCAGACCACAAGCTGGGGTCTCTCGGAAAGTCCAAATCTTAAAGCTTAGGCTTGAGGTCCTGCAGCTCCGCCTCTACTTTGTATCTCTCTCAGGAAAAACAAGCTAGTTAATGTGCACAATGCCACATTTCCACGGGGATGTCACTTGTAGGATGTGCAATCATTTACACATTAACTAGATTTTATTAATTAATGTAGCACTAATAAACTTCTACAGGTATAACTGAAGGGTTCTTTGCCACTTCATGACCTCTAAGAATTTCCAGCTGAATGTCAGCAGTTACCTACAGATTTAATGCAATAACTGTAATTTTAAAAACTGAACAATACCCAGGTTTGCAACATTCTCATTCATGGTTTTTTGCATCAAATTAATCCTGAAGCATGAAGAGCTGCTCTTGCAAATAAGTTCCTTCCCTTCTGCAAACATGGAGCCAAGAAAAAGATTTTCCCCGTTAAACACTTATGAATGATGCGATATCAAAACCAAGATTATTTTCTTCCTTCTCTGCATTTAGCAAAGGATTTCCTGATCTGGCAGATAATGGTTTTGCAAACCAAACAGACATGTTGGAAAGGTGTTCAAGAATGTCACAGGAGGTTTGAAAGATCCTGATTGATTGATCTCAGCAGCAATTCTTCAAATGCCTTCTCTAACCCTCAGAACATGATCTGTTTGATTTGGAGTGTTCCCTCACAGGAGACAAACAGGTTTTCATTTTCTTTTAATTTCTCTTTTCATTATGTGTTACAACAAAAGGCTAACACCTGGTCCCTCTCCTGTGCAGAGCTAACTGACAAGGACCCAGTGGAAGGAGGGATGTGTCACACCAGTAGTTTTCTCAGGGGGCTGGACTCAAAGTGAATGAGAAAGCCAGAAAGTCCATTCCCCAGTACTAGACTCACTGGGAAGCTCTACAACAGACACTGGCTTTGCCCACCACAGCTTAAAGCAGTCCTGGAGTTCATGATTTTCTTCCACTGAGCCCAACAGCAAAGCCCCACTGATTTGCTGGGTCAGTCTTGCTGGAACACAATACTAGGTCTTGTTACAGGTTTCCTATGGTAACTAAAATGAGCTCAAAATCAGCTCCAGAAGTCTGACGTTACTTGCTTTCTTGAAACAGTAACGCTGACTATAAATTTTGGGTTCTAATTTAGTCATCAAAATGGTTTTAAAAAACCACCTCCCTAACTGGAGTAAAATTAAAAAAAAAAACCCCTACCAAACCAGCCATCTAGCTGTAGCTGTAAAATTAAATGTGGAAAATCAGAAGTCTTGCAAAAAATGTTACTCTCATGCATGTTAAACTTGGCAAACAAACTGGAGGATAAATGGAGAACAACCTCAGTATGAAATAAAAATGAGTCAGAGGAGTTACATTCCACAATGGACAATGGCTCATCTTTTATGGCTTACAATACAATGATCTGATTATCGAATGATAGCAGAAAGATGCAGTTTTACTTAAGAAAATTTTGCATCACAAATTAAAGGCAGGTTTCAGGATAAAAGACCAAATTAATTTAATGACTTGTCTCTTTAAATGGATCCTCTTTAAGCAGATATGTATTTGTATTAAACCAACCCATATCCCAAATCATATTCACAGGGAAAAAAGAGCTTTAAGGGTTTCATAATTGATTTTCATAATTGCTTTTCATAAAAGCATCACTCATTATTACACAGCATTAACTTCTGTAAATCACGAAGCAGAACACAGCATAAAACCATTATTATGAACAAATGTCTAAAATAGGTTTTGATAAAAACCTGTAAATCATTTACATCTGCAATGAAGTGGGCTGACTTGGAAAAAATACATTTTATTCTTAGAATAATCTCTTTGGCAGATGCTTATCTGTAACAATTATGCTGTTTATGAATGAGACAAATTACAAGCACACAGGCTTTCCTTCTAATTAAGCATTTTGTTACGTAGTCACATAAAGACTTATTTATGTACTTTTTTAAATGCTCTAGAAGTTGTTTCAGAGAATTTCTTTGAAATGAGAAAAACTGATATACATCTCCTCGACTGCTCAGTGGGGAAATGTCCATTGTACCTAGATGTTTTGTGGAAAAGGGGGTGGTAGGAGGGGGCTATTCCCTAAGCACAGAAATTTAGGTATTAATTTATAAAAATGCAGGATCATACCTTCTGGCCAAGAAACAGGCTTTTGGTGGACAGGACTGTGAAACCATCTGCAGGAGTTCCCTCTGTTGTACTGTCAGCACTGGCTGATTTGCTCACTTCTCCCTGCTTCTTCTTCCAAAAATATGGTTAATTAGTTAACTCAAGGCTCTGAGAAAAACAGTTTAATGACACTAAGATATATGACATGCACTAAATGCTTAGCAGGCAATAAAATGCCTGTACAAACAGTGGCATTGGATTTTATCCTTTAGTCCAACCAAAGTGGCTGATAACAGCTGAAGGGATCAATAGGAAAAACGACCTCGACGTCTGCAGATCTACAGGCGCCTTCTCTTGCCCACAACAGCGCGCAGTTAAGATGACAATTGCCTTAAATGTTGCAGGAAAACATATAAACAGCCCCAAACTTTTAACAGCTTTCTAACAGCTTGTGTGGACAAAGATTACATATCTCTGTGTGTGGGCAGACATTCATTCTAAGCTAGAAACTGACTTGTCAGAGAACAAATTTTATCTGTGACGGAATGTGCTCCCAGATTTCACAGACTTATTTTTAGAAATTTTCCTTTGTAATGTGGCTGTCCTTAGAAGCAGTGTCAAAAGAATACATCTACTTTCTATCTGCCTGCTTGCAGGAAATGGGCTGAACAATTTTCTGTTTTATTTGACATCATCACCTACTTTCATCTCCAGTAAAACTGCTGGAGGAAAGAGAAGGAGTTCCTCTCAAGCACCATTTCTTTTTTCAACTCTATTTCTGCAGTGAAATAACAGGTTTCAGAAATAAATTGATTCACTGAACAAAAATCAGAATTAGGAATATTTTAAAAAGGAAGTCAATTCATGAAGGCTGTGGTTATAAACTCAATTGGTGCCAAGAATAATTTTGCATTTTCAATAAAATTATTACTTACAATTTCATATAAATACTTGGTGCCTCAGCAGTATCTGTGTTGAAGCAAAAAAAGCCCACCTGGAATACTGAGCAAGCCACTGTTCTCCTATTGTCCCTTTCCAAAGTATATAAACTAAGTCTGAGGCTGAACAACTAAAACGACTTTGATGCAAGGGTATATTGTGCTTTTAGAAGCTGTAACCATGCTTTACTTTACACAAGTGTTTTGAAAATTAGATTTTCATGGGTCTTATTTCAATTCCCCAGGAGTTTACTGTTGGCCAAACAGCAATATAGAAAGCAGACAATACAGTTTATTGTGTGGAAGAAAAACAGAACCCCACAACAGACTTCCTGCTTTTGTAATCAAGTAGGGCAAAAAAATTCCAGATTTAGGGAAATTATTAGTGCATGGTTATGGGAAGCACTGCATTTGAAATGTCAATAGGTGTTCTGAGTGAAAAAACTAAATTCAACAGCTCAAAAAAACAGAAGAGTGAAACAATCAGAAGAGTAACCAAGTAAACAGTAACAGGATAAAGAAAGAAGCTTTGCTTGACCCAGAGGCAACTTTCACATTCCTTGTCCATTTCATGTGAAAGTCCTGTACTTTTCTTCCTACTTGCCTAACTTATTGCTTAACAGTAGTTGTTTTGCAAAAGAAAAAACATCCTTGGCTACACATGTACACATTAGAAGGATCCTCTACACCTACAAACTGAAACCTGTAAGGCACAACCAGTACAGCCCCCAGATGCTTCTTCTTCTGTCTCCTGGTACCCCCACCCTCTGCCCACCTCAGGATGTTTCTTACACAGAACAGAGTACTTATGGCCCATCTGCCTGTGCTGCAGACCCGGGCCACTTCTGAAGGTGTCCAGACTCCAGCTGCACCAGGGAGAGAGCAGAGCTCGTCCTCCCCTGCTCCCACTGTGACTGAAATCACCATTAGTGACAACACACACAACAGAGAGCTGGGCCTATGTGAAGCTCCCTGCAGCTACTGCTGGCGAGCTTGTTTAGGTTCAAAGTAAACACATTACTCTACCTTGGATTTCCTCGCTCCCTTCTTGCCGCCTGTTTTCTTTGATACCGTTTTTTTCTGTGATGGAGACTTTGCCTTCTTTGCTGGGGGTGGAGTGATGATGGCTTCCAGTTTTCCTTTTGATCCCCGCTTCTTTGCCAACAGCTCTGGGTGAATATTGGGTAACACTCCACCACTGGCTATGGTGACCCCTTTCAATAGCTAATAAAAAATTTTAAAAAAGTTGTACGTGACAAATTCCAGCTCACTGACAAATACAAAATAGGATTTACTGTATATTTTGCACACTGCCTTGAGTTTCTCCACCATTATCCTTGAAGAAGAGAGATGTGAAATGCATGAAATGGAGCTGACCACATACTAGATTTTAACTATGAAGGGAGCATGTGTTCTTCTCGCACACATGCTTGTCACTGTCAGCATCTCTAGGGCTCACCCGAGATCTGTTTCTCTGAATCCATGCCATGAAGGCTGTTACCCAATGAGCAAAAAACAGAACAGCCCCAGCCACACACCTGAGGGCCCATCAGGGCAGCCTGTGAGAGAAAAACAGGACCCCAAAGTCCAGGATGTGAGATTACAACAGGTGCCACACTGTGGAGAACCCAATATATGTCCCAAGTGCTGAATTTTCCTGAAATCGTGTTATTAAAAAGATTTTTTTTTCTTAGAAAAAGAAACTTCAGAATGGAGGGCAACATTTATACAAATCTCTATACCTGTAAGTCTTTCTTCAAAAAAATATGCAATTGAAGATCAATATTCAAAACTGTGCAGTTCATTCAAGCCTTTAAAAGCAGAGGTGAAATATATCATGTTCTGTATTTAAAACCACTTTAACCCATTTTTATACATCTAACTGGAACTAATTCACTATTCAGGAGGATAGAGACGGTGACATTGAGGTCCCCCGGGTACTCCCACCTTCTGATTCGTGTTTACTGCTCCCCAATCTCAACTCAGTGAGGCTCCAAGCTTACAAAGGGATAATGAATGGAAAGTATTACCAAATTTCAGACAAAGCCAGAAGGAGGGTGCTTGGGGGATGTTATTTTTTTCCAGCTCCAACATGATACACAGGTTTGGAAAAAGCATCTTTTCAGACAGGTTTTTACACCACCTCACACAAAGGTATATTAATCCCAGCCACTGCCTCTGGCTGACACCACAGCACTGTAATAATAATACCCAATTTTTCTGTGGCTAAGTTAAAGGCACCTTTAAGTCTGCAAAGGACACAGACTTGCAAGAGTTTAGAGCTCTTCTGTGGTCACAGTAACAGACTTCAGTGAGAACAGCATAGGTACCACTGAGTCCTCAGCTGCCTAAGGGGGAAACTAAAAACAAACAAACAAACAAACAAACAGCATCTGCAGGATTTTCTCTGTGTCCTTCAAGAATTTATGACAATGCCCCAGTCCAACACAAGTGGTTGTAACAGTGTCAGCAAATATCATTTTACATCTCCATTGCACTTTTACACATTTTAGGAGTGCTGAAATACATAACTAAGCTGAGTGCTGTAGTTAGTTACACAGCCAGCATGCTAGTGGGTGTTTCCTGGTGTGCTACTCAATAAGCAGAGGTCTTGAGTTACAAGTCAGCTATATGGAAAGACAATTTAAGAAGCCCTAAAGGAAATCCTGGCCTTCACATGGCAGAAGTTTTTCTTACCTGATTTAATTCTTCATCATTTGCTACAGCCAACAGGATGTGTCTAGGAGTGACTCGACCCTTCTTGTTGTCCCTTGCTGCATTTCCAGCCAATTCCAGAATTTCCGCTGGGGAAAAAGTAAGCTCCTTTTAATTACAATGTGATCATTAAGAAAAGTCAATGTGTTATTTAGTATCCATGCAAAAGATATGGGAATTACATCATGTTACTCCTAACTGCTGTAGATACCCTCAACAGACATCTAAATCTAAAATTATCATTTTGTTTTTATATGTCTAATCACTGAAGAACAAACTTAAGCCCTGTGCTTTAAACTAGAATTATTTTTCTATTCTCTTGAAGCAGTTTCCCTAGATTCTTCACTTTACAGTGTTCTTCTCAAAGCTGCTGTGTGCTCATCTCTTAGGATCCCTCTCCTATCAGAGGACAGGGTACAGTAGATACACAAATTCTATTGGTCTTTTTCTCAAACCTGTCAAATGTGAGTTCTGGTTTGCATCAATTCTACTTTCTTATTACTGGAAAAGACACTATTCTCAATGACTCATTTTTAGCATTAGGGAACCATGTAAGGACATCCAAGTTAGGACACTAAAAATACAAATTCTGCTGCTACACTCACTTAAAGATCTTTTTCTCTATATGAGAAGAAAATTTTAACCAGAAAAAGTAATTGATGAATCATGTTTGTTTGCTCCTCATAAATTATTTCTTTAGAATGTATTTCCAGCACTGACAAAATAATGTTTAACAGCTGTGCATATCATGGCTTTTACTGAATTAGGAAAGATGAACTTGCTCCCTTTGCAACAATCTTTGAAGAGAAAGGCTAAAGCTTTACCTGCTAACTGATCTATCTGCAGCTCAACAAGCCTTGGGCAAAGATGCACTTAATCACAAGGAAGCCTGGGGAACAACTAAAAAAAATGACGTAACATGTTTATCAGACTTTGCAATTATATGCTACTGCTGTCTCCATTACACCTAACCTTTCATCTCCCTCTCTACAATCTGTGTTTCACTATTGCATTTGGTAGATTTCCTTTTGCATATCTGGTGACATTTGGAGAAAAAGAGGAAAAAAAAAAGGAAATGTCTTTTTTTACATCTATTACACACTAATATTAAAATGCAACATTACAATAACATATAAGCTTGATTTCACATTTAAGAACTGACTATACCATGAGAGCTCTCCCGTAAGCTTGCTTTGGAGGCAAACAGAACTGAATTAAGGCATTAACCTGGAAACAAAAAAGACTAAAATCAAAGTCCATGTGACCACACGCCTTTACCACAGGACACAGTACATCTTAAGTAATACTACACAGCACAGACTATGGCTTTGCATTAGACTGAATTTAACATGAATCACCGATTATTTTTCATTGTAAGTCCCATAACAAGTAAGCTGTAATGCTTACTGGAAAACTTTCAGCTGCTTCTGGATTCTACAGTTAAACTTCATTGAGGGTTTTGGTGGGTTTTCACTATTTTTTTGTTCCTCAAAGCACACAATTAACTTTATTATAGCATGAGGCAGAATATTAACTCTAAACCCCCGAAGTAACTCAACATTTCATGCTGACAACAATTGCTTTAATTTATTTTTAAAGTAGGATTAGCAGGGTAAGGTCAACCTGCCCATGCTTTCCACACCTCCAAAGAACTGAATTAAGCTGGCATAACCCTTTTCACATACTTCTTGCAAGGCCCAGCTCAGACACGTGAGGTTTAGCTGCCTGCAGCCTGTGGTGGCAAAGCCCTGCATCGCCTCCCAGCAGACACGGTGAAATCCTGGGCACACCCTGGGCATCCCCACTGACCCCAGCAAGGCTCTGACACTGAGTAATGCCACCACCTCCTCCTCTCCACACCAGGAATGGAACTGTTTGTATCTCAGGCTTAAAGCAGCTGAAAAGCAAGGGAAGGCTTTGCTGCTTTTCGGTTTGCCTCTGCTCCCCCACCTCCAGCGCTTTCCGGCATCAGGCCCTGCTGAACAGTCAGGCCGTGTTCCTCCCTGCGACTGATCAGCCCAGCTATGCAGACAGGTCATTCTGGAACTAAAGACTCTAAGAAAGTGTTATGCCTGTAAAGCACAGAGGAATGTTTTATTTGTTCCTCATAAAACTAAAATGTCTGCCTCATACAGTGGAGAACTGTTCTTGTAAGTGCTAAGCCCTCTTCCTTGGACAGGAAACTCATTTTGAAATTACAGTTTTCTAATGGTCCTTTAGGGAAGTTGAGGTACCCCACTTCCTCTTCAGGAACAGAACGCTTTGCACTGGTGTTGAGGACCACAGAAGAGGAGCTTGGGGAGAGGGAGAGAGGAGGAGGCCATGGAGAGTGGAATTTCTCTTCTGGCCTTCTCCTCAGCTCTCCAACAATAATCAAGTATTGTTTGTATATGCAGAGAGACCCACAGCACGGAGAACGGCCAAACTCAGCTATGTACACAAGTCTAGTCAGAGGGGGACTCTCCTACTCAAAAACAGAAGATTAGGAGGTATTCAAGCTGAAGCCAACATAGGCAACAGTTTTTTGATTTAGCACTGACAAGAGACAAACCTAATCCAAACCTAACAGATCAGAGCACTTAGAAATGCTGGAAATGAAGACTTTCTGGATGCAGACAGGATTCAGACTACTTGCCTGGATTTTTCTTGCAGACAGCTTTACTTTCACATCTGTTTTACACTGCCTTAATTCTAAAGATTTAAATGGTGTTTTGCCCACGTTTTAAACAAATTTTAAATTAGATGAAAATCTAGATCTCTCTGTAAGGGAGCTGATTGAAATTTTCAGAGGTGTAACTCTGAATTTACCTGGAAAAAGGAGTAAGTGGGAAAAAAATATTTAAAATTGAGACTGGACTTGAATTCTTAGGTCAACCCATCTTTGGAAGTGTCATTCTACCAGGTTCAAAGGTTTGAGTCATTGAGGAGCTCTGTTTCATTAAAAATAATCTTCCCACAGTAGAAAAAACAGACATTCAAAAATCAACTCCAGCAACTGAGCAGGGTCAAGAGAGAAAGCTTTGCCTAGAATTGTTGAGGCAAAAGAAAGTGTTAAGAGCTTCCATGACATCAGGTTTCACTCAGCTTGTATTTATTCAGCCAGAAGACCAAAACAAAAATGTTTCACAAAAATGAGGCCTCACAAAAAGGATGGAAGTTGCATAATGTCTATTCCATTCGTTTGATATATTTACTCAAGGCATTTCCCCTCTAGAGAATAATTACATCACCACCACTCAGGCAGCAGGCAACTACAAGACTCACTTTACAGAACTACAGAACATGAAGATCTCTGTTTTTTTAAAAATGAAGAAAACCCCCAAGATTTTCAATATTATATGGTTTGGAAGGTATCCTTCAACTACTACATACTGAAATCACCTTAATATGAAGAGAAACTCCATCTGCACAAATTACTTTCTCGATGCTTTTGAATAATTTCAAACAAAAATGCAAACCAACATGTACTGCTTTAAGTGCAGATATAAAACAAACCAGTGAAAAAGGTGTGAGAATGGTATAATTAGGAAAAAAATTAATTAGGAATGCTATGTCAGCATATGATATATTCATGTATGGACAGCTGTTAAGTAGCAAAAAAGACGTGGACACCTCAGAAATCTGACTATATCAGGAGCATATCAATTTGATTTAAAAGAAATAGTTAGGATTAATATTTTTCTTCTTTTCGGTCATTATGAAAGTAGAAGTGTAGAGTGAGAAACCCTAAAAGTTAAGAAATTTTCCTTAAAATTTATTTCCAAGGCAGTTTTCATTTAGATCACTTGAAAAACTTCTTTGTAATAGTCAGAACTGGGATATGGGTAGTGAAAACTGGTCTAAGCCTGTTCTCAGCACTTGGACCAAAACTGCTTTTCTTCAGCTGAGGTTTTTAAAAGTTCAGTTAAATATTTTTAAAGGAGAAAAACAAACCGGATGTATGTCTTCATATTTAAGGTTGAGATAAGACCACAGGAAAAGCTGTTCTCAAGACATTTCCTACTCAAACACAACCAAGAAATGTCAGAAGTCTCCACAGAAACCTCATCCTGAATCAAGTTTTCAGGACAAGTTCCTCATCCGTTACTTTCAGGGACTCTGGTCATCTCTTAGACATCCTACTAAGTTCCCAATTTCACTACTTGCATTTCCCTGATTCACAGGGGGCTGCCCTCTGCCCTGAGTACTGTTACACTGGTATTTCACAACACTTGCAAATTCTGGAACCAGAACACAACACATAGTTAAAATGAAACTAATTACTATTAGGCTAGAACAAAGTAGGCACAGTAGGACCGGCAGACCTGGATGCTACAAAAGCAAATGCATTCTCCTCCCGCTCCTGGAGAGTGCTGTAGTTCATTTATCCTCATTTTCAAACAAAATATTACTGGTCATTACTGACTAAAACTCCTGTCAAGCCTAAATGACAAAGCCTTCAGCTTATCATGCATTTCAGGCTGTAACACTTTCTCAATGTAAATAGTCAATTCAACTGGTCTGACTTCATCCCCAAAATGTTTTTTTCTCTTTATTTTTGGTTTACATCTCAAACTAAATCATTGCTGGTGCATCAAATCTCTTTGTCCACCTTGTCTTCAGGGAGATGAAATCACATTTTTGAAAATTAAACTCTTAACAACTAACAGGTGATGTGCTGACACAAGGCCAATTTCTGAACACGCAAATTCCAACAGGAACAAGTCAGGGGTTTCTAAAAAAATTGTGAAGCCACTCCTCAAAAGAAAATTGAAAACAACATCCAGAAATCAAAGAAAAATGAATGTTGATACAATTCCACTGAGAAAAAGATGTATTTGCTACAAATCCAACTACATGACAAGGAGTCTGCTTATTGTACTTTAAATTAATCATCTTTCCCATCAGCATTTTATTGACTTGAGATTCATTTCACATGATTCTGGAAGGTTTTAACCCAATCAACCCCAATCCACCAAGACTGTTAAGAGCTTCCTGCATTCTTCTCTCCGTGTATTCCACCCAATCCCCCTGGAATCTGCAGTTGCAATAGTGAAGGTAGAATCATTTAACAACACTTTCCCTCTTATGCATTCCAATAAAACAGCTCTCAGCCTTGGTTCAAAGTCATGGAAATCTGATGCAGTGAAAATCAGTTCAAGAAACTTTACTGCTTTGAACAAGCCTTGATGAAACCTCAACTCTCAGCAGGGCAACCGTTCTCTTAGGATGTGATAAAAACCCCAATCCTTTCAGTCTTGGGTGTCTGAGCTGTATCAAATCTAGGCCCCTTAAAGGAAAAACTGTTAACTTTGCCAAGTTATTATAAGTTTTGCATTTCTGTGAGGCAGATGACAGACTGCTATTTACATAAAACACAAATTCAGGCCACAAAAGCCACTTCCACTTAGAGCCTTCTGATCTGACTTACACGTCTCTTCAGCTTTTTTCTACACTTTAATACCATCCATTATTTTTTTGGTAAGAGATCCAGTGTTACTTAACTTCCTTCCTCTTTTTTTAGATTTTAATTTCTTGTTTACTATTGATCTGTAAAACACATGAGAGTTCAATTTTCAGGGAAACCGCAGTTTCAACTCAGACGTTATTTATTACAACGGCCACAACCTGAGTACTAATTTAAAGAGATGGCCTAGCTCTTCTCCACAAGAATCCTGGTCTAACTCAAATCAGCCTTTATTCTTTTTCAGTGGAGCTTCCTCTACCTGGCAGTACGCTTTGCTGTTCCTCATAACAGCTTACATATGTTTTAGAATGCACTCATACATGATTAATGTAACTGCTGCCAGACGTTACTTGATCAAGTGCAGCATGTGGCACTTGGGGACATGGTTTAGTGCTGGACTTGGCAGCGCCAGGTTAACAGTTGGACTTGATGACCTTGGAGGGCTTTTCCAATCTAAATGATTCCATGTATGCTTTGGTCTGGCTGTTAAAGAATACACAGACTACTTGCACCCTGAGACCCAGTCCTGGCTTAGTCTTTAATGCTGCATTTCTAAGCATTAAAGAATTTAAGAGGACTGGCGACAGCTTCCTTGGAGCAAAGCCCACATCAAGCCTGACCTCCGGTCCTCAGCCAGTGCCCAAGGGCAGGTGAGCTGGAGCATTAAAGGAACAGGCAAACTTAAAATGCTATTTTTCCAGAACATTCCCTCTGATTTCAGCCATGTGCAGCTGAGTGGTTCCCCAACTCAGAAATGCTGTCTTTTTGTTTAGTTCCCCAACGGATTTTATTTCCATGGATGTGTCTACTTGTTTTCTGAACCCATTGAGAAAGGTTTAGCTCCATTTTTAGTATCCATAACATCTTGCACTAACAAGGCTTGCTATACCACAGACATTTTTGCAATTTGGGAGAAAAGTACTTCCTGTTTGGTTTAGAAATATTGTATTTCACTATATATCCCCTAAATTTATTTTTCCCCAGTGAAGTTTACATTGAGGATGGAGCATTTCATCTGATGGCACCAAAGAATCCCCATGGAATTTCATTTCTAAAGGTAATTCAGGGAAAAATATATTTTGGAAAAATACTGAAGACAGAATACAGAACATTATTTAAACTCAGGCATTCTAAATAATCCTCATGGAAAAAAGGGGGAAAAAAATCATGCTTACAATAATTGATGCAAGAACTTCTAAAATTTGGGAATATCTGAGGAAAGAAACTGCTTGGTAAATACACTCTGGAGCCAGGATGTCGTCCTGCTTTCTACCCAGTTGTGCTACAACTGTCACTCCAAGAATAAAGGGCCAAAGAAGAAAAGACTTAAGCTTTATAGATTCTTTTATTCTTTTCAACAATGACTTCCAGTTAAGACAAAGGTATGGGTAGGAAAAAACTGTGTAGCAAAATCAGCCACATTTTTGTTTTACACTTCTCTTACACTCCATTCTTCCAAACAAAGGCTGATACCAGTATTAAATTGAGCAGCAATATATAGAAGAAGTCATTACTCTGCTGCAACTTAGCCAAATAAACAGATGAAATTACTTACTAGAATAAAAAGTATTTAATGCTAGATCTAATAATATTAAAATTAACTGAAATATAGCAAAAAAATGAACATTTTCAAGGGAGGAAATATTCACTGACCATGACATAAAAACTAAACCAGCCCCATCCAGCATTTGGTACATTACTGCAATATGATACATTTCACAATGTTGCATATTTACCCCTCTGAACCATGCTGACATAGCAGGATGCACTGGTAGAGCTTTTTTTACAAGAAAACACTCTTGTTGGCTCTTACAGTTTTTCATCAAACCTGACCTGTGCAGCTTGGTAAATACATTAGGATTGTAATCAGGTCAGTAATTTTGTATTGAGGGAGCTTTTGTAAGTCGGAGATCCATGGAAGTTTATGGGACTACACAATAAGACAGACATGTACATAAGTGCTCACAGGGCTGGAGCCAAGGAAGGGCTTGTCAGTGAAAGAAAATTCTTCATTTACATACATTTGAAATGCACTGATTCATGTATTTATAATTCAGAAAGCTAGTAATTCAGTTGATAACAGTGCAAAGTTTTATATCTAAAGAGGCTCTTCTTACAAGTAGAGCAATTTTAAATTGTGATAATGACACTTCACTTGAGAACATGACACACGTCTTATGTAAAAGGAATGTTACAAAGGAGCTTTCCTATGCTGATACAGTCAAAAGGTCTCTGCTTGTGAGATTATTGCCATAAACAACCCTGCTGTATTTTAGGTCCAGTATTAGCTTCATGCTTGCTCAGGGAGGGCACAGGTCCCAAAAGACCCTAATTTACTTCAAGTAAAGTCTTTGGGACAGACTTTGTGGTACACCACCATAAAATGAAGTAGTGTTTCTAAAGTTGCCTGTTTAAATACAAGAAATGTATCTTGGTAGTGAATGAACATTTCAACTGTATCAAAAAGATATTGTCAATTAATTATCTTCTTAAATTTCATTACTCTCCAAGGACGGTTATTTGCAGGAGTCTCAGACTGCCTGGAACTCGAATCTGCTTTTAACGTAATGCCTTTTTACTGCAGACCCCTGAGCTCCCCTCTGCTTCCAAGCAGGAGTTCAGTGGAACATCTGCTTTGACAGAGAGGGCAAATCATTGTTTTCCTCTGTGACCCTGTGAAGATTTTGGGCAGTGAGCAGAACACAAGGGGTGAACAGCAGTTCAAGTTGCTCAATTTGCACTTTGCAAAGTGAGCATCTGAAGTGAGAAGTTAAACCTACTGCACTCAGGAGGACTTTCCTTTTGCAGCCAATCAGCAGCTGGATCAAGAACGTTTCCCACATTGAAAATTAATCAAGATAAAAACGCAATGAACTGAGCTCCAGCACGTGGACCCCCATTATTTGATTGTGGTGACATCAGACAGCCTGAAAACAAAAACTCAGGTAAACACAGGAATACCTCAAATACAATTCTAACCGTGGGCTTCAAGAAGTGCTTATTTTACATTTCAAGAAAATATATGATCAACTGTACCCCTGTGCAAAAAAACCCCAAAAACACAGCTGAGAAAAAGACCTAATGGAGAAAGCAGGTATTTAACATTTTCTCCTACCTTCATATGTACATAACAAATATAAATCAGAGTCTCATTTCTTCTGTATTCCTGTGCTCCTGCTGTTTTATAAACTTCTCCTTCTCCTCATTTGCTATGACATTTTGGCAATTGAAAATTATTTACAGTGTAGAACAGATGATGGGGGAGGGGGGAGCAGAAATCACTTGCAGGCCTGGCTCTTGCTGCCTTTAAATATGCTCAAGAGATTTCTGTTTTTCAAGGGCAAAGGAGAATCTTTTTCAGTTTGTAAGAAAGGTTGGACTACATACTGCAACTCGTGCAAGCTGTGCATTTGAAAAGACCATACCTGATTAGATGTATGGCAGGATGAGGTCTCACAAAAACAAACCACCGAAATCCACGTGAGTGGCTGCAATGCCCCAGATGAAGTCTGTGGCCATTCTCTTGACTGACCTGGTGTTCTTTTTTTACATAAACTCATACTGATGCACTACTTTGCAGAGAAATTAAGGAGGGGATTGCAGTTCTCTGAAGTCCACGTTAGGGAAGACAAATAAGCAAGGAAGTATTGGAAAGTAAGTGCAATAAGAAAAGAAGACAAAAGGAATTACCAACACTGAATGTGCCAACTGAAAACTGTTGATAATACTTAAAATTAATTTCTGCTCATGCTGCAGAACTGATCCACTATTCTGACTATTCCCTGCAAGACACGAAGGACTGCATGAACTGCTGATGCAAAGAAGGAAAAGAAACAAGAATTGTGCATTTATAGGTCTTTGGCATCCACACTATTCCTCCAGAGTAAAGAAAGGAAGTATATCCACCTGCTTCAATATTGGTAACACTCAAAGGTACTTTCTGCACATTTACCCACAAAAGACAAATTTGCATCCTATTTACAGTGGACATGACACGTTACTTCCTTAGATAAAAAAAAGGAAACAATAAGCAACTTGGCTGAAGAAACCAAACTGGATACACTGGTTGTGCTGATGAGAGAATTATTTTCTAATGTTACTTCTAGGTAACAAGACCCTATAGTGAATAAGTAAGAAAAGGAAGATACTCACTGTGCAACTTGTTTATATGTGAAGTATATTGAAATCTAAGGACATGAGAAATCATAGAATGTGTACTCTTACTTTCCAATGAGTAGTTGTACATACATGATAAAAATAAGCTACTTTCAGATTACGAAGTGGGTAAGTCCTAACTCCAGATGAATCCAGAACAGAACTCCAAGTCCGAACAGCTGGAAGCATTTCAGAAGTTTGAACTCAAATTGACAAAAAATCCCAGATCTGAGCACATCATGGGCTAATTTCAGATTTACAACAAAGTTAAACCTCAGCAAAGGCCAGCAAAATTTAGCACTTCACCTTCTAAAGGATTAAAGTTGGTTGCATATTTTGCACACTGATGAACCAGTTTTTAAACCTTAGCAGGTTCCTTTCTATCAGGTCATGTCTCTGTCATTTCCCCTCCCACTTTTGTTTCTGAAGTTTCTCTTTCCTACGACTGCTTTTGATATTTTATACTTCTCCTTCCTGGATGCACAGGATTGCTTTTTTGATTCAGCCAATTTATTAGCATGCTAGCTCACATGGTCTCCTTCCTATTATGTCACGTTCCTGGTTTTACTTTGAAATGGTTGAAATGCTTTGATTTGGTCTCATACCATGTGCTAACATGAGGATCTTTAAAAACTCTCCTGGAGAGAAGTCAGGATTTCTCTGGTTTTGTAAAGTAATAACTGCCAAGAGGTAAAAAGAACACAAACCAAAAATCTCCACGCATTCCATTTCAAGGGGCTGTTTCTGAATTACACTGAAAAAGATGAATGACCTCAAGTTCAGAAAACATACTGAGCACAAAGGCTAAAATATTATACTATACAAAGTGTGAAAAACTCACAGAAAGGAAAAAAACCCCACCAGATTGAAACAGTAAGGGGTCTACAAGAAAGCTGGAGAGGGAAGGACTTGTAGTGATGGGACTACAAAGGGGAATCACTTCAAAATGAAACAGGATAGATTTAGATTAGATATTAGGAAGAAATTCCTCCCTGTGAGTGTGCTGGGGCATTGGCACAGTTGCCCAGAGAAGCTGTGGCTGCCCCATCTCTGGAAGTGTTCAAGGCCACCAGATTGGATGTGGTTTGGAGCAACCTGGTCTAGTGGGAGGTGTCCCTGTCCATGGAAGTGAGGTTGGAACAAGATGAACTTCAAGGACCCTTCCAACCCAAACCATTCTATTATAAAACTAGTACTAACTCTGGAAAGAAAGGAGTATCTGTGATTTTGAGATGTATGTATGTACACGAATGAAAGAAAACCCTGAGATACAAGTTACTAGGATTATCTACCTAGCCTTCAGAGGAGACAGAAAAACCCCAACAAAACTGCCTAAAATACGGTTAAAGGGATAAAGAAGGAAAATACTTTTTCCTTTAGCTATCCTTTCCTCCTGCCTTATTTCTCCCAAAGTGATGTATGTTACTTTTCCTTGGTTTTTTTTCTTGTTGTTGGTAACATCCCCAGACAGGCTCCCAAGATGCACAGCAGTGAAAGAAACACCTTTATTTCCCCAGCCTATTCTTAACTGCCTAAACTTGTCACTGCCTCAGTCAACACTTCACATCAGCTAACCAGTAACATGTGCTGCTCATTAGCAGAGCCTTAAGCTCACATGTATTGCTGTTTCTTTAAAAGGGCAGCATTCAAAGCACCCTTCACCCTAAGAAGCCTTTTATTTGACTTGTTATTGCTGTAAGCAGGAACCTAGCTAAAGGAAATGTTAATTTTTTCAAGGCCATCTATGAAGTTTAAAAGCGTTCTTTTAAAGAAAAGGCCCAAATAAAGAAAACTGAACGTCAGCAAGTGAAGGGGGGTGAAAATTTGATGGTATGAATACCCTACAGAAAATAAGCATTCTATTAATTATTTGGTAATATTACCTATCTTCATCTTTAGGGGAAGAAGAAACTTTATAGGAAGAAATATTCTGTTCTTCAATGTCAATAGCCATCATAAGATATATCTAAAATTGTGGTCAGGTCAGTTTGCTTCAGTTTTAAACACTCCCAGAAAAGTTAATTCTTTGTAACTTTGTGCCTGAGTCAAAGAAAAAATCGGTATCTTTTAGAGGCTCAGCACACCAATATAGCTTAAAGTCTCCTGTCCCTTGAAACACTTGAACCTACAGCAAGAAGAACACCAACACAAGCAGATGCACCGGAAAAAGAAACACTGCCTTGAGAAATAAGATCCAATTCAAGCTTTTCCTTGGTCATGCTAATAGAATCTGGCTCCAAACACTCATCCATCTGGCACCTGTGCTTTTTCCTAGATCCCTACACCACAGGTATATACCTAGAAGTCAACCTGGCCACATGAAAGTGACTGAATCCTCTTACCTATAGTTTTTTTTTTTTATTTTAAGCAAACCATTATTACAAAAAGCCCATATGTTAATAGTTGGGGTTTTCTGTCAAAAGACTGCTTTTGCGATGTTGTTTGGGGGGGTAAACTTGCAATGTCTTAAGTTTTGTTTGAGAACAAAACAGCTATGTAAAGATCTTTACTTGCATGTCTGGTTGTTTATGTCATTGGGCAAAGCATTTTCTTCCTTTGAAGCTTCTTTCTAAATGGAGGAAAAACAATACTTTTGTCCTCCAAGAAGGTACTGTGAGTATGAGATAATTATTTAAGGTATTCTCATTCTGATGTGATGAAGGGAACAGAGCAAGAACTACAATTGTAAGCAAATAAGCTACATAGATCCAGGGCAGATGAACAGTGTGCATGTATACACAGACTCAATCAAACAAATTGCAAACAGCATGTGTAGTCTGAAAAGAAATCTGTAAATTGAACAGAAATGTTTGAACAAGGCTGTAAGCAATCTCAGCCCTGTGTAAACACTGAGAAGCTCTCTATTTAAAATTAATGTATATGCTTAACAGACCATTATAACGCAAACAAAGCCATCAGGCACAAAATCAGAGCAAGAAGAACTGCAACAAGGTAGTCCACGCACACTGATGGCAGTAGGAACCCTGACTGTCTATGTGGAAGGAGTGTGTTTACAACTGGTGAAAGCAAATCCACAACTGGAATGAACAAAAGCCATCAAGGCTCTGAGGCAGGGGTGAGGGTACCTTGATTTTGGCTTAGATGTGTGATCAGCATAACATGCACTTCAGCAGTAACTTTTTCAGTCATTTACGAATCAGAGGATCTTTTTCGTTTGTCTGGGTCTTTTTTCTGTGCAAATTCAGTTTGTGTCTAACTTTTACTGCTACTATTTCACATAATTCAGCAAAACCTACCAGTTAGATATTCCAGTACAGCAGCCATGTACACAGGAGCACCAACACCAATTCTGTACTTCGGGTGGCCTTTCTTAATGTACCGGAGCATTCTTCCAACTGGGAATATGACCCCAGCCTTTGCGGAGCGGGAAGTCTTGGTTGACTTCTTCTTTCCACCCCTGCTGGACATCTTGTCTGTATCAGGTCTGAAACAGCACTCTATATTTAGGAAGAAAAAAAAAAAAAGGAACAAAAGATAAAAGGTTACTAATAAGGACTGATGCTATAAGACCACACACTGAATTCCAAGGCAAATCAGCATTCTGGGGTACACCATGCATTAGAGTGTCTAAAACATACAGACAAGTTGCCTTTTCAACGAGTATACACAACAAGAACCTAAAATAATTTCCCACAGAATGTTTACTTCCCATTGTAACTTGGCATAATTTTATACAGAAAATACATAAAACAAGTTATTTCCTATAAATCTACTTTCCTGAAAGTCCTAACAGATGAAACTCAGTAGCACTAATGGAGCAAAGAGTGATAAGTACCGGAATTAAAATAGAACTTCTGCATTGAAGCAGAGGATGCTTTCTGCGAGGAGACTGACACAACCCCCGATCTCCATGAAAACCTTTTGACAGGGCATCTGAACAGCTGTGGCAGGGCAGTTATGTTCATGAACAATTACATTCCAAACTAGGAGAAACTGTACCCACTAAAGCTTTCAAAGAGTGTATTCACCTTCTTTAAAAAACTCGATTTTCAAGACGTGTGAGAATTGACAGACCAAAGGCCTACGGATGGCAAAATACATCTCCTGTACAGAAAATGTTCTATTTTTAGAAAGATCTGAAATGACCCCATTGAGATTTGAATCTACCAAAACTCAGCCATTCCCACACTGAAGACCATATTGCTTCAACATTTCCTCCAGGAATCTGACGATCTTCTATCTGCCACCTTTCCACAATAGCACAGTGATCTGAACACCCAGCACGTATCTGAGAACTGTATCTCAGTTTATCTCGCTGAGAGAACCTACTGCTGATACAGCTGTCAAACATATTCTGTTCTCTCTTTGATTTCTGCTCAGGCTGTAAATAGAAGTTGACAAATCCAAAGAGGTGGAGGGTTCACAGGCTCTCAAGGTGTGTTTGAAGGTTTAGGCAACTCACTGGGTTTTGAAATTACTTCAGAGGAAAGGAGACAGTGCCCATCTCCCCACCTCTCCCCTCCCTCACATCTGAACTCTAGGGAAACCAGCAGAATGCATCAGTGATACACACACCTCTGCGCATCCCACTTCTTCCCTTGCTGCACAAATCCTACCTAATACCCAACTGATGTGTTTATACACTCCACAATGAAACACCCTTTAATCCTGCTTTCCCATCACACCATTTTTCTGCTTCCCCTATTTTTTGCTTGTTTATTCTGAATTCTCTCCTTCCCCTTATGAACCTAACTGTATTTCCCACATGCCTGAATCCACAATGGAGCGATCTCAGAATTAGGCAAAACAGGTTCATCAACCTCACTTCCAGGTTTTGCAATTTCTGTTCTGTGCTGACACATCCTGCAGTCCTTCAATTCTCAGTGAGTCACTAAGATTCAGGCTACATAACTGCCAAACAAAGACCAACCAGCATAACTGAAGAAACACGAGTATCAGAGGTTTCTTTTCCTTTCCACTTCCACATTCCGTTCATCAGAATCTTCACCTGCACAGCACATCAAGTAAATTAAACGCAATGGGTTTACTTTTTGTTAAAGCTAAACAAAATAATCCCATCTTCATAGATCACATGCAAGTCACACTGCATTTAGGAAACTCATGTCCAGAAACAGATAGGAATCTTCAGGAAGGAGAAGCCGTCAAAAGGGCTCCTTCTCCTTTCATCTGCTGTGGACTCAGCTCTGTAACAACCATTACTGAAGAAGAGAACAGAAGCCAACTTTCTTGCCTTGAGAAATGGCCTAACTGCAGCTCACCAATTATTTTAAAAACATCCATTTAATTGCATTTTCTCATCTAGTTAGCTCTGTCTTTGTTAGCAGGAAGGCTGGGTGGGGCTTTGACTTGGCTATAGACCTTCTGCCAGAAATTATTTCCATATTTCATAATCCATTTTCATCAACAGTACTAGGGATGTTTAATCTCAAATGTTAACAAGTTCATTGAATCAAACACCACGGAAAGGGGCATAAAAAATATCTGTGCTGCCCCGCAATATGTTTGGTTTGTAACTGAGAGGTCAATGATGAAAAACATAACTTTTCTAGAGAAAGCCTGCAAGCCTTAAGCAGTAAACTCCTATTAATCACTTGGTGAATTTATGGGATAGTCGGAATAGCTGGAAGAGAATACGGAAATCGTTACTTCCTAATGTTTTTTTTTCTTTGGGAGAGCGTCATCTTAGCTATCAGCTGCTGTAACATTTGCAGCAAAGCATTAGTAAAGTAGGTAGTAATACAGAGTAACACCAAACCATATATAAAATGGTGTCTTTTTTTTCTTTCATAAGCTTATTTTATCACTTCTGCAAATTCTACAGGTAATTTCTCAATTTATTTTATGCACTTGGTCAAATTACTCACATTAATATTCAGGATACCCTGGACCTATCTTGACAATTATCCTGATCCCCTTATATGGAACATTAAAGACCTTTCCAGCTGTAAGTTTATTTCTGAGGAGAAACTGCCTGAATCCAAAAGGTGCTGGGTGAGTGCACAACGAAAAAACCAAGAACTTCTGAAACTTTTAGTATTAAAGGTGAAATGTGATACAGATGAGTTTCAGACCTTCCCATCTCAAGGATCCCAATCCTACATGTAGAGAATCACTGGATGTTCAGATTGTTTAGATGTTGGGGGTGGAAGAAGGACAACTTCAATTATGTTTCAAGTACCACTTTTACTGTTACCAACCAGGTAATTTGGAAGGTGAAAGTGAGAGCCTGGCATGCAAACCTTTTTCAGAGCTTAATTGTGCACTCAGGATCATTACTTTGCAGAACCTGTTTGTCCTGCCTTTGAGCTGCAGGATGGCCCAACCAACTGTCAAATGTTTCTTCCCTACTTCTAGTTCTCCACCAAAAAAGAGAAGGGAAGAGATTTCACTTGCAAAAGCCGCAAGAAAATGTATTGAGGTGAAATGTAAAGAGCATGGCAACAGATCAAAAACCAAAGCAGTGTGCCTTACATGTTCCGAAATGATTTATCTTTGTAACACCAGAAACTCTGGAAAGCTGCCAACACTAATGAACCAGGGCTGTTTGCTGAGTCACTGGGAGCCCGCAGATCAGAGAGGCAACCAAAGGGAACCTTATCACACGCACCATAGTTCAGACAAGATTTGAGCAGTGTAATAAAAGTAAGTAAACATATTTTTAAATAAATCACAGTCAATGACAGTCAATGTACCAGTAATTTTCTTTCTTCTCCCCTGCCTCTGCAATGGAATTATTGAGAACTTTACCAAATACAATGCAAAGTCTCCAAAGATTTGACAATAAAATGATTTTGTTTCAATGTGAGAGTTCACAAAATTATCACTATGATAAACAGGGGATATGACTGAGGAGTCAAGTATCTAAGTTCACCTTCAACTTCAAATCAAATTTAACACTATATTCTTCAGTGGCTCTGCTGTGCTTGGACACATATCACCCTAGATACAGAGTTTAGCACTTGATTCACCGCCCTTTGAAACCCCTTAAAGACTGTGGCAAGACTCACACTGCTTTCTAAGATCTCTAAATGCATAAACAAGATTTGATGGTGTATTAATTGGGTCACAGTAAAGATTCAAGCTACAAGGCTCCTCTGCTGTCACGTCTTTGCGAGCCAGAAATACATTTCCTAAGAAACAACCTTAAGGTGTAGCAATGAAATCAGCATAATTAACATTTTTCTCTTTGAAATTGGCTGGAGTAACTCTGGTTGGCCATATTTTTCTGTGTGAAGACAGATACTCTGCTGAACCACACTTTCAAATACCATCTTCCTCAAATGCACATAGGCATCTGTTTTGCTGAAAGGTTTAACATCACATAATTCTTAAAGTACAGCTTGAACATCCTGGTGAAGCGATACCCAAATTCCAAATACCAGTACTTCATTAGTTCAGTTGATTTGACACTGATCAAACAGCAGTAATAAACCCAGTCTGTTATTAACAGTTTTTGGGTACTGGTTCTTAATGACTAAAAAAATTACAATGAATGTTACTGCTGTCAGACAGAGACCGTTCTGATCGTGGGCTTACACTGGTGTATTAACTGCACTCAGCAAAGAGATGATTCAATTTAGATCTACATCATCCTATCAGTAAGTAGTGGAATCCAGGAGATCATTACTACAATAGGAAAAATACTAAGATGTAGTAATTATTTTTCTTTTCTTTCAGTACAAAGACTAAGCTGGAAAGTTCATTTTTGTATCACAAGAGATTAACTGCAATGCTATTGTCTTTCCATTGTTTCAAAAGATTAACAATGTAAGTGCTGCCATTCTCTCTTAAATCTGTTTATGTCCTATAATAATAGCCACTCACTGAACTCTTGCTGAAAAGGTGCATTTGAACTTGCTCTGCTCTTAGCTAATCAGAGGCTACTCTGGCATATTTATAAAATGGTACAGAATGGTCTCTATTAATACTTCCCTGGCACAACAGTGTCTCTGCCTGGGACTGTGGTTTCTAGGTACAACAGTATTAAAAACGGCTAATCACTCAGTTATCATTTGATCTGATGTGATTTCAAACTTTAGCCCAAGTTCTTTATCAAAGCAGTAACTCTTTGAAGCCTGAAACAGACAGAAGAGTGAAACCAGTTGTAAAACAGCTGTTCCAAAACTCCCTTAACTTCTCATCTGGAAAGGTAGCACCATACATTTATTTTCGTTTGGAAAACCAAGAGAACACTTCTCATTTAGGAATGCACAATAGGTGTACTTTCTGTTGAAGATTAAGACAATTAAAATTCCTACAGCAGTAACATAAAGGATGGGAGAAAGAAGAATAACGTTTCCACAAAATCTGTATGCTAAACAAAATACTGATGCACAATTGTATTCAACCGGCAGAAGTCCCTCCCTCCCACAGTGGGTCTGAAACACAAAAACAAATACTCCTTAATGTGCAAACCTCCACTAAGAACAGTGCTGGGAGCATGACAAGAGTTTCTGCTGGGCATCCTGCCACCAATAGTCAGGAAAACGTAAATACAATTGTCTTCACTGACCACTGCTGGGAGAACTGGCCTGAAATAACCATTTATACATTATAGGCCTTTGTATAGTAGATAGAAAGCATAAAAATCTATACAGGGCCTTAAGTCACTGGACCATTTGTGAATTTAATGTCCAGAAAAACTGTTTCAAATAACATTTTGAAAACAACTTTGTCTCTTGACATTTTTGTAAGAAAATAAAAACATAATAAAAAATTCATGTAGATGCTTCCAAGGCAAAATCCAGACGCAGAACAAAATTTAAAATAGATACTATACCGCTGAAGGAAGGGATTGCAAGATTTTGACCCATCAAGGAGGTCATGAATGGTGTGATTCTTGCATCACTTCCTGGAAAAAGGACCATGAGCTGAATCCTGCCCATCATGTCTTTAGAACAGGTCTGGGTAAGGAATTATAGCTTCCTTATGTGTTCACAGCATCTTTCCCTACCAAGCAAGCAAGCAATCCAGCCCTGCAGTCTTTCCACAAGCACTGCATTTTTCTTTTCCAATTTTATCTCTTGAGATGACAAAACCTAATGCTCACAGCACTGCCCACAGAGCCAACATCTCCTCTCCCAATGGAGGATCTATCTGGAGGCTCTTTTCTCCTCTTGTGGCATCAGTTCCAGATACCTGCTCCTTTATCTCTACTTTATAACCTTGCTGGAGTTGGAGTACCTTTTCTGTGGAACAGACAGCAGGCCTTGATCCTAGCTGACAGAGTTGCACAAAAATATTTCTGAACTTGTCTGAGAGCAAAGGTTCATGACTACTCTTCCGGAGTGTGATTATATCACCTATCTTATCAACAGAATATCTTTTATCAAAGCTCATTGCTATGTATTGGCAGAACCAGGCAACTCCTAAAAACAAATTTAAACACACCAGTTTCTTTTATGACTAAGCTTGCAGTGGTGGACTTCTCTTTTTGCTCATGCTGATCTACAAAATAAGCAGTGCTTAAGCACTTTACTGACTTTACTGTCATTAAGCCAAATTCTAGTCTTGCCACTAGGTTTTAGATCAGTTATGGCTTAATCTACACTGTCAACATTTGGCTGTACTGGCAACCAGAAGGGTATACAGCACACACAGCAAAGAAAAGTTACTATTTAGAAACCCAGAAGGCCTAGATTTTAGTCTGAAAGGTTACAAAACATATAGCAATATAACCTGCAACCATTACTAAGTAAACAATGTAAACAATCCTTTCTGTCACAACCCATTAAAAAAACCCCAAACCCCCAAATACACTGGGTAGTTTTCTAGGGACTACTTGATACAAAATCTTTCATACCCAAATGCACTAAAACATAATTTTCAAAGCAACTGTAATTGCCTTGTTCCCACTTAAGTCTTTCAACTCTGGGCTGCCCCTAAGAACTCAGGTACTGTTTTTATTAATCGCACTCTTGCTTCTTCGCTCATTTATTTCTTCTACTCTTCAGAATGGGGGAGGCAGTGGATCTGCGAAGTTCCCTACAGACCTGTTGCTAAGTGACAGCCACACACAGTCCTGGGGAAAAAATGGTTGTTCACTTGCATGGTCAAGAGATAAATAACAAGTCTCATCCAAGTATATTTCAACAACAAGTCTCCTTCCAACTCTACAAATGAAGCAACCTCAGCTTTACACCACCCTGCTTGCATAGGAGCTAGTTCCAACTGCTGGCTTCAGACATAATTTCATGGGCCTTCTACAACTTACTTTTAAAGATTACAAAGGAAACAAAAGGATGACAGGGAGAGATGCAAGTCACAGAAACAGTCTGTTGCCCTCACTGTCTCCTACACGCACAAACACGTCAGCCCCGAGTCTCAGTCCCTGCGCTCCTGTGCTGGAGCCGGTGCGGAGCCTCAGGAACCTGCATTCACCTGCGCCCTGCAGTACTCGCAGTCCCCTTGGAGGAACACCCACACCCAGACAGTCCGTATGGGCTGCTCAAATCCTGCAGGCAGACATATTGCAGCCTCTACAAGAAGTGACAGTCCTAAAAGAATAAAGAGCCCCGTTTCCAGACAAACATTTATTTTTACCACTCTCGGAAACCTCTGCTTACGGTTTAAAATACGTCATTTGGCTTTTTAAAATTAAGTCGTTCACACGAGGCAGGTAACTTTTATGCTACGGGCTCTTCATCCCGAAGTGAAACACATGGAGAACACGTCCTGCTGTTTTCCGCCTTGTGCTTTTTGCAGTCTCCTTCGATTATCCTCCCCTGCTCGGCGACCCGCGGTGGGCACGGCGAGGACGGAGCCCGTCCGTGCGTGGAGCAGCAGGGACGCGGGGACCGCGGCTCCACACCCCGCGGCTCCTGCACCCCCGCCGGGCTCCCTCCAGCCCCACACCGTCATTCCATAGCGGATTCCATGGAAATACAGCCCCGCTGCCTCCATTTCGCGGGGCGCAGGTGGATCTCCCGGCTGCACCCGAGGCACAGCAAGAAGCAGCTGAACCGACTCCCGGTTTCCCTCAGGGGAGGGGGCCGGCACCCCTCCTTCCCCCGGCGCGCCCGGCCGGCTCGGGGCCCCCCCACCGCCGCCGGGTGTCACCGCGCCGCGACAGAGCCCCCCGCGCTCCCTCCCTCCCGCACGGCGGCCGGACCACGGCGGTGACTTNCGGGCTGGCGGAGCTCCCACAATGCCGCGCGCGCCCGCGCGTCACATCCACCGCCCGCCCCTCGCGGCCGGGCCGCCTCACGGTCCCGCACGATCCGTCACCGTCCCGCATGGTCCCCTCACGGTCTCCCCACGATCCACTCACGGATCCCCTCACGATCCTTCGCGGCTGGGCCACGGGTGCCGCGATCCCGGGGGTTCCCAGGGGCCCTCCTGCCTCTCCTCCCGCCCGCACGGGCCCCAGGCGGCAGCTGGCCCGGCCGGGCTGTTGAAAAGCCCGGTCCCTGCGTGGGGCTGGGCTTTGGCACCGCGGCCTCCGCAGCTGCTCCCGGCCGAGCCATTGTGTACAAATGTGTTCGCTCCCAAATTTTCAGGACGGGGAGGTCAAAGCGGGGGGTTCGCGCTGTGTTCTTCCCAAGGATGAAGTTCATGGAGGGAAGAGAATGAGCAGCTGGATTGTTCCGTGAGGCACACGCACCTTCTTCCTCGTGCTATATAAAAATGGCTCAGTGCCATTTTGCCAAGGCCCCAGATGGAGCCTTTGGAGGCGTTTGTGCATGGGCCGCACGGATGTCCTTGAGCTCACCTTGCCGGCTTGGGAGCGTTGGGTTGGCACTGCCCCCTGCCCGCACGGCCTGTGACAGACCGAGGGTTCAGTCCCTTTTCCACCTCTCCTCTTCTGCCTCCTCCAGTTGCCTCGCCCGCCGGCTGCCAGTGGAAAGGAGGCGCTGCCATACCAGATCTTGGCTGCAGGACAGACAAGTCACAACAGACAAGTCACAACAGACTGCCACTGTGTTTACAATGGTGGGACTCGAAGCAGCTGGAGTTTTGAATGTCCTGGAAGATTCCTGGCTTGCTAATGCTCCCAGACTTTTGTGCCACTGCCATTTGAGTGGAGCATCCTATTTCTTCAGTACCCAAAGCAGAATGCTAGCCCATAGCCTCCTCCCCAGTGTCCCTTGCTGTTCTTTTCATGGGTGGAACTGTACCAGGTGACAAGTGACATAATACCATTACTACTAGATGACAAGGAGTTTCTTTCCTGCTCTTCTCATCAACCACTCTGAGCTCCAGCTCTCCTTATTTTGCTGAGTGTCAGCATATCATCACAGTGCCTTTGTCATGGAAAATAGAAAGCAGGAAGAAAGAAGGGAGTTTGAAAGAAAAAGAAAAAACAGGGGAGTGAGGACAGCCTATGTAAAACGTGTGGCTGATCTGAGAAATATCCTGTCAAAAAGTGTTTCAGGCACTATAATTGTGGTGCTCTCATCCATGTAAATGGCCAGACCTGGTCTGGTTTTTAACACAGCTAAACTCAGTGTCTCCCGAGACATCTCCCATTACTTCTCAGTGCACCACACGGTCAAATGCAGCCTAGTCCTGACTGCACTCCCTGAGTGCTAATTGCACCCTGCATGTCATGCAGTGGGGCAGTTTTGCCTAACAAAGGCTCCCTGCTGCATAAGTACCCTGTAGTCCCTGATTGCCTTTAACCCAAGGATATGGATACAGTCCTTACTAGGCCATCTGCCGTGGCTCTTCTAATGCAGCTGAGGACACACTGCTTTCTCTGTTCCTATCCACACACATCATCTCCTTCCCACCTCCCCCTCCTCCTCTTCCTCCTCTGCGTTTCCCCACTCCCTTTTTCCTTGCTGATAGTGCTGCCCACGCTGAAACCCGTTCCATATGCTGTGCAGAGCACCCCACAGAACTGGTCCTCCAGTGCTTGGCTCTTCACACCCTGTTTTCCTGTCACCCACACAAGTTTTATTTAAATAAAAAAACCGAACAAAACAAAACGCAAACCACGAAACCAACCCTCCCCCAAAGATCTCTGTTGATATGAGCTGCAAAGGCCCATGTGAAATTAAAGAATCCACAACATTGTCTAATGGGATTGATGGGAGGCTGCAAGGGGTAGGGATCTGTGGGTTGTAACTAGATGATCTTTAAGGTCCCTTATAACCCGAAGGTTGCTTTCTATGCTCTTCTACTGTCGTTGGTAATTTTGTCTGGTTTGAAGGGGAGTCTATGGATTTTGTGCTTTTGAAGAAAGCCTTCAAAACATTCTTGGTGAGAATTTCTGGAGTGGGAGCTGCCTGAGTTTGCAGAGGGCCTTAACAATTTGTCCATGGAAAAGGATGTTAGCATGAAGACTGTTGTTGATAATTTGTAATGTTAGCATTGACCGGCTCACCTCCCACCGAAACACAGATTTATCATATTGAACATCTGCTGGGTCTACAAAGAGTGCCCATTTTGAAAGCACACAATGTATCATGACTGTCCAGAAGTTGGTACAAAAGCCTGTGAAACTACATTACATGAACTACCTCACTAAAACAAACCTTGGCTTAGATTTTGTTCTCTTTGCCAGTTGTGATGTATTTATTTATATATAGAATGAAAAAAAGCACCTCTCCAGGTTCCCATTGTCTTTATTTCTAATATAAACAGTTCATATTCTTATATTTTTTTACTCTTATTTTATTTTGACCCTCTGATTCTAGAATCGATTCTAGCAACCTCAGGGGACTCTTTGCAGAAGAAAGTTCTGAGTGATTGAGAATACAAACACTTAATTTGTTTATGCAGCAGAGGTGGTGGAGAAGGAAATACCACCTGGGAGGGGGCAGAGCAGTGTGGGAAGGGCTGTGGCTGGGGGTAATCCTCTTAAACTTAGATAAGCATTTTCACTTTGGGATAGCTATCCTAATTCTAAATGCATCACTTCTTTTGTCACTGGTATTTGTTTGTTGTTGTGTGTTTATTGGCTGCTGAGAATGCATGTCCTAGGTTACTGCAGGTAGCTGAAATTCCTTCAGGATGTTCTGTGCCTAGCCAGCAGACCCCTGCTGTTTTCCTTCAGCCTTCACATGGTCAAAAGAAAGTACAGATTCCTCAGACACGACCTACTTCTCTGAAGGAGTTATCTGAACCTCCTTTGGCTGCTCAGCCTCCTCTCTCTTTGCAGCCCATATGACTAATCCATGCTTCTTAACCTCAGGTTACAGCTGCACAGATAAATATACCTGTACTGTGCGTCATGCTAGTGACATTCTGGCCTTCACCATCAGAGGGGCACAGTGACCTCGTACCAAATCCAGTCAGTGTTCATCATGCTCCTAATGCAACCCACAGACCTACTGCCTGTCCCAGGGAAGTATTAGCTGTGATTTCCAGAGGGCTGACCCTGGCCTTCCAGCAGATTGCTGTAATCCACCGGTGTCATTACCATCCCGAGGAATGACGCAATACAGGACTTGAATGTGTGTGAGCCAGGCCTTTGCTTTCGCTTCGCTCTATTTTCCAAGCACTCTAAAGATACTCAGCTTCCCTGTTACTCAAAATTAGCCCATCAAGATCAGGAAGTTCTGCAACTAAGATTGCCCACAAACTGGTGCTGGAAGCATGGTGTGTTTGATACCTGTTTGGTTCAGGGTCAGAGCCATTGATCTTAATGATCCCTTTTTATCTCCATTATCTAGACCACCAGAGAATTGCAGTTTGGTTTCAGCACAGTTCAGAACCTGACAGCTGACTGTTGAACTGAGCTGCTGTTTTACACTCAGCCTTTCTTTATCTGCCACAGGTAAACAGGACTAATTCCATTTTCAAACAGTCAGTCTTTGCTTTGACATCCAAGTCATGACAACTGGGATATCCTCCCTCTTCAGAACATTTCCTCCTGCCTCGACATTGTCAAGGCACTGGTGGCTCTGTATTAATTGCCAGCCATGTTGTTCTGTAGCAGAAGTGCCAACTGGTGCTGATATGTTATGGTGAGATTAATACTTCCAGGGCACAAAAAGTGGATGTCTGGGATTTCTTTCCTGGGCTGGTAGACAGAGATAAGTTAGTACCAATAATTTACTTTGTTCCAAATCTTTCTAGGCAGGCGACCTCTTACTGTTTTCCCCAAGATGATATTTGTGCAACTTTTTCAAACGTGTGCCATTTGTCATTGCTTTCTTCTAGAAAAATGTCAGTTATGGAAATTTTTTATCAACGTTTATACCCCCGTCAGAAAATGTTTAATTGCTTTGAAAATATTTTAAATAATGTGTCACTTTTTAGAAAAAGAAGGCAAACTTCTTAAATTTTTAAGCTGGAAAATGAGAGCCACTATGATAACTGCACCTTTTTTACCCAGGTTATGAAGTCATTCATATAGTTAATGGATGCTGGGACAAAAGAAAAAGCCAAAGTTTGTAAAATCATTATTAATCTGTAGATTAGGGATAATACTAACCTACAATATAACACATTTCAAAATCTGCTTTTTCTAAATAGAATCTAAGTGGTTTTTGATTTATAAAACCAATAGCCCAACAGCAATATGACACAGTGACATCAGGAAACATAAATGCCTGATTCCCAGCAATATGGAAGAAGTGTGCTTTAGAACAAGCCTGATGCACCCTGGAGCAGCCCGGGAACAGGTGCACTTGTCTGTCCCTCCTGTGGTCACAGCTGCTCCCAACATAACCTGACCCCCAGGTTGTCCTTTGAGCAGATCAGTTCATTCCTTTCTGGTATTCAAAACAGCCTCTTGCATTGCTGCATTTTTAATGTCAAGTGGCAGGGGAAAGTTCTGCATTATTGTGCAAAGAAAATATTAAATCCAAGAGCTATGATTTATGTTATTAAGTCAAAGAATTCAAAATTACTTCACATGATGATCAGCTCAATGGTTCCTGGTAGCGGGTGTAAAGCTTGGCAGATAGTCATGTAGTAATAACTCACATTTCTTATATTTAGTTATTAGGTCCCGTTGCTCCACTACATTAATTTTCCATGTAAGCAATAGCTGTAGTTGCCAGAGGGATTTTATATAATTGCAGATGGTAGGAGACATAGTTGGTAATTGCAGAAATGCAGAGGGAGATGTCCAGGAGATGATCTTCTATTAAGATGTGGCCGTTGCTATGGAAGACTTTCCTAGCTGCTGTTCTGCATGGGATTGCTATGATGCACCATTTCATATAAGAGGTTATTTTTAAAGCAGACCCATTTCTTTGCCTGCCAAAGCGAAATCAGATCACCTCTCTGAGGAATATTAATTTTAAAAGCTCCTGTGCTGGACAGCAGACATTATATAGAATATGGTTCATGAAGGAGCAAGAGAATTAGAGTCCACCATAATACCAGGCAGCAGTGAAATCAGGCACTTTCATATCCATTTTATGAGACAAACCCTACTCCTTAAATTAAACAAAACTTCTCTTGCAGATATGAAGATCATTGGCTGTCATAGCAAACAAAAGCTTACTAGAGGGTGATGTCCTCAGTTTAACCTGAGCTTCATAAATTCATTATATCAGAGACAGCCCATCATTCCTTCTGTTTTTCTTGAAGTATGTTCTCTGTGTGGAGGTACAGAATGAGGAAGTGATGGTGCCAGATATTTGTGATGGACACAGGAGTATGATCATGTCAAAAGTGCCAAGTGATGTGGTCAGCCTGGCTTTTGCTGAAGCATCCAAAGAGCCCTGGGAATGCAGTAGCTGCTCGATTGCTGTGTAAGAACAGTTTCCATCTCCATCCCTCTTTAGGAATCACGGAATCACAGAATGGTTTGGGTTGGAAGGAAGCTGAAAGCTCATATCATTCTAACTCTTTGCCATGGGTAAGGACACCTGCCACTAGGACCAGGTTTCTCAAAATCCCATCCAGCCTGGATGAACACTTCCATGGATGGGGCAATCCCAGCTTCTCTGGGCAACCTGTGCCATGGCATCACCACTCTAACAGGGTAACATTTCCTCCTGACATCCAATCTAAGTCTCCCCTCTTTTCGTTTAAAATCATTTGCCCTTGTCCTGTCACTAGGGATATGATATCTGCCCTTGTAACAAGTTTCTACACATTTTTTTATGAGCTCCCTTTAAGTACTGAGAGTCCACAATGCGGTCTCCCTGGAGCCTTCTCTTCTCCAGGTTAAACACCCCCAGCTCTCTCAGCCTGTCTACGTAGCCGAGATGCTCCAGCCCTCTGAGCATCCTCATGGGCTCCTTTGGACAGGTTAAGAAAACAGTCAGGAATTGTAAATTCAGTAATGCTGGCTCAAAAAAGCCACATGGCAGGACAATGGAAAAACTTAATTCAGTAATAGACATGACTGACAAGTTCTGGTGAATGCTTTGCTTATCTTAAAAATCTACTCATCGGGAAGTGTCTGCACTGTGACAGGAGCACATTAAGTTTTCCCATGACATAGACAGAAAAACTTTAAAATAAGGAAGAAACAAAGCAACATCTCCCTCTATGGGAATCACCTGTGCTGCAGCCCCTGGCTCTGGGCAGCTGAAATCTCCTGCAGTGCTGCCTTACCTGTCTGGCCAAGCCTCCATTGCTCCTGCTAATTCCAGACAGGCTGGGTGGGCTGATGGGGAGCAGATGCTGAGGGTATGAACCATAACTAATTATTTCTAACTAAAGTCTTGACAGCTACTCAGAACCTGTGCTTTTAAGGAGTTTACACATGTTAATGAGAAACCCTATGATTATTGCTGTGTTTTGCTTTGCCTTTCTTTTTTTTTTCCCTTAACAGGCTTTTCATTATGATTGTCCTCACGTGTGCTACTTTTGAAGGGGTAAGCAGCATCAAGCTAACAGGGTATTACCAGCTGAACAGGTCCATCCTTCTGTTGTGTTCAGATTCTGCCAGTAGGCACAATAAGAATAAGCAGGTGCCTGTAATATATATATTCTTTTGTGAGTGTGTGTGTTTACATAAAGCCCTAAAATTCATGTCAGGATATGTTATTCTTTTCTACTTGCTTCTTGTTAATTCATCTGATGACATTTTTGTCCATAAAAAATGGCTTATGGAAAGCACTGGGGTGAATATCAGTGAGAAATGGGCCAGGGTATTTGTTTGGAAGTGCTTAGAGGGTCATTCTGAAGCTTGTGGATTAACCAGGCAAGCAGAATTAGTCTCAAATGTCAGTTGACCTGCCCCACAGATTGAGCTATGGAAAGTAAAGCATTCTCTGGGTGATAGTTGTGGTGAATACTTTCCAAAGAATTCATGCAATATAAATACAGTCACATAAACTGTTTATTGGATAATAGATGAATATGAAATATGAATACAAAACAAAATGAATATCTTTTTATGCACTGTTTTGAAAAGAGAACAGTCAGTGTTTGATGACTTCCTGATTGTACTGATTATTGTAAATAACCCTCATAGCTTGGAAATATGCCTCTTAAATTAATTTTTGATTTCCCTGTATGCCATGCACTGAATTCTCAGAGATTTCTGTCTCATTGGTGTCATAACATTTTTCTAGCCTGGCTAGTTTTAAGAAAATAGAAGATACGTAGTTTTATGCTAAATTGCTCTTATCACACATGGAAAAATTTACTAATGCCTAACATTTTTCCTGAATGCACATCATGTTCTTAAACTGCTCTATAGGTTGTTTTTCCACTTAAGTTGCTTTTTAGGTACTAAAATAGAAAAGGAAAACAAAATCCTAATTTTCTTTCAATGTATGGTTTTGTAAAAGCACAGGCATGTAGTAGTCCCAATGGAATTAAATGTGAACTCTGCACGAATCCCTCATTGTCACGTGTGTGCATCGTGTTCTCTGTGTGTATGTATGTACAGTTAGTGTTCTACAGTTACTTGAAATGTATCTCTGGAAACTGGATATGGGAAACAAGACAACATCTGGTCACTCAAAACCCTATTTCAAGCCTTCTTCATAAAATACATTCTGTTTTCTTTAACTGAGAGGACATTTGTTGCTTCTCCTTAGACCCATTTGAGTTTCAGAGTATTTCAGGGTTGTTTTTGCCAACATGTTCAAATGTGATTAGTGACTTTGCAGATCAGATCTTTTAGACATGTTTCTATTAAACAGAGCTATAGAGATCCTTAATCACTTTAGAAAGTCTTGCCTGGTATTTTTCTTAATGGGATGTATAATAGATCTTTCTTAAGCCCCTTAGCACTGGAAGGGGAGCATCTTTAAGCTCCTTTACCATCTGTATGTGCAGACATGATGCCATTAAGGAGCTCAGCCAGCAGGTGGAGTTTAAATTGCATTTAAACAGCAGTTTTAGACTTTGATTAAGGTTTGTCTGAAACTGTGCTACTGGAAATGCCTCTTCTGGACCCTTCTGGAAGAGCGTTGGCTTGGTAAAGTTTTGTCACCCGTCAAACTGTTTATATATAGACCACATTGCTGCTGCAAAGGTGGCGTGGGCAGTTTATTACCTTGCTTGCCTCAACTTTGGAGTAATGTGGAGGAGTGCTAAATAATTGTCCTTATGTGTAAATTAAAAAGAAACAGAAGTCATCTGTCATTTTTATGTATACCTGAACAGACATGAAGGGAGAAGGAGCACTCAGATGAACGGAATTCCCAATTTAAACTGTTTTATATTTTGCCTTAATGGCAAAAAGTAGGATTAGGATAAGATCAGTGTAGGATTTGATGGCAGTGCTTCACTAGAAGCTGCATTAAGCACTGAAAGAGATGAAAGGGTCAAGAAGTATCTGACAAAAATCATAACACTGCACTGGTAGCAATGGGAGGTAGATGAGAGTAAGGTTTATTGCATCTGTCACTGAGCTTTATTATGAAACTAATGCTGAACAACAGCCAAAGCAAGAGAGACTGGAGCTGGCCAACCCTTCTGAGCAGGATATGGCTATGGCTGGCATCTGCCTGGGAATGAAGCCAGGCTCCAAGGCTTATACCTCAATCTCGGAGATGAACTGTGCGGTCTGGCATCACTTTATCTTGTACCGTGAGTTCTGGTTTGAGGTTAAAGACAGGAACTCCTTAGTAAATGCTGCTATGATAAGCTACTCTGTTCTGGAGGCAATTTTTGCTGTTATCCAGGAATCAGTGTAAGAGGTGTGTAAGACTGTGAAGAAAAACAATGTCAGGATTTGCTTTGGTTAATAGAGTTGTAAGCGGTACTGGCATCCAGTATGCCAGCGGTATCCAGACCTTATGTCACAATTTTTAGGAAAAAAAAATTGTTACACTGCTGTGGTGATTTAAAGGTGAAATTTTGAATCCTTTTGGCCCGGAATGGTTTGCAGAACCTCACGTAAATGGAGTCTATAAAATCTAGAGTCCTACTGGACAAAAATCAGGCAGGAACATGCAAAGAGGGAAGAGAAAGCAAACCAGATGGGCAGATCAGGGCTTGCCAGGTTACCTTGACTTCCTCTGAGCTATGCAGGAGAAGAAAGGGAATTGGCAGCCATTGAAAGCACATGATGACACAACTTGATTGCTGCAGAGACAATGCGAATTACAGGCAAAACATTGAAGCAAATCATACAGACTGAAATTTCAGTCGTAGAGGCTACAGAAAAACTGCTACTTTCATCTAAACCAGGTCTGTCCTGAACTAGTGACACTAAATCTGTGACAAAGGACTCAAAGAAGAGGTGCAAAGCGCCACAAAACTCATATTCAAAGCAGATGACACAGCTAGAAAAAGATTCTAGAAAATGTCCAGATGTTTGGAAGCACTGAAATGTTTTTCAGATCCTTGCATCTGAAAACATACTTGTATTCTTAAATGTCAGCAGAACACCTTAGGAGAGAGAAGGGAGTAACAGGAGCTATAAAATGAGCATCTCAGCACCCATAAGGGATGCAGCACTAGGGAGCAGATGGACAAACTGCATTCGACCAAAGTAACATTAAACAAAGCCAGAGCCAGAATTGACTACCAAATACCCTCAGTTCAGTGAATACATTTCACCTGGCAAAAAGAAGAATTTTCTCCATACTAAGTGCCAGAAAAAGGAAAGTTGGCAGCCGATGCTGGAGAAGGGGAAGGGCCGTGGCCACAGAGGCTGTCATAAATAACGCCGGGAAGCGTTCCAGGGGGCAGGTCATCCCTGCCTGGGTGGGCTCAGCCAGCCAGCCCTGGCTTATTCCTGCTGTCTCGCCAACTGCAAAAATTAACAGCGTTTTGCTTGCTGCCTTAGAAAACCTCAGCAATCCAAAGGCCTGGATGATGTGCTTTCTGCCATTGCAGAAGGCTGACTCTGCTGATCCAAGGATCTGTTCCAGTGCTGGGTCTCGTGTTTCAGTTTCACATCATCACCCTCTCGTGGCTCACCAGGAGGCAATGCTGAATCAGCAGCTCACTCCACAAAGACTTTTTAAAGAAAGCTACAAAAAGCAAAGAAAATATATGGCATTCCACTGTTGAAATGATACACTATAAACAGGCTTTCCAGCCTCCTGGTGCAATGCTTCGTGCCTGATGTCAGCATACTTGTGTACTTCAGTGCTTACAGCCCCAACATCATTATAGCTGCCAGGATGGAAGGGAGTTACAGACATAAGGGAAGAAAAATGTGCAAAGGATGAAGACTGAGCTACTGGCAAGCTATAAACCTCCCTAAACTGTAAGTGGAAAATTCTGGCAAGATCAGGCTATTTCTTTTATAATTAAATAAACTCTTCTCATATTTCTGTTGGACTGGATGATCTTAATGGTCTTTTCCAACCTAAACCATTCTATGATTCTATATTATTTTTCTTTCTTCAGTTTCTAAACAAAATCTAGCTGCCAATATATAGGGTATCAGGTCAATGTGATGCACCTGAAATCAGATGGGATTTCACAAGTAATATGCTTGGATTCCCACATATTAACTGCAGTATTTCCAGCACAATGATTTTTATTTCAGACATCAAAAGAAATGAACAAGCATTAAAAAAAAAAAAAAGAGAAGAAGGAAAGGATTCAAAGTCAAGGATGGTGAATTGCTGTACAAGATAAAAGAGGTGATGGTGAGGTAACACATGATTTCACCTTCTGAGTTGCATCTAAACCTCAGTCAATCAATTCTGCAATGAACTCCAGTTTTACTTGGATTTGCTGTGTATTCTGTGTGATCTTGTCATTTACTGCCAACACACAGCTGCTGGGAGAAAAATTGCTGTTAGAGTATTGCAAAACTAACTCTATTGTAATGTCTTTTAGTGAGGGTCAAACAAAGTTTGGTGATTTTACATTTGCCAGGGTTGAGGATTGTTTGGACAGTCACCTCGAGACTGTCACAGAGACTGCTAGAGGAGGCAAGTGTTGTTTTATATATGTGCCAAAAAAATGGCAAACTGCAGTGAGGCTGGGGAGAGCAAGCCTTCACTTCATTAGTCAGTAAATTACGACAGATGGTTTTAAAATGACTTCATCAGCAGCGAGGCTTTGTTTTCTACAGAGATCCTTGCCATCACCTCAATCCAAAGACAAAGCAGATAGCGGGGGTTTTATTATTATCACGTCTTTGCCGACTTCTAGCAGTCAGGGAAGAAGGAGGGAGGAATCTAAGGTGGGGAAATCATCGTGGAAGAGGATTATAGGAGATCATCACTTTGGTTTCTAGGAAACTCACCATTTTTTTAAAGGACCATTGTTTCTGTGCAGGAGCTCCTGCTCTTCTATCATATAGCTTTAAGTGTTCAGGACCAAGGTCTATTGCTTTTTTTCGGTTATTCTCCTCAGGGTGAAATGTCCCCCTCCTGCTGCAAAGAGCAGCGTGGTTCCTGTGGCTGTGCCGTGCCCTGTGCAGCTCCCCTGCAGAGGGCTGTGCTAGAGGTTGCTGTGATACACACACAGCTCTGCTTTGCCACACTCCTTTCTTTAAATCTGGGAAACAGCTCCACGGCTGCAAAAGTATTTGTTCAGATGGCAAAGGGCACCCCCAGTTTTGCTCTCTGTCTGGGGTAATTACTGAATTAAAATGAGGAGGTTATGCTCAGTTTGCAGTGTGTAAGAATTGCCACTGACTGTTTTGAGGAGGGGATTGTAGCATGGGAAGCAAAGGGATAGAACACTGCAGCTGGAACAAGCAGGTTTGAGCTGTTGAGGCTGCAGGAGCGTTCATCAGAAAAGAGTTTGGTGATTTTATCGAACAAAGGCCTCTGTCAGATATGCATCCTGAAGATGTGTATCTCTCATTAGGCAGTGGTGTATCACATGGGATATTTGTTATTTTGCCTTATAATGCTATTTGTCAGTGCTCTGGATTGTGTAAAACATGCTGAAGGAGCATATTCTCCCTGGCTCCTGGACTCCATTATCCAGACAGTATTAGCTGGGCTAAATCTATTTCTCCAGAAGGCATACAGGAGACATGGAGCTATATTAAAACATTGAAATGTACAACCTCAATATCTGTATTTGGGTTATCAGAAAAGCTTTCAGCTATAAAAGAAGAATTAACGTAATTAAACAAAAATTCAGTGTTAAGATAGTAGAGAAACTTGCAGGAAATATAGCAGAATGTGAAGACAACCTCTGCACAGGGCAGTGATATAGTGTGATTGTGCCTAGGACTTAGTCTGTACTTTCAAGAAGAAATAAATCCCGAATGTAGCTACAGAGCTGCCAGGGAAATGGAAATTAAGGGATGCTGGAACAGTTTCCGCAGGATCTGGCAATAAATTGTAAGAGGGTTAGAGAAATTACAAATATGTCCAGTATTTTACTGCAAGTTTAAGGGTGCAGGAGGGGGAGAGTGGCATGACAGAAGGTCATGTCCCATGCACAGCCAGCATGCCAGGAGATCCCTGGTTTGATCAAGAGCTTAAAATACTTGAGATCCACTCAGCTCTTTCTCTTTTTCAATCCAGCGAGGCTTCACTGCAGGAGGTTTCAAGTTTCATCCATTTCATGGTTTGGTTGATGCCTATATATGAAATTATTAGGAATATGAGCTGATGCTGTCCACATCCAGCTGGTGAGTAACAGAGCTGGGATTTTTATTTCTGGGAAGTATCAGCCCTTCCTCATGAGCCAACTCAATTCCAGCCCGTTCATCTTAAGTTTTCATCAAAGAGGTTTGGATAGGAGACAGAGCTGGTGCCAGAGACACTTGTTATGGTTTCAGGCAGCTGATAGCAGGATAATAAATGTACAGCAAAGATTTTCAGATAGGTGTCAGGAAAATATAGGGACAAATTGGTTTGTTAAAAAAGCAGAATTAGTCCAAGTCTTCATACTTTCACAAGCACTGGCTCTCAGAATCAGAGTCTTTCTCTAATGGCAGGAGGGAAACCAGACTGCATTTTCCTACTGAGAGAGTGAATCTGAGAAGACATGTTGCAGTTCCACCTTTCGGGAAGCAATGGTTTCAAGACACAGCCTTTTTAATCACTGTGGCTTGACAGCCTTGCCACACATCATTGTGTTTTTCCAGTTTGGACTCAGGAAGACTGAAATAAACCAAAATAAGTCAGACCAAATTTGTCCCTCCAAAGAGACAATTTAAAAACTTGAACCCAAAACATGCCAAGGTTTACATTAAGTATTGGAAACAAGAGTGAAGCAAAACAGACCAACATGAAGGTTCTCCATGTCTCTAAATGGCTGCTGACAAATCTTAGTGACTGGCCAGATGTGCTGTCTGAGAGGTGGATCTCCTCAGCTGGACTCCAAGTTCTGAACTCATCAATGTCTAAACCTCTAGGACAAACGGCAATGAAAATAACTTACTTCGATGTGGTAGCATTTTCAGGCTGACAGCAAAGAGAATGTACCACGAAGAGTAAAGAAGTTTTAAATTGTCTTTGATTAAACTGGCTTCAAAAATATAAATAAGCAATTATACTAATTGGAAATATATAGCACCAAGCTGTCCATTTGGGGTAAGCTGGCACAGCTCCACAGAAATGATAGTTCTGCACCCTTTGACTCCAGGAGACAACGTGCCCACGGTATTTAACCCCAGGGGCACTTTGAAGGTTGCAAAGCAGCCCTGTTAAGCAGTCTAAGCTGTTTCCAAATTCTCCCCCCATCATCCTTTCCCAGGTGTGACTCCTGATGCCGCATGCTTGGTCCTTGCTCAGCCCCGCTGGTGAAGCCTTCTGTGGTGCGGAGGCACCAGCAGTGCTGCACATTCCCTAGCAGGCATTGCTTCTGTGAGAAGAAAATTACGGCTCTGACTTTTATTATCACCTTACCACCACCTCTTTTCCTATGATTCATATTGCTTTAAGAGATTAGTTTTCTTTACCATTTAACCTTTTTCAATATTGCTGCCTGAACCAAATTTATGTCTTGGATAAAGCTATGTCCTCCTTTTATTGAATCCAGGTACTTTTCATAATAAAACTAGAGTCATGTGATCTTTGATTGTTGTACTTTAAATTCTTTATTGAAAATGTATATTATATATTTTTATGACATTAATTAAATGTCGCAAAATAAATGACAGCATAAAAAATAATTAATGTCTCTGTTTGGCTCATTATCTCTTTGGATTTGATTTGTGTTCAGAGCTGGAAATTCATCTGATTCATATAGATTTAGATGTTTCAGAGCACTTCCTCATGGCAGAATTTGGGGCTGAAGAGAGAGGGCTCATTTAATGAGTATGGTACTGTATTTTTTTATTTGCTTGCAAGTTCCCTGGGTAAATTGCTTTCTCGTCTATACAGGATGTTATTCCACCTTCATCACCAGAGAGTATCTGAGTGCCTTCCAGCCAAGCATTAAGTGATCCAGCTAACATCTGCCATGCTCATTCTCTCTTTCATCCTTACCCCGACGTGTGCATGTTTGGTTGTTGGGTTTAGATCTACGTGCTGCCATGTGTCAGTGTTACTGAAAGTCATATGTGCATCAAACAGTCTTCTAAATAACTTGCATCTTGATCCTGCAAGACCCCTCTGGTTTATGGCCTGAGATTCCAAAAACTGTCTGGAGGTATGAAGCTATTATAATCTTGCAAGACAGAAATAATTACATAATCCATCAGGATTTTATTATCTTTATGTATATTTTTATGTTATTCCAGCATCTTGGAGATCTTTAACCATGAATTAGAGCATTTGTTCAAGAAGCTGTACAGTCTGTGTTTTCAAATCATTCACAATCTAATTATAAAATAACAGATCTTGTCTTTTGGTACATTAAACCACCTTAATATGGAAAAAATAAGCAATTCCCTATTAAATCCCATAGCGAATTTCTAAATGTCAGCAGAACTAGATTTCTGTTAAGTCTTGCAAGCAATTCCTATATGGGTATTATTATTAATAATAATGATAATATTGTTTTTATTATTTTTCAAAATAATAATGTACTGTACAAACACAGAACTAGGCCCAAAAGGTGTTTAAAAACTCTTTCTGGTGCACAGCAGGGAGTTCAGGTGCTGTTCAGATTCTGGTTCAAACCCTGCTTAGGGCTTCCTGAAAGAAACCATCTGATGAGGTATTTCAGGAGAATATGGAATCACTTGAAAGACAAGTCCAGTGTTAGAGGACAATTGACATTTATTGACTTCCTGCACCATCTAGTGGGGATTAAAATTAATTGCTCTCATTTTATGAAGACTCTAAACTGTTCAGGATGCCCGTGGCTTCCTCTCCCAGGCACTGAGAAAAGCACTGGAGGAGCCAGTTCTCATTATCCTTTGCACAAACAGACCAGGCTTCACTGGGGTCATCAGTGCCACCCAAGACAGTGAATAACTGTCTCATGCAGTGGCATCTAGGGATCAATCCTCCTGAATTAAGGCCAAGAGGGCCACCTGGAAGGGCAGACCTCAGGGAGCATTACTGGTGTGCCACTGAGCTGTGGGCATAAGCAGGACTGTGGAGTCAGGCAGATCTCCTGGCCATGGGAAGCAGAGGAAATACCTGCACACAGTTCTGACAGGCTCACATTGTGGTCGGTGTGTTGAGATGAACTTCTAGAGATCTGAGTGTGATTCCTCCCTCTCTCTCATGACCTGGTTGGAATTAAGCTCTGAGACTGTCCTGAGTGAATAGGACTAAGGAGGAATACTTTTCATCACACATTAAGTTTTTAAGATCCCCCACAAACCACAGAGGAGAAGCCATGATCTAATCCTACACATGGAAGTAAAATTCATTGCTGTAACCTTAATATAAGGCATTTCCTTGAACATAATTTGCCTAATTATCAGTGAACAGGATGACATTAGGTGATTAAACTCCTAATTTTCTGTACAGGAAACAGGAGCAGATTTTTCTGTTGCTGGGCAACACAGATATGCTTTGAAATTTGGTTGAAATAGTGAGTGATAAACATTTTTAAATAGACGTGATATCATGACAGAGGCAATCCTGATTGCTATAAACAGCCAGGAGTCTGGAAAATCCCACCTACATAATATAGTTTATGAATTAAAAAATTGCTTAGGCTAACTCCAAGGGAGGAATATAAAGAAAAGCTTGAAGAAGCAGAGATCTCCTCCCCTGAGAAGCAGCTCTAATTGTTTCTGTATGACTGTGTTATTCCCTGGTGCAGTCCTTGTTCAGTCCACCCAATACCCTTCCCTTCTCTGAGACTGTTTGCTGGCCATGGTCGTCAGGGTGTGTGTGTGTCATTAGAGCAGGAAAGGAATCACACTCTGCTGGGAGCTTGGTGCATCAGAGGCTGGAATTCATCTGTGGAAAATGTTCTTTACTGCAGAATTTCTCCCCTTCCAGACCAGGGCTTATTTTGACCTTATTTCTTGAGAAGTAGGGACCAAGTGGATTTGAAATGCTGCCCAGGTAGCTTGAAAAGTCTTCCTTTAGCTTCACTTCAACAAGGTCCCAAGGGGTTCATCTTTCTCCTCCTTGAGAAGGTCCCAGCAGTTTCTATGAGATGCAATGGTGGCGTGGACTCTGGGAGCCTTTCCTGGCTGTGGTCAGCTTTTCAGCATGACAGAAACCAGAAAGGATAAAGAGCTGAATGTAGTGTCTGCTTTGTTTTCTCCTTGTGAGTGCAGGATTCCTCTGTTTCAACATGAATTTCATACTGGAAGAACATCATTCAGTTGTTGCTGTAACATCCCATTCTGTATCCTAGTTTGCAAGGGCAGAATTTCATACAGCTTTGTCGCAGGTTTTTATTTTTTTCTATTTTTTTTCTTTTTGGCTTGACACTGACTATCGCTAACACCTACTTTGATGCTTTGTCTGAGAGTTCAGAAAGATCTGTTGCCTTGCACTGGTCTTGATGTGAGAGGCAACTGGTGTGTAAAGTCTCTTACTGTGCCACTAAAAATAGCCATTCCAGCTGCCCTGCTGTTGCTCTTCAGACACAAATGATATGACTGTTTTAAAATAGTGTTTCCTTTAAAAGCCCACGTTGCAAGATGTCGGAGCAAATACCTTCCTAAAGACGCTACTGCATTCACATTGATCACCACAGCATTTTTCAGCTCTAAAGAATTTTAAAGCTGATGGGGAAAGTCCTATTTCTCACCTCCCCCAGAAGGCAAAGGACCTCCTACCACAGAAGTGCGATGTGGCATTTCCCGGTGCCTGGGATGCTGGAGCAGCAGTAGATGTTGTTGAAACTCCTGTCTCATGGGTCCCATCAATAAAACCTAACACCACCTTCTCCGGGAAGGTCTCACTCCTTTGGTATTGGCAGCTGTCTGTTAACACAGCCCCTGCCTGGTGAGCACAGCAAGCTCCCTGGTCTTAATAGTCTTTGAGAGTGTCAGAAGCTGCCTTGCAAAGCATCTTCCTAGGATAAAGAATCCAGTTTCCATAGACATTTGTGACTATTCATATTTAAATTCACTGAGAAGGAAAAAGGAATGTCAGCAGTTTTGGATGACTCTTATACTGAATTCACTTTTTTTCCTTTTCAGCTTTTTTTTTTGCAATGAATTTTGCCAAAAACATACTTTAATTGTGTGCATTACTTTGACAGATCTGGCAGAATTGCAGGCAGAAATGACTGCAGATGCCATGCTGAGCATGTAAAAATGGAAATTCCATGAATTTCGCTCTTAAAAATCTGTCTTTAAGGACTTGATTTACTTATTTTATTAATTAATCCAGGTGATGAGAGACTGAAAGTGCTGGTTTGAAATGCCCTCTCTTGCCTTTCTGTACTCAGCTCTGCCCACACACCTCAGTCCTGGTCACCTTTTCTAATTCATGATGTTGGGCCTTCTTTGAGGAATCGTAGAATCACTGAGTGGTTTGGGTTGGAAGGGACCTTAAAGACCATCTCTTTTCAACCCCTCTGCCATGGGCAGGGAGACCTTCCACTAGAGCTGCTTGCTCAAAGCTCCATCCAGCCTGGCGTTCAACATTTCCAGAGATGGGGCAGCCACAGCTTCTCCGTTTGTGCCAAACGCTCAGATATTTTTGCTGCTGAGACTGTTGACCACAGGGAGAGGTGACCTTTGTCACTTAGTCATGATCCCAATAAGCACCATAAGCTCTTTCTAACCCCCAAATGAATAAAAATTAAAGATCCCAAACCTGCCTTGTTTATACTTTGTGCTTGAACTTGGGAGTTTTCGTGGCTTTGTTGTTCATTGCTTTCCACAGTAAGATTGTCTGTGTACCTTAATGTATCTGTCCAGCAAATACCTGCAGACATTGCTTTCTTTGCTTCTGATTTTGATTCTGATCACAATCACAGAAAAAAAAAAGCTGTTCTGGAACTTAGGTGGGTGTTAATAACTAATGGGACCCCAACAAATTGCCTGAAATACAAAGGTGGGTCAGGTGAATGGTTTGTATATAAGTAACTCCTGGTGAACCATCAGGTGGGAATTAAAATTTAATTTAGAATGTACTATCACTGCTGCAGTGGTGGTGGTGGTGATTTACTTGATTGACTGCTGGTTTCTTTCACCTTTGCAAGCCTTAGGTTTTTACTATCTGAGGAAATTAAGGCTGAATTGCAGCAGGAAATTCCTTGTACCCAGGTGTTTCTGGTTATCCGATGAATAACTCGGCTGGTGGGGAGGCGAGGATTAGGATGGGATGGTTTGGAATCTAAATGATTCTCATTGCCTAGTACCACACATTGACATTCTGTCAGCCCTGTATTTGTTCTCAGCGAAGGATGGGAAATCCTACTGAGCTGGGCAACAGGTCCAGCAAGCAGCGATAATTCCATTGTTCTTTTTCAATACTAAGGATGGAAAACTGGTTTTATTAGGTTGTCCTGATTTAATGCACTGAATTTAAAAATCACTATTGAATTCTGTTGGCTTGTGGTTTGAGTTGCCTTAATAATGCAGTGGCCTACTCTACTGCTCCTGTTCTCCAGCCTGGCTTTGTATTATTTTCCTTCCAGACGAAATCAGGAAGGGCCCAGCCTCAGTTCCACTGACTTTCTGGGAGGTGGATCAGGCTGGAAGGTCTCCAGATGGCTGAGCTGCTCTTCTGTGCATGAACACAATCAAAACAAGTCCTAATTGAGGAACTGATGACCCTTTGCTGAACTGTGGTGGTGGTGATAGGCTTCATAATTCAACTAAGTAGGTAAATAGAGGAAAAAAATACATCTTGATGAAAGTAGTGCTTTCTGACCTTAAAATTCACGATGCAATGGACATACCGTGCAGTGGCAGGCCATTTTGATTGGCATGGAAAACACACACTGGCTTCTCTTCCTCGCCCAGCTTTGGGAATGCACTTCCCCAGTGCTGTGGTGATGTGATGGAGCTGTTCCTTTAGCCAGTCCTGTGGTAGCTGTGACTTCTGTGCTCGACGTGGCCCATTCCAGGGGTCTGAAAAAGTTACTCAAACACAAAATTTGCTGTCTGCCCTGGGTTCAGAAGCCTCCGAACTATGAGACCTTGGTCAAGAGATCCCTCAGGAAGAGTAGAATATCCAGGAATAAATCTTCTACTGCCTTGATACACTTCTCAAAATGTAATAATGCTTCATTCCCACTTCAGCTACTCATGAGAAATAAAGGTATTAAAAGAGACAGAAATGTTCTTTCCTTTGCCCAAAGCTGAGGAATCTGTATTTCATGTACTGCAGGGAAGCCAGCAGCCAACTCTGGGAGCTGCTGTGATGTGCAAGCTGGCAGCCAGGCTTGGAAAAGAAACAGAGTGAGGGAGCAAGAGAATTATTTCCCCAAGCCTCCAAAGCTCTAATTCCTGCAGACCCCTGGGCTTGGTTGCATTGTCAAAGCTAAGTGGATGGAAACAGGACAATTTCCCTTCATCAGTCATTAACGAAAATGACTTCAGATTATTCAGGGTTTCAGGTACTGCTGCAGCAGCCTAATGGAGTGGTAACCAGTTACATCTTCCTCGACTGCACCAGCAGCCACAACCTGAGTTTGTAAAACTCCAAAGGTATCAGTTCTCCTCCAAACTGCAAATAAAATAGCCCCAGAATAGATTAAATCTGTGCAAACCATCTTTGGTGCCAAATGGAAATGTAATTTGCAGGCATGTCTCAGCAGAGAAAGTCCTTTCCTACAGCAGAAGAAATTCAAGCAGCCACATGGAAATACTTTAATTTCAGCATTAACCATCAGAGGAGATGGCTGTTGCAGATCATGGAAGCCAGGTAATTTAGTTCTGTACTTTGAATATGTGCAGCACCAAGAAATATTAGATGTGGAATGTTTAATGCAGCTCTGCACCATCAGTGCTGCAGTCAGGAGGGGAACAAGAGCAAAGCTCATACAGAGCTGACTGATACCTTCATGGAGCCACAGCACAATATTCCAGCTGGGAGCTACCTTTGAAAAACCTGAGCTTTGCTGTTTGCCTCTTAGTCATGAGATACAAAATGAGCCTGGATGTTGCCACCTTCTCCATGGTGTGATTCTGACAGTCAGCAACCCGGGTGTGCCAGGGGGTGAGGCATGGAGCTGATGCCCCTGTCCAGCCTTCAGCCCTCCCTCCCTCCCTCTCTCCAACTTCCCTACCTCCAAACCTGTGAATTCAAATAGCTCCAGGGTAGGTGGATTTTTCCACCCTGTTCCAGGTCTAATTTCTCTTTCAAACTAGTACCATATATCTTTCCCCACCTCCCACTTGTCACTTTATGGCTTGCTGGATCTGTTTCCTTTAATGCTTGAAAATATACAGTTAAAATCACTTTAAAATTTACTAATATGCCTTTTTATTTGAAAGGCTTATTTCCCTGAAAGGCTTTCCCAGTCTTATATGAGGGCATGCTCTCTAATATTAAACATTTTTTTGTTAAAAATGGGTGCACATATGTTTGATATTTAACTCGAAACAAATGGTGAGAGTGGAGAACATAAGCAAAATTACGCTTTAGATAGCTATAAAAGGTCATTTTTGCTTTAGACTACAAAGGATGAATAGGGGCATATGACACACATAATAAAGGCAGAGGTAGGTTTAAAATGCCCTCAGGCTACTCTGAGGTCAGCTGCTTGCACACAAGAAAAGACACATTTTGCCCCTCCTTTTTTTTTGCCACCCAAAAGTGTGGAGTAGCAAGCTGAGATCTGTTTGCAAGGAAGGTCACTCAATCTCTATCTTAAAACCCATCACATTTTTCACTATCATTTTCATAAGGGATACTGAACTCTCAAGCCTAATAATTAAATAATTGACTCCAAACTAACCCCCCTCCTTCCTGGCTGAAAATTGGAGAAGGGATTAGCTTGTCATGCTGAAGAAACCACTGCTTGTGCTCTGCCATATGATGAGAAATTTCTCATTATCAGGCATCCAGATGATCAGCAAAAATTATGTTGTTCCTCTCTGGTGGGGACAGAGGGTTTCTGCAAGAGATACTGAAAATAAGCAGAACTTGCTTTCCTTGCAGTGGTGCCAGCGCAGCAGCACTGGGCTGAGTAACTGGGTTTCCTTTGGGCTGTGGATTCAGCCTGTGCTGGGCTTTTTGGTCAGGGTTTGGTTTGAAAACTGCCAAGCACTCCCCATGAATTTTGAAGGGGAAATGAAGCGGGAAATGGGCCATTTCTCATTTAGAGCTGGCACGGGACCAAACCAATGGGAGCAGATGAGATTTCCAATAAAACCTTCCTGAAAGGCAAAGGAGGGTAGAGACAAGACTCTGGTTGTAATCTGGCTCCAGCCATCTGCTCCAGAAGCGCTGGGAGTGCAGGGCAGGGGATGACTAGCACCTTGTTGATAAAAGTGACGTGGAAACTTTGGCTCAAATTTGGTCATCAGGTGGCTTTTGCATCTGCCAGAACATCTTTTCTGCTATTAGAGACAGATTAGGGAAGAAATATGGAACAAGAAGGTCAAAACCTTACCTGTAGCTCCATCCCTCTAAGGCTTATTTGAAGCCTTGTACTTATTTCTGTATTGAGGGGGCAAAGTTAGAGTCTTACTGTTTCTTTGCAAAGTAATGCAGCTTTTTAGTTGATTTTTCCCTTCTTCTCAAAGCACAAGTAGGTAATTTATCTTGGGGGGAGTTGTTTAAAGTTTATTAAATCCTATTGGCAAATCTAAATTTTAGACATATGTATGCACATTTAAAGCATTTGGAGCAGAAACTCAGTGCATTCTGATTATTCCTGAGCTTTGTACTCCAATCTGTAATCACTAGAAAGCAAATTGCCCATAGCTCCATCCCATAATATAGAGGCTATTAATGGGAACCAGGTATCCTCCTTCAAAGGAACAGGACCATCAAGGATCATATCTGTTTCTCATGTTCTAGAAAACATTTCACAGGTTTAATGATTACTCAAAGAGGGGGAAAAAAAATCTGGACAATAAATTTAGGAGCTAGCTCAGTTAGAGGTACAAACACATCCTCTGGCTGAAATTCCTCTTATTGAAGCCTGATAGTCTGTGCTTTATCATACCAGGCACACAGGCATCCAGCTGCCAACATGAGGGCACACTGGCAAAGAGCCGACCCAGCTGCTGTGGTGACAGTGCCATTGTAAACTTTTTTTTTTAATGCTCAGCGTGTATTGAGAGTGATCCCTTTGTTCCATATGGCTTCCATATAGTGACACTGCATCCTGTGTAGGAGAGGTCAAGGAGTGGATTATCAGCAAGTGTTTCAAGTCAAGAATGAAGGGAGCTGGCAGGGCAAATCCGCACAAAGCCTGTTCTGTGCTTCCCATCGGTGCGGTGACCTCTGGGTTTCGGTGTCTGTGTGTTCCCCCCCTGTTCCCTCCATGTGCCGAGCACAGCACCGGCCAGGGTGTTAGCACAGCATTTCCCTGGAAGGTTTTTAGAGGCAGAAAGAGAACAAAAGCAACCCTGAAAGGCTGGCTGAAATGTTTAGTTGTAAGTGGGGAGGTGAGGAGCAGGGAGGGAGCAGTGCAGGGAAGGATATGCTCCCATCCCCATCCCCATCTTCATCCCACCCTGCTGTCACACTGCCCAGCACCCTTGGAGCAGGTATTGTGGATGGGTGTCACATTTGCTCACTTACAGCCAGCGGGGACTGATCATAAATGACGGAAAATGGCTCGGTACCCTTGAGTGGATCCCACTGGGCCCCACAGACCTGAGTGTCTCAGTGGTGTAGGAGGTCACTGCCCATTTCCTACGTTGGTAAGTATGCAAAATTCCTAACTTCATTTCAATAACTCCTGACCCTCAAGACCCAAGCGATTGTAAACCTCACAGAATTATTACCGGCCAAGTAAAAATTATATTCCATTTGAACATTCCTCATATAATATCCCCACTGCAGTCAGCACTGAAAGAAAAACAGTGTTGCCACGGCTGTTTCTCTGGTACCTAATGAGTTAGCTTTGGCTGGGGATCAGGAGCTTTTGGCTGCTGTAGGTTACATTGACCACTCCAAGGCTTTAGATATTCTGGACTGTACCTTGTTGTTCAATGATATAAAATTAAATTGGGGCTGAGGGAGGGTAGTCAGCTGGTTACAGTGATGTTGGAGAAAGTATATGCAAACCCTATGCTCAGCCTGCCTCAGCAGGAGCAATGCCAGAGGGGAACTGGGCTGGAGTAGGACTGGGGAGAGACGACAACAGCCAAGGGGCAAGGACTGAGCCTCTGGCATGGCCCAGGGTGCTGTGAGCTTCAGGCTTGCTTGTGGGGAAATGCACGTTGACCCTCGTCAGCCTCACATCACCTGTCAATAGGGAAAATAATTTCTTCTTCAGTCTGAAAGTCCTCTGAAGTTTGTAAAAAAGGATTTACAAAGACACATCACCTCTTGCATGGGAAACTGAGGAGAATGGGTGAGGAGGGGCTGTTGCACCCCTCCTGCTTAAGCAGTACTCAGGGGTGGAGGCTGGTAACCCCTCTTAAAGGGCAGATTTCACACTGGGAATAGTCTGGGAGTGATCCAGAGAACAAGGCATATGTAATCACTGCCATAGAAAAGAGAGGCTAAACAGAAACACAGGGCTTGGTAAAACTGTATGTGGGCACAGTGGGTAAGGAGTGATTTGTCCTTTCTGTCCTCAGACAAAAGGAGGGAGTGCTCAGTAAATGACAGGGCAACCACTCCTGAACAAATAGAAGTGCAATGAAGTCCTGGGAGCAGTTCTGGAGCTTAACTGGATGGTGGCAAACATGCTGCCCCAACTTGGAACCTCAGGACTTGGAGTCCCTACATGCCAGCATGCCCCCAGGAGAATCATCACACTGTATTCATCCTCTTCCTCGTTTCTTTTTCCACCAGCCACTATCAGCTGGTTCATCTCTGTGTGATCCATTACAGACATTCTTGCATACTTCTGATTTTATTTCTATTTTGCTGTTATTTCTTTGTTCACCCATGAAAACAGATTATCATTCTCTTTAATTTTATGTGTCAGAAGGAACAGATGCCACCAGTGAAAATAAATCCAAAAAGTTCTTCCCTTATGCTCTATTTACACTGGATCATCTTCTGTCTTATTTGATTTCAGCATCAATATTTTTCCTTTTTTACCCTTATGCCATGCAAAAAAACCAGAGATAGTAAAAGGGATGGCATGATTATGTTCCTGTAAATAATATTATGTTGACTCTGCTGTGTAGAACAAATAATTTATTTGAGTTGAAAAGAAATATTATTGAGCATTTTTGCCTGGCAAGTCTAAAGCTCATTTAGAGTAATAAAACCCACTTTTCAGCTGAATACCCTGGAGTGTTTAATATTTCAGTTTTAATAGTGTGGCAAATGGATCTAGAATCTGCGGATATTTGGTGCCCAGGTGTGATAGAAAATCCTGCTAGTGGACTGTGCCTTTCCAAGAGCCTGAGTGCCCAGGCACTTACACAGCATCCAGCTTGGCAAGCGAATTAGGAGTAGAGGAAAATGTCTTTTTCCCCTTCCTGTACCTTCTTTGTTAGATTATTTTTAAGGAATTATGGAAAAATGCTTTGCAGGTGGCATTTCACTCTGTTGCTAAAATATATCCAGTTCTTCTACTCCAACAGTGTCAGCTGCTTTCCTGTGGGCAGTGACATGCTGAGCTACTTGAGGTCTGTCCCCTGTCAGAATACACAGAACCAGCTCATCCCACTAAATTAAAAGGAAAGGTTGGAAACCTTACACTGCATGGGAGATTTGTGCCTCATCACCGTGCAAATGCAGAAAAGCAAACACTTAGGAGACATCAGTCCTGCACAAAGAATTTGATTTGCCTAATTCAAGCAAAGACCTTAGAGATTTGATTTAGACTTCCTGGGTGAGACTCTTCATGGATTTTTCTTGGGAGATTCATGGCACTGGAAGCTGGAAGCACATTAGGTGAGGTACCACTCATCTATCAGTGGCCAATAAATGTTGCCCAGCTCATTTCTGTTTGCAACCTCATAACTTCTGCTTTGCCAAAACACATCTTCCAGGAAGACATCCTGCCTTTGTCTGAAGACCTCAAGAGATAGAAAATCCAATTCTGCTTTTATAATGTGTTAATCACCCCCATCACTCAGCCGGAATGCCGGGGTTCCGGTTCTATTTAGCTGACATGCAAACAGCCATTAGGGCTTGTTAGAGCATTAGAACTGCTGGGTGTTTGCTCTGGACTCCTTTGGACTAGACTCACATTTTCATGACAGCATTGCCAGTATTTTTGCATCTATCGTTTGTGACTTTTCTCTGTGTGACCCTAAAACGTTTACAAACTTCCAAAGAATGGTGAGGATCTGCTGTTTTATCTGGGAATGCCGGATCGGTTACTTTCAGTTCAGACATGAACCTTTTTTCTGAGTCATGGTGTAACCAAATCATTACAATTTCCAAATTTTTCTGTGTTATGTCAGCATATTAAAACCTGCAAGATCTGAAGCATTCATTTTGTATTATTTATGGGTGTTTATTGTTTAACCTAAAAATGCCATTAGGATTCTGGTAATACTCTCACTTGTTGATTCCAAAAGAACTTGATGCTTGTTTGCTATCTAAACCTGTGATTGTAAAATATTAGAATAAAATGGGAGCAATTTATTGTCCAGATCAAATTTTCTCTCAGCAGGATTAAAACTGCCACAGCAGTAAAGAGTTTACAAACTCACTAAAGAACTGTAATAACTTCCTTCTCGCTGCCGGGTCAAGGAAAGGTAATACATGTTTCCAATCAGCTTTGAATTGAACTCAAATTGTAGGGTTTATTTCACTTTAATCCATATGTGAGTTCACGTTAAAGGTAAGAGAAATCACAGGACTGCAAACATGGAGTAGAGTTAATTAAATTCTGCGGCTCCTTTTGGAAGAAGCCCTGGCTCTGCATGAAGGCTTCCAGGGTGCTCCTGAGGGCAAAACCAACTGGGAACTGGCTCAGAGGGTGCAGCAAGGACAACAGCACATCAACTTACAGGAAGCAAGTACATTGAGAAAAATCTTTCAACACTTGGGAAATCTTTCATTTTGCTGAGCAGTAAATGCCTCCCTTCTGCCCCTCCCCCCACCACCCCAAAATAAAAAAAGCTTTCTCCTTCCCCCTTTTCCTCCCTGTCCCAGAAAAAAGCAACTATAGTTCCTTAGGCACTGGGGGACTCGGCAGAAACACGGCACGTTCTCAGCTCAGACCCAGATGAGATCTTTCTCCAAGCCAGTCACCACTGCAAACGCTGCTTTTAGAAATGACAAACGTTTATTAGTCTTCCTGCTCTGTTTCCCACTTACTCTGGGAATTGGGTTTGTTTTTTTTTTCTATTTCTGGTTTTCTGTCCAATCTCATTTTAAATGTGTTCTGGAAAAGAGCTTCAACTAAGTGGGAGAAACTATTCATGTGCTTACCGTTAAGTCTTCATTTCACTGCCTTGCAGAACTGGGGCCTGAGCTCTGGCCACTTTGCAGGATCAGGTGCACTAAGCCCTTGCTTATCCTTTTGGCAGGTCTCGTTCAGAGACACTGTGCAAACCTCAGCCCCTGGCTGCATGCACCTGGGAGGAGATTCAACTTGAAGCCATAAATGCTTATTTAATGTTCCTTTTTTCCCTTTTCTTCCACATCTGAGATGAACTCTTGGAGCATCTCCAATACTGACAGCAGCGTTTGGTGCAAGTCGACATGGAACAGGTTGCCCAGGGAGGTGACAGATGCCACATACCTGGGAACATTCAAGGTCAGTTTGGATGGGACTCTGAGCAACCTCATGTAGTTGAAGGCTCATTGCAGGACGCCTGGACTAGACGACCTTTAAAGGCCCCTTCAAACCCAAACTATTTTGTGAGTCTATGATTCCATGACAGCTGTGGCTCACTCAAAATCTTCACATCACTGGGGACACGTGAGGTGCAGGACCTGGGGATGAGAGATGCCTGGTTACTGCAGGGAAGGAGACACATTGGTTCTGCATGTGGGCATGTAACCATGTCCTTATCATTGTGCCAGGCTGATCAGCAAGGTACAAACCTCAGGAAAACGTGTTTTGTATGTATTTTGTTGAATGGTGGATTTCAGTGACTATGAATGGTTTGGAAAATTGAATGTTCACCAAAGCACCCAACAGAAAGAGCTCTCTCAATGCTCTTGGTTCTGGTTGTTGATGCTTCTGTCTGGAGTCCCTGCACCCAGGGAAACAAAATTTTCTTCCCATGTGAATCTGGCAGTTGAAAAAGTTTTCTGTCTAAAAATGAGTCGTGTTTCACAACGAATTGCATGACATGTGTGAGGTTCTGGAAAAGCATGCCTTCCTCAAGAACTAAAACGTGACATTTTAAAAATATGAATTTTAAAATATTGCACCATGCATTCGTTTTGCCTCATGCAATAAAATAAAAGTCTCCTTTAAACAATTCTTATTATTCTTAAACTTTCCACAGACTATCAGTGAAAATGCAAGTCATTTAAGCATCAAATATCAGATTTAGTGTCTCCTGAAGGATTTCTTTATGGCTTTAACAGGCCTTGGATCAGGGTCTGCAAGATCATCCACTGGGATGCCACTGGCAACTGGCCTTTCTAGGCAGGCTTGGAGCTTCATGTCCTGCAAAAACTCCTCCACTCGATAGAGGAGTGCTTCAGACATTGCTGAGAAGAGCTGGGTTTGTGCCAAGGAGTTCTCCAGTTTGTCATAACCATTTTAATAGCAAATTCTCATTTCCCTGTGTTCCTCTGCTCAGATCCTTGCAAGAGCCCTTGAAAGTTATTTGTCCTCAAGGGCACAGATCTATGAAGAGGCTGTTTCCTTAGACGTGCCCAAGAGCCTTCCCCATTTCTCGTCTTAGCTGCTTAATTTTCCCTCTATAGAGAAATGTCCTTGGCTACTCTGAGCTTCTGTTTCCTGAAGTTTCCTTGTTTGCCAACTCAGATGCTCAAGTGCTCAGTTCTCGGTGCTTAGAGGTGATTTCAGAGCGGTTCACTGCAATTCTTCTTCTTATATAAACACTTCAAAATTACTTCAGCAAACTGAAATGCTTGTACATCAGCAAAACAGCTTTGGATGATGATGATCTTGTGTTCTGTGCAGCCAAGTACCTTTGACTCAGATGGTGTTCTTTTATATAACAAACTTTTCTCTTAATAACTTCCTGACTGCAAATTCAAGTTTTCTTTTGGGCAAATTTGGAGATGTGAGCACAGTCCTGTTTTCTCTGTTAACACTTACGTGTTTTAAAACAATTATTTTCTTATAAACTCCCATCTCAGACCTGGTGAGTTTTTTATATTGCTTTGGTTTGTAGCATTGTCCGCTCATGGAAACAAAGTTAGTTCAGGTCTTGCTAGTCTAGCTTTTATTATCACCTTCAATTTTTGGTTTTTTACATCAGTCACCTTCCTTTAGCTGCATTGATCTATCAGCCCAGGATTGAGGCAAATCAGTTCCAGGTTGAAGCAAGAAGACTCTTTTGTGAAAACATCCATAACTACATCCATCCTACTTGGACTTCATAAATGTGCAGTTCACCACCTCATTGCAATCCCAGTCTCTCTCTTTATGCTGGTGACTTTGCTTGGTCACGTTTCTGAGGCCAAATACCAAGAAAAGGTTAATATCAAAAGATACAAGTCAAGAAGGCTGACTCCATATCATTCAGCCTGAATCTGTGTGTGCTCTTGCAATGAACAGATCATTAACTGCAATGCAGCTGCTGAGAGATGTCTTGAAATACTTCAGCTCTCCAGTCAAGGTGATAGCAGCTCATTAAAGCACAGTATCTGAGCCCTCTGTTCGAAAAGGGTTTGGAGATCACTGCTGTTTCTCCCTTCTGTTAACACAGAACCAGGAAGGAAATAGAGCTCGGCTGATATTTTATGTCCTTGTGCAGAATGTGGTGACCTCTGAGTCGAGGCACTTGCACAGACATCCCTGTCCTGTAAAAAAGCAATCAAGGGTTCATTACCCAGCACAGGAACCTCAGTGCCCATTGGGTTAAACTGGAAATGGACTTTCTTCTGGGAGCTGCATTAGGAAGATAAATCTGTAAGAGATATTTGATATTCTGTAACAAACTGAGATTTACATTTAAACTAGAAAAATCCATCCTTTTTCTTCCTTCTGCCCCACCATTGCTGCGCCCGAGGCACTGCTCCTGAACAAGTCTTTCCACATCAGTCTCCACATCCAGCAAAGCCATATGAAGAGCTGATGAAAGTCCACTTCATGAGCTGATTATAAGTTTTGTCATTACTCTGAGCTGAAGATGTTCATATTTGTGGCATATGTTTAATCCAGGAATCTTTACAGATGAGAGTTGGATGCCATTGTCTGCAGTGCTTGTTCCTGAGCTGCTCCATTGCTCCCTTTAGTGGTCCCACATTTGTGCATGCAGTGGCTTTTCCCTGTCACTGGGTATGAGCAACAGGCAGATGGTCGTTTTAGAGGAGATTTTTCTAATGATCATGATGAGTTCCTGGAGGCAAAACCTAAGAGGAAAATCTGGCTATTCCATGAAGAAATATGTCAGGACTGTGTATGAGTCCAGTGAGTCAAATAAAGACAGCGAACACATTTCCGTGGGGCATCTGCAGGAGAGGAATTCAGGCTTCTTCCTTCTCAGGAGTGTGTGAATTATCTGGGATGCGGCAGGTACATCTTGGACACGGCTCCCAGTTGCCGATGCTCAGGGATGTGAATGTGGTCCTTTGTCTCCCAGGTGTCCATGCTGCAGTTCCTGGGGAATGAACAGCTCGGGGAGCAAGGGGAGCCCTCACAGCCTGCAGCTGCCCCCTCCTTAAACTGAATTTCATGCAGAGCTCTGCGATCAGCACAGCTGCCATTAGGTTTCTGGGTGAAATTCCAGGTCTGGAGCAGAGCTTGCAAAGCCTTAACCACTTCGTGACCGGGGTAATAAAGAGAGGGAGGGGAAGAGGGAGCTCCTCCCTCCAAGGACCTGTGGCAGCAGAGGGCGTTGGAGGGGCTCAGGCCAAAATCCGTGGTGACTGCAGGAGTAGGTGAGAGGGCATCCTGATCACAGCCCTGCTTTCTGAAACGTGCTTCCTCTCATTTTGTCCATCAGGTTTATAAAACTCGCAGGCAAGCTGCAAGGACCATCTGTTTTCCAGGGACTTCAGGGACGAGTGGAGCAGGGAGGAGGAGGTGGCTTAGGGGGTAATTGAAGGTCTTGCAAGTGCATCTGGTTTTCTTTGAGGGAAGAGTGGTTTTAGGCAGGCTCTTTGTCTACAGCTACAGATTATAAGTGATGTGATATATTTTAATGCATTGCGGGGTGGTCGGATGGCTTGGTAAGACCTGAGGAGGCTCATTTCACAGACCATGCAAAGATGTGCTGCTGCTGCTGCAGCTGCAACACAGGTCAGTCAGAAACAAGGAGAGAGAGAATAGCCAGGAGAACAGCATAAGGCTTGGCTGGGCACCAGGGAACTTGCCTTGAGTTGGACTTCTGCCTTAAACAGGATTTTTTTTGACTTAGATTCAGTGAGCATGACTTTCATGCTCCTAGGCTGATGTGGTTAGAAGGAAGTAGAGCAAAAACAGTCGAAAACCAGAAAAGGTGATGCAGTGCTGCATTGGAGGGGCTGTAATGGACAGAGGGAACCTAAAAGAAATTATGACTTCAGAGGTTTACTTTTTTTTATGTGGTCTGTTGCCTCCAAAGATGACAGAGGAGCAGAATCTGTTTGATGAGACTATTGCCTTACAGAAGGTTGAAAACATGTATTGCATTAATTTTCATTGCATTTTGTCTGAAGTGACTTGAAATATGTTTCTATAACCAACCAAGCTCATTCTTAGCTATCACTGCTACACATTCAGCCAGATTTATAGGCAGCGTTAGAAGTATTCATATCCTCATGGATCGTTTGTGCCAAAAGCCTCAGTCCTGGAAAAAGAATTGCACTTCCTAATGCTCACCTACAGCACTGTGAATCAAGAGCTGGGATGAGCACACTTGCATCCTCTCCTGCACTGGCCATGATGGTCTAGGAATGTTTATTGTTACGGGAAAGAGCTGCTTATTCTATCTTGATCCCTCAGTCCACTGGAATGGATCTGCTTTGGTCCCTAGGTGGAAAGATCTGCAGAGTGGAGGAGATGCTGCGGGATGTTTCCAGAGTGAGCAGCGGATCTGGGCAGAAGCAGCAATCCTGAACCATGACTGGATTGTGCAGACAGAAACATCCCTGCCACAAACGGGCTGTGTCCCCATCAGAGGGCTCCCTGCAGACACCCTGCATCCTGCACGTAGTGCTGAGGGCTGGGGAGCAGCTGGGGACCTGCTCTTTGTGGGCCTTGCAGCCCTCCTGGCATCCTGGAGCGTGGGGAGAAGCTCTCAGCAGGGTCTAGAGTCCCCTCTGCAGCCCAACCTTGTGCTTGTGCTGCCTGTTCTTCACTGCCTGCAGTACCTCCCACGGCTGGGACATGAGATGGGGCTGGCAAGCTGATTGAAGAATACCACGGCTAATGAAGCAAACTGGGGGTCAGCTGAGAAGAGATACAGCCTACAAGGGGAACATCAGATATGCGGGTTTCATTGTTTTTATTCAATTGCACTGGGCAGAGAGAGGGCAAATCTGCTCTCAAGGAAACTGCAGCAGCTCCTATGAAGTCTGCTTATTCCAAATTTACCTTGATGAATTTGAGAGCCAAAACTGGTCTCTATAAAAATTTATTAAGGCTTGGGACAGATTGTGCTTTTCTTGAATATGTGGAGGGGAGGGAGCAGGAATTTCCCTCCTTTAAGAAACTTAAGTGTATTATTGGGAAACAAAAAAAGACAAGAAAGTGGTGGAGATGATAAATAATTCCTGTGATGCTGCCTGGCCTTTTGACTGATCTTTGGCTATACCAGTGTCCTGGCAGTAAAATCACAGCAGCTCTGCACTCCTCATTCCCTGCCCCCACTGGAAACACCCTGGGGACAATAATGGCTTTCTCCAAACCAGTGTGTTAAATAGCTGTGTTCTCTGTGTCGTGTCTGGAGGCTCCTGCACGGGGAGCTGTGGGGTGTCAGCCTGCAGCTCCCACGGGTGCTGCACTGGGATGCACTTGGTTCCACAAATGCTTCAGGCAGCAGGATCTCCATTTCTGTGGGGTGAGTTTTGAAATTCCTGAGGATAAGCTGAGCTGTAAGACTGCAAGAAAACATTGTCTATCCACACAGGAAAGCCACAGAGGGGCCTGCTCTCTCTGCTTGGAGCTGGGGCACACTGTTTGATTAAAAATAGGGACTGAGTTAGTTTTGCTAAGAGATTTAACATCTTCTGTACATTGCCGATTTAGTTCCTTAGGAGTAAGTAACATAACATATGTTACTCTCCTATTTCGTGGTAATCCTCACCCTTTGTTGTCAGAATACAAGCCAAAGGCGCATATTTTTCAAGGAATTGTTTGAATTACTTTCCTTATCCTGATTACTTTTCTTCACTTTTTCCTTCGTCAACCATCCTTTGGGTATTAACCTTGTATTTATGCTCACATTAACCAGGGTCAGCAACAGAAAATGCTCTTGCTCTTGCTTTTGCTCAGCCACCTGGAGAAACAGAGAGGGGAGACAGTACCAGACATACACTAATTTCTAACATGTGTTTCCTGCCAGGACTGGCCTTGGCAGCTCAACCACATAAGTCACCCCGGGAATAATTGCTGTTTGAGTACCGTCTGTGGATGTGCACAAGCCTGAGAAAGCTCTGCCGTGGAGTGAGTGTCCTGCTGAACCTCGGCAGGCTGAGGGCAAGGAGGCAGACTTGCTACAGACATCACAGTAATTGGTGATGTGCAAAAGATTCAGTTTGCCTTCATCTGAGTTCCTCACATAAGTTGGTTGAATAATAAAAGGAAACAGCTGTAAATTGGGATGAATATTTCTACTGGGATAACCTCCCCCCTCGGTTTGAATATTAAAAGTGAAGCCTGGTAGGATAGGTTTCTGCTGTCCACACTATTTCCAAAACATCCAGCAGCATCAGGAGTGGTTTGGATTGCTTTTGTGGTTTTTCTGGAATCATGAGGTTGGGCTTGTGGACTTCTGTCTCGTGCTGTGCCCTGGGATGGGCTGGAGCTGTGGTGTGTCCCTGGCTTGGAGCAGACATGACTTTTGATGCCAATGGCCTCATTCAGCTCAAGTGGTGAAGGCATCTGACCCTCAGTAGCTGCACAGAGTGCCCGAGGGTTTGGTGGCCTGCAAAAGAGGCTGTTAAGGAATGAGATCATTTTGGGACTATTTATTTAACTTTTGTCTGCAAGTGGATAAATGATATCTCATTTAAGAAAGCCACTTATGTCTGACACCTTCTCTTCATGTCTGTAATTTTCATTGCTATATGGCATAACTCAACACTTAGATGGAGCGGAATTTTTCTAAAGTGTTTTGCTTTGGCCCATCTTTTCCCCTCACTGGAGCACATGGGAATTTTGCTGTTGATTTCAGTGTGATGAGAGTTTCAGTCTGGAAAACCCAGCAGCCTCCTGTGGCAGTTGGGTCATGACATGTCATGGGAGCTGTTTTGTGCCTGCCTAGGGAGGGACATATTTAAGGATGAGCGCAGTTCAAACTAACTGTGAGTCCCAATGGCTTCAGAGCTGAACCTGGCCAGGAGCATTGCTCACAGCTGAGATGATATTCCTCATAATATTGGAAAGGATAATGCTGTGGAAACTTTTTGCCATTTGGAAATTAAGACAGAGCAGCCCCAATCAGCCCCTGATTTCTCATGGAAATGAGTTTCCTGATGCTTGTGTCCCTCCCTGTGCCTGCCCTCTCCTGCTTCTCTTGCCCTCCTGTAACTTGGGAATCTATTGATCAATTTTATACAAATTGAGCAAACGATAAGAAAGCTCTGAGATACTGAAATGTTAAAAGATTGTGAGGTCTGTTTATACTGGCTGAGAAACATTATAGCACCAGCTTGCACAGATGACATTCTGGAGTCCCCGTATGTGATCAACCCCAGAAAAGACTGCTCCTGCTTCACCTTTAAAATCAATCACCAGATAAAAAGCAGAGAGATCCAGGCTTTATTAGTTTTGCTGTTCACAGACTAAATCACTGTGTTAAAACTTATGAAGAAGCTAATATTCTCATTTCTAGCTTTCTGCAGGGGCGGGGGGAAGGTGTTTAGCAGTGGGAATCTGATTTCTTCTAAGGGCTCTGCCAGATTCCTGGTCTTTAATGCCAGAACCTTTTCCCATGCCAGGCTAGGAAGTTGATGCTTTTGGATGCATCCTTTGCAACAACAGCAGCTCCCCATGCAAGGGATGCAGCTCCTGGTGAGCCCCTGCCTGCCCCCAGAGCTCTCTTCACGCCATGGCTTCTTCTGGAAACTTACTGTGAGAACAAGGAAAACCAAGGGCTGAACTTCTGGAGCTCTGTAGGGGGAACCAGGCTTGCCAGCTTTTCCATTATGCTATTTGTTACATAGCCTCTTATTTCAGTAGATGTGAAGCCTAAAAGGTAAAACTATACTGTTGGAAATGTGGTATTGGAGGGAAGCCCTTCCCCACCCAGCTCTGCTTACCAGGCCTGGGACCAGAAGGGATCACAATTCACTTCTGGCTCTGTTTTTTCCATGCAGTAATTCCCAAAGAAGTGTCCCTTCTGTAAGCTGTCTTTCTTGCTTTTGGAATTTCACTCCTCCTTGCCTCAGTGCTGGGACTATGAAACCAGTTTGTGGCTTTTCATTTTCCTGAGTTGAGTTTCAGCCAGTGCTGCTCATGGAGCTTTCCAAAGGTAGCCGAGGTGTGAGTTCTGCTGTGGCTCCATCCCAGCTGCTATAACACCATTCCTTCCCTTGTCACTCCCTTTTTCTGGAGTTGGGTGTTTGGAGGACTGAAGGAACAAGAGACGTAGATTGGGAGGAGACCTCAAGCCCATCAGGTCTGTTCACACTTTCCATCAGCTTGCTGGGCTTGCCCAGCCAGGCTGGCTCCCAGAACAGCTTTTTCTTCCCCTGTTTCAATAAGCTGGGAGCTGCAGCCATTTCCTTTGGTTTGGTTGAAATCATCGTATGTGCCTCACAGGTGTGTAACAATCCTTAAAGGCCAATTCTTGTGCAGTTGCCTTCAACAGCAGATCTCCACGTGCTTTGCAAAAAGGATTGACATCGCTGCTCAGGTTCTTGGTGGGGAAGCTGAGGCATGGAGCAGGTCTGTGTTCAGAAAACAAATAGATGTGGCACCTGGGGACGTGGTTTAGTGGTGGGCTTGGGAGTGCTGGTTGAAGACTGGACTCCGTGATCTCAGAGGTCTCTTCCAACCTAAATGATTTTGTGATTCTAGGCAGAGGCTGACCTGGGAAGGGAAGCACAGTCTCCTGTGTGCTGGTGGCAAACATCTCTCAAGCCACACTGCCTGGAGTGTATGAATGTTCCCTGCTGGAATTCACAAGCCTCCTCTGTGGGGGGACATGCAGCTGGCAAGGCTGGCTCTTGATTTACCTTGTGCCCGGGGCTTGCTGCTCCCTAAGATCCTCAGCCACTTTTTAAATGCTGTCTGTCAGTTATTCTTTGTGGGCCACCAAGCAGAGGTTTCTTATGTGGGGTCAATTCTTAATTAGCAAGGTTTGACAGGACATGGCTTATCAGCCAGAAGTAAGGCTTTGTTTTCAGCAGGAGCAGGTGCCCCATCCATGACTGCAGTGACAGGGACTCACAGGGCTGGCACAGGCCAGGGATGGTGGTGGGAGGCTGGGCGAAGGCAGCAAAATAGAGCCAAAATCCTTGCTCTTTTCACCTGCAGGACTATTAAAGCACAGCCTGAGCCCAGGTTGTGCTGCTCACTGACCCAGGGAAGGGCTGATACCACCACACAGCTCCACATTCCTCTCACGGGGTTAAGTCAGGATTTTAAAGCCCTCATATTCAAACCTACAGTTACTCCTTTATATCCCGGCATCTGTCTGTGATATGAAAACATCATTTATTGCTTCCACAGTGCTCTGGTTCTGCATAAATGCCCAGCACTTCAGCTGAGCCTTTTTCTGAGGAGCAGGTCGCCCAGTCCAGGCTGCCCCTGGAGCTGTGATGGCTCCTGGGGCAGCCCCAGCTCTGCGTGTCTCCAGCTCTCCAACACTGCAGTTTTATTCCATTTGCATTCCTCCTCTGACTCAGCCTTTAAAAATCTTCCTTGCTACTGCACTGTGAATGGGTGAGATGATTGCATTTTACTCTAGCTCTTTTTTCTTGTTGCAGCTTGTTTTCATAACCAAATAAAACATCTGCTGATATGAGCACCTTCTTCGGGGACACCGTGCTGTGTCCCCTTGGTGATACCCACTCGCCTTCCTCTGGGTGTGGACATACAGCTTTGTAGTCCTGGCTTTTGTCTCACCTCCTCCGGCTGACCCCAGTAATGAGAAGTTAATTATTCCCAGAGGCAAAATGTGGGGTCAAAAGCTGCTGCTCCCCCCAGGTGTGACATGGCCATGTCTGTCACCCCACAGCAGCCATGGGGCGATGCCAGCAGGCAGATCCGTGGGGCTGCTGGGGCTGCTGTCATCTGGTTTTCCTAAAAGAAATATTTATATATATGTATAAATAGGTATATATCTTTATATTGCTCAGTGTTTACCCAGGAGCAGGGAGACTTCCACTGCTGGAAATTCAGCTCACGCACTCCCCCACTGCAGCAATCCAGCGCCGGTCACAGAAGAGCTGGGAGAGGAGTGCTTCTTGCTAAAAATAAACACAGGAAGGCTGACTATCAAGACGTTTTTCTGCCTTTCATTGCCAGCTTAGAAGGCTCCAGCTCACACGATCCTTTCCCCCAGGTGCTGGCAGCTGAGGGACGTTGCCCTCCGGCTCAGGTGGCTGCTTCCCGTGCTGCTGCGGTGCCATCCCCTGGCATCCCTCCCTCCTTTGGTGCTCCCTGACATGGGGCATGGATGTGAACGGCACTCCCAGCGCTGCTGCTGCTGGATTCCCTGGGCGAGGGGAGCCCCGAGAGTGCGTGCCTGTGCTTCGTGCTGCGCCGCAGCCCCGACATCAGGAGAGCTGAAGTGATGACACAAAACTGGCAGCTGAAACATCCTCACTCCGGAGGATCCGGGACCTTTGTGGCGTCTTTCTGCACAGCCCAGGGATTTTAGTTTCATTTTTTACTGTAACTACCTCCTATGGTCCATAAACTATATTGTTTTCATTTAATTCTGGGAACATAATGAATTTCTGTGGGCTTGTTTCCTGTTCAATGTAATATCTTTGCTAGATGTGAGGTTTATTTCACAACCTAGTTATAAATTCGTTCAGACTCACAATTGTTTCATCTTGGGAGCAATCAATAAAAAGAAACATGAGGGAGATTTTAGACCCTTCACATCCACTGAAATTCAGAGATGTAAATCTGTCATCTGACTTTTTTTTCCCCTGGGTGCTGAGTAATGTTGGAAAAATGTTAAACCTCACACTAGTACCTCAGTGTGCCTATGGAATGGCCAGAGTGTGAAATTCTCCCTTCTTTACCCCCAAAAGAGTCTTCAGCATAAAAAAGCTCATTGGGTGTTGTGAGGAGGCAATGAAAACTGCCAAAAATGGAGGGTGTAACAGTGTCAGGGCCTGTTCCTTGGACAACCAGCCTTCATGACGTGCCCTTACCTCAGCTCAGTCTACTCCACCTTATCACACCATCAACTGGATAATATCTGTTTTTTCCTCAGTTTCCTGACAACTTAGGATAAAAGCTAACCTCCCTGGAGCTAATCTGCAGCTGGCCCTTCTGTGCCTCCTAGCAGTAATACCTAAACTAAAGCTAGCATCTGGCTATCAGCAAATAGATTTAGAACAGCAGATATATATTTAATTTTGTAGATTTATCCCCTTTATTTTTTTGCCAATAGCGAGAACCTGAGGAGCTGCTGATCACTCTTTTGAAAAGCTTGCCAAAAAAATGCCTAATTTCTCTCCTCACTTGTACAGGCCAGTTGCAGATTGCTGGTGGTGTCAGTCCGGCATAAATAAAAGCAAAATCAGGCGCAGGATCCCGAGGTCACCAAGAGCCACCTGGGAGACTCCCCAGCATCCTGGTGTTTTTAGGCTCAGCCTGGGGATGCTGCTTGTGCCATCAGGTGCTGCCCGAGGGGGAATAAAATTTTTATAATCCAGCCCACTTATGGCCACGCACGTCATTGGTTTTCTCCTCAGCATTGTTTCTAAAGCAGTTCACAGTCCTTTAATCCGTGCAAATGTGTCTTATGTGTCAGCGGGCTGGTGCTTGGGTACAACAATCTGGAGGCACGCAGGCACTGGGGGCAGGAGCCCGGAGCTGGGGGGCAGCAGAAGCAGCCCCACAAATCCCCTGCAGACTCGCACCACCCTACTCACTGCCCTCCTTGCTGCCATAGGACCCACTGTGGTGCTGAGAGCTCCATTCTTCTTGTTGCATTCACACAGAGCTGCTAATAAATCAGAATTGCATTGTGCCTGGGATGAATTTTATTTTGTTTGAATGCCAGACCCCAGAAAGCTTTTTTTTTCCCCTGGAGGTTGTTTTGCTCCACATTTGAGAAAAGCATGGAGTGTGAAATAGCAACAACAGCTTGAGAAGCCCGTGTTCCCAAAGTCTTGAGATGTTGTGATGACCTTTTGAGTGCTCTTCATCCATTCCAGTGCAGACTGAACTAAACTCACATGGACCATTATTGATGCAGACGATTAAGTGCGTGAGGAATTAATTTACAAGAGCAAAATCTACGTCAAGTATATTGCCAGCCTTGAGATGCTTTAATAATAAACCTGGTCTTGCCACTGAATTCAGGGATAATTTAGGACCTGGTGTCATTAATTAAAAGTAGAAAAGTCTTTTAGCAACAGATGAATGCATTTATATTGATTTTTTATATTTTTGCTGCCTACTTCTCAGCTCAGTTTCAACCTCCCGGCCCTAAGGCTTAGTGATGGAGCAGCAATTTAAAGTCACAAGCACCAGGTGAAATGTGGATGATCAGGGTTCGGTGTCTCTAAAATGTCCCAGCTCAGTTGCGTGGACAGCCTTAGGGGGCTTAGCCGAAATACGAAAAGAAAGGCCAGAGGTATTTAAAACCCAACATTTAACATTGGCTCTCCACCTCCTCATGATTTTCCCCCCTCCATGCTCACTCCTTCAGTGAGGTGCTGGGTGGCCTGAGGCAGGACAAGGCCTGTGTGACCCCACTGCTGTGCGTGGGGCTCTGAGAGGGTGGAATGGGTGCGAGGGGAAGATGAGCATGGAGCTTCAGGCGCAGGGTTTCATTCTCCTTTGCCTACAGCGTGTGCTCCATCTCCTGCGCTGCTCTGCTCCACTGGTGGGATGGGGGATGTCAGTGAGGCCAGGCTGCTCCTGTGTGTGCAAACACATGGATTTACACCTCTCGTCTGGAGAGCTGTGGAGCAGACAGCCCCACTGAATGTAGATCCAGAATAACTGGGTGTGAGCGCAGATGTGGAATTTAATGATTTTTTTTCTTTTTCTTTGAAGCATTTGTGATCTCAAGGGGGAGGGAAAAACTGACTAGAGACTCACTCCTGATTTTATTTGTGTTGAGGAGATGTCCCAGCACACAAGCTGTCATGGAAACTTGGAGGAGCATGAAGCAGAGCTGGCTGCTGGGCTGCATCCCAACATCATCCCTGTGGTCCCAAGAGGCTCCCTCTGGGGACCTGTCCTGCTGTGGATGGGCAGGTGAGGGGCTGCTGGGCTGCATCCCAACATCATCCCTGTGGTCCCAAGAGGCTCCCTCTGGGGACCTGTCCTGCTGTGGATGGGCAGGTGAGGGGCTGCTGGGCTGCATCCCAACATCATCCCTGTGGTCCCAAGAGGCTCCCTCTGGGGACCTGTCCTGCTGTGGATGGGCAGGTGAGGGGCTGCAGCTCTGCTCATCCCACCCAGCTGGTGAAAAGGGGCCTCGTACCTCACCCTCCCCTCGGTGCTGCTCCTGCTAGAGAGGTGACGGATTTGCTAGTTTGCTTAAAAACCCCTGATTAACTGGAGGCAGTGGGAATCTCATGCGCCGGGTCCACACAGGAGAATTTTTTCCGTAGTAATTTGTGCTCAAATTAAAATCATCAAATACACAAACTCGTTCCTTATGGTGAATCCAAAGAAACCAAAAAGCAGTAAGGAAGCACATTTTGGAGGACAATTCAAACCCACCTTTGTTCTCAGCTCTAGCTGTGCTGGCTCACCCTGCTCCATCTGCCAAAAAGGCTTAGAAATGCAGTGTGGATCCCAGGGCTTTGTTCTTCCCAGCAGTCGAGGAAAGTCCATGAAATAGGTTTTCACCTGGTGTTTTTCTGCTTCCATTTCCAGATCTGTTCAAGACACACAGGAGGGAAGGTACATAACAAAATCACTGCAGTAACAGACCTGAGGCTGGTTCAGTTGGAAGTTTCAGTGGAAATTTGGACCTGAATCCCTGATTCCCACTCCGATGTAAGCTTGTCTTCTGGCTCAGTTTTCTTCAGCATTTGCAGCCTTTTCTTCTTTTTTTTTTCTTTTTCTTTTATTTTTGGCCTGTTTTGAGGGGGATTCTTTGTAACTTGAAATCCAAATCCCAGCCCACTGCTCTGTGAAGAGGCTCACACTTTGCAGTCCAGGGGACCTGCTGCTCTGCATCAGTCTCCTGCCTGAGGCCACCCACAGGCTGCTCCTCCACGAGCATTTAGGAAGAGTTTACTCATGGAAAAAGTTCTCCCCACCTGTAATAACTAGAGCTCAATCGATGCCCAGAAGTGCAACGATGGGCACTTTCCCTTGCTATGCCAGTGATGGGCCCTATCCTGTCCCACACACCAGGGTCATGTCTGGCCCTACTGACATCGTGGCAAAATCCCCATCCCCTGGATGTATTTCATCTCCACTTTCATTTCTTACTGTTTCTCATCCAATCCGTTAATTCATTAGTCTTCTTTATCCCCACTTCTCTTCTGCCCCCTCGTATGTTTGTTTTATGCATTGATGCCCCTGATCTGGTTGTGCAAATGACTCTTCTGTTTATAGCAGGTCCACAGTAAATCAAACCTCCAGCTGAGGACATGGAAGCTTTGTATGGCAGCAGGGAATTCGGGTGCTTTCTCCATCTCTCAGTGTCTGCCTCATTTATATCTCCAAATTTGTCATCTTGACTTGAAGAAATCCATAATGACTCATTGCTTCTCCTGGATCTACTGTCAATAACACAGTTAGTTATAACCAGTTAATTAACTGGAAAGTCTAATTGCTTAAAATTCAGTCCTTCCCTGGGATTTTGCTGTTGCAGGAGAATGCCAAATAAAAACTATGCTTTTCAATATAACCTCATTTTATTTATCTTGGGGAACATACAAAAGTTATGTGTAAATATTTCTTTCTCCAGCAAGCTCACTTTATTATCCCTTTTCCTTTAGCTTTCATTAAAAACTGCTCCCGCCCCTTCTTTAGTTTGAACATATAAATAAATAATGCTTGATTCAAACAACCTCAGCCATAAAAACCTGCTTGAAAAGAAACTCAGGCAACTACCACATCTGGAATAATAGTCAACATATTTTAGAAAGAGACTTCATTTTTCTCACACAGGATACTAAATCATGATGGCTACATGTGCCAAAAATAACACAGTGGGATATGACTTTGGGAGGACGTGAACCTATAATGAGGTTCAATAAAGTACTAATCTTATGGGGTAATGCAATCTGGTTTGCTTTTGCTTAAAGAAAACCTCTGTGTATGTGTGTGTGTGTATGTGTTCACACACACTGGTGTGCCCACAACACTGCTGCCTCCACACCTTTCAGATTAGGGCCATGCATGGGGATGGGCACTTCAGTGGCAGCCCCAGGCTTGCTCAAGGGTTGTTGTTAGGGTTTCAGGGAGCCACAGAGCCTGGAGCTCCAGGGACAGTGGAGCTGGAGAAGGCATTGCAAGGGCATCGTGGCAGGGCCTCAGCATTGTTGGCACTACCCTGTGTTAATGTGTGCCACCTCTGGAGATGGGGATCTCAGCAACAGCACAAGATGCCATGAGGGTGAGGGGTAGGGTTGAGGGAGTCAAAGAGCCTACAGCTCCAGGAACACTGGGGCTGGAAAAGGCGTCCCAAGGTGATCCCAGCAGAGCCCCAACACTGCTGCTCCTACATCTTTCTGTTCTGGACCAGCCATGGTGATGGGGACCTCAGTCCCAATGTCAGGCTGCCACTAGGCTTAGGGTTAGGGTTAGGTTTGGGAGTGTTTAATCCAGATTCTGGTGTCTTCTTTCAAACTCTTTTCACTGTTTTGCGATGCAAATAAATATTTCAAAGCTCATTATCTCTTTCCCAAATTAGCCTCATTCCAAGAAGGATGATGGATTCCACCTGCCCTATCATTTCAGTGGAAAGAAATGCAATGGAACAATGTACTTTTGTGAGAGAGCAAGAATTTTACCATCTACTGAGCATCTCCAGAGGTGCTCAGTAGTTCAGCATGTTTTCTTCAGGTTTGTCATTATCCGTTTTCCTCCAGTTCATCTCCAGTTAGAAGGGGATCCCCTAATTACAGGACTGGATTTTAAAATAATCCCCGATCTTGGGGAGATAAAATATGAGTCTCTTTTTATACCTTGGAAATGAGACACAGATGAAGATGACAACAGGAATGAGAAATACAGGGAAAAAACTACCCAAGAACAACTCTGAATTACAGAAAACTCTTTCTAACACTGAAAACCCACAGCCTGAAGTTGCTAAAGGGAAATGGAAAAGTCCTATTCCTTCTCTCTGTAGAGGAGGAAGACTGGCAGGAGCAGTTGTGTGCCCTCTAGGAGGTGACAGGGTTTTTCCCCTTTTTTCTGGAAACCCATTTTCCTGGTAATATCCCCCACCAGCTTCATCTCCACCATCCAGGGTCCGGCTGTGCAGTGGGCAGCATCTCTGGCCTGGAAGGATGGTGCCAAGGTGGTTGCACACAAACCCAGGATGGAGGATCCCACCTTCCTCTTCCTCCCCTTCCCTTGCAGTTCTTGCAATCCCGGTGGAGGACGCACTTTACTTCTTTACTTCTAGCTGATGTGAAAACAGTAAAATAGGTTGGCCAGGGCCCCAAATCTCTGGAGCCTCATTTAATGCATAAGTGGACATTTTAATCCCACAGCATTCTTCCTTCCCTTCTCCAACTTTATCTGCAGGAGACTGGTACAAATATATTCAGCACTTGGGTTTCTTGTGACACAAGAAAAGCATGACACATGGATACTTTGGCTCGGGGAATGCTGTCCCGGGTGGCTTTTATCAAACATAACTCAACATTTCCCCAGACATCTTGATTGCCAATACAGTGCCAGCCCCTCTGAGCACCCAATTTACTATGCTGTAAATAAATCTAACTTCAACCGATAGATTTTTTGCCATGTAATCAGTCTGCTTTCATAAAAATTCCCTTCTCTTGGCATTCATTCACATGTGCCTTACAAATGTGCACACTGTATTGAATCAGATGTGTGGGAAATATATATTTTTTCCATATGGATTACAATATGCCATAAAAGGTTTTCCCCTGCCCCCCTCTCCCCTCCTCGCAGTCTCTTGAGGGCATATATCATAACAATTGAAATCTGATGAGAAAATGAAAAAATGCTTGGTGTTCATATCTTCCAAGTAGTTTTCCAGAGTCCTGCTGCTGAAAGGGACATAAATCATCAGCAGCACTCAAACAATGTTGTTACCTGAATATACAAAACAAAACACATCTTGTTTCTTGCTACTGGAAAGAGGAAAGTACTGCAGCCAAAAAAAATGCCTTCAAATTGTCAGTCAGGCTATATTTAGCTGGAGAAGTTATGCATGCTAGAAGGGATGGTGGCCAAAAAAGGGGTGCAGCCCATTGCGGGCATCTACCTGGCATGAGGAAGGAAAGCTGGAACATTCCGGTGCTTTTCTGACCTGGCTGATGTCCAGACTGGTGCTTACCCAAATCAGCATCACTCAGCCCTGGATGGATTTCCAGACGTGATGGTGCATGGGTAGCATCCCGTGGGATAAAGTGGGGGCAGGGATAAAGCAGGAGACTCCTGTTAGCAGCTGCAAAGGGCACACAAGGTGCTCGGTCTGCCTCCTGCTGTCGGATTCTCTCTGATCCCTGGAGCCGAGGAGAAGGGGACAGAGCAGCCAGCAGGAGCCTTCTTCAGACCCATCGAACCTCCGAGGTGACAGCGCTGAAGTTTTCCTGCAAGATCCTCCAAGCAGTGGTCTGGTCTAACCTGTCCTCTTGCCAAAATAAAACTCGAAAGAAGTAAACCAGTAAGAAGTCTTTCACTAAGATGTCATTTTTTAAAATGTTATCTCTGTAATTGAAACATCTGAAAATGACAAACTGTCTCTGGATAGCTCAGCAGACAGAAAAAAAATAGGTGATAACTGTTATGAAAACATCATCCAAATCATTCACTTCCTGCCCCAAATTTTGAAGTTACGCTATGAATCAAAAACCAAAATGCCTTGAAAATATCCATCAGGTTACTGTGTTTGAGGAATACTTTCCCAGAAACTACACTCTGATCCAGGATATGGCATCAGCCGGAAAAGGGGGTAAAACCTGGCATTGAGTTATAGTTTGTGAGTGACAGCAGCGTGCTCAGTGCAGCACCTCTGCTTTCCATCACAGGCAGGTTTAGCACCCCTTGCATCTGTCACAGGCAGGTTTAGCACCCCTTGCATCTGTCCCCTCAGCAAACACAGGGACACTGACTGCTTCAGGGTCTTGTTCTGGTTTGGACAAAATCAGCAGCAGGACTGCAAGTAAAACGCGTGTCTCCTGATCCCATGCTGCGAACCAGCTGCATGTTCTTCCTCTGACGTGGTGCAGAGGGCTGTGCAGCAGGAAAGAGGAAAATCAGTGTCCTCCCAGCAACCCACTGGTACCCCAAGGCATCTCCTCTCCCCTCTGTGAGGCACCTGCACCACCTTAGGGTGGCTCTTGAGAAGGAACAGGATTTGTGCATGAGCAGGAGGATAAGGTGGCTTTCCCTCGCTGCGGCAACTACTCCCAGCTTTCTGGCTCCATCTTCTGGAAGTGAGACAAATTAGAGATTTCTCAAAGCCTGAGCTTGTACAATGGGTTTATAACAATGCCCTGCAATGTGGGCCCTGCTATATGTCTGACACAAATAAATCCCTTTCATAACGTATGAAACTTGTAATTAATTTTTGTAAAACGCCTCTGCAAGAAAAAGAAAATATGAAAAGTGGCAGTGTTTAAGTGAAACCCAAGCTGCAGGTAAGGAGCAGGAAATGAAGCATTTCAGGGCTAAACCGTGCAGGTTGGCTATGGTTGGTTTTTTTTTTTTTTATTTTATGTATCTGACAATAAAGCCAACAGAGAAACAGCATTTTCTGACTCCTTTTTAAGTCATTCCCCACTTGGTATGGGATAAAGCATAAAAGCACTGTGGTCACTCAGTGGCCTTTCAGTTAGGAAAAAAAAAGAAGAGAAATAGCTGAGAGATCATTTCAGACCTTGGCTGAGTGGCCTCAGCATGCACAGGATGGGGCATCCCAAGTGCACAAATCATCAGCCCGGGGTTTGTGGTGGCATTTCCCCACCCAGTGTCGGGATGCTGCCTGAAGGATACAGAATGCTCCCATTTAAGATGCAGTAGATTTTCCACACCTTTATTCTCAGTGTCTGCCAAACAGACTCCCCCTCTGCTAGTTGTGTTTTGGTTTATGCTGCCAAATTTAGGTTCCTGTGCTTGGACTCCCTTTGACCATGGGAGCTTCTGCTGTGGTTGTGCCTGGCAGACACTTGCCTGGGGTGCTGCAGGTCTGGTGTACACTGAGGGCAGTCAAGCACAGGCCCCAGGAGCACAGGTCTAGAAGTTTCATGTTGCTCTTTTGTTCTGGGGGTGCATTTTGCCTGCAGATTCTCTTAGAGGTACTAATTAATTTCCTGTAACTACTGTAATTGCACACGAGCATCTTTGTCCCTCTCAGAGCTGCAGTGCCATACACAACCTGCCTCAGCAAAAAGGAGCCTTTGTAGAATCACAGAATGGTTTGGGTTGGAGGGGATCTTAAAGATTATCCTGTTCCAACCCCCTGCCATGGGCAGAGACACCTTCCACTATCCCAGGTTCCTCCAAGCCCCATCCAACCTGGCCTTGGTCACTTGGAGGGATGGGGCAGCCACAGCTTCTCTGGGCAACCTGTGTGCCAGGGCCTCACCACCCTCCCAGGGAAGAATTTCCTTCTAATGTCCAATCTAAACCTACTCTCTTTCAGTTTAAAGCCATTCCCCCTTGTAATATCACCATCTGCCCGTGTAAAAAGTCGCTCTCCATCGTTTTGGTAAGCTCCCTTTAGGCACTGGAAGGTTTTAGTCTCCCTGGAACTTTCTCTACTCCAGGTTGAACACCCCCAGCTCTCCCAGTCTGTGTCCAGAGCAGAGCTGCTCCAGCCCTCGGAGCATCTCCACGGCCTCCTCTGGACCTGCCCCACCTGCCCCACGCCCTTCCCGTGCTGAGGACCGCAGCCTGGGCGCCGTACTCCGAACTGTTATTATTTATCTTCGCGGGTAGCAGTGCTTTTCTCCTGCCGGCTCCAGTTTAGCCTTGTGCCGGAGGGTGGTGCTCGATCCCAGCGCTGCCCGCCTCCTCCCGCTGCCGCGGCGCTCCCGGGCTCTGCCCGCGGCGGGGGGACCCAGGCGGCTCCGGGGATGCGCGCGTTCCCCCTTCGGCAGCACGAACAGCCGCCCGGGATGAGCCGCTTGGGGAGTATTCCACCTAAACCCACCCTGACCGGAGATCTCGGAGTTTGGCCCGTAAAGTGTTTCTAAAGTTTTTACTTAACTTTCTGCAGTTTACTTGTCGGGATCTTCTGCCTCCCACTAATAACATTTAAGGATATATTGGGTATTAAATATGTTTAGGATTATTATTTCAGGTTTGTAAACTCTTATGTGGTTAAAAAAATAACACAGAATCACAGAATGGTTTGGGTTGGAAGGAAACTTAAAGCTCATCTCATTCCAGCCCCCTTGTCATGGGCAGGGACACTTGTCACTAGACCAGGTTGCTGAAAGCCCCATCCTGCTTCTGCAGGATCAAAATCTTGAGCAAACCAGAACAAATTCAAATGCAGAAACAATTTTCCAAATTTCTGCTGAGACAAAGATAGGCAGAGGGTCTTTTGGGGCCAGCAGCCCTTACCAGCAGTGTTTCAGTGTCTCCAAGGACATCCCCATCATGTTCCAGCATAGGCAAAAGCTTCCTCATGGTCATGCATCCTCATTATACCTATCAGTGTAATGAAGTAGATTATTAATGGTTATTCTATTTAAAAAGCAATCCTTACAGTGGAAAGATTGATGCCCCAAGCAAGCAGCAGAAGACTTCCATAGCTACACTGCTGTTGCTTTAACCAGACATCGATCCTGAGCCACCAGAAGACAGTGAAGTGAAGCACATGCGCACTTATGCTCATTGGAAAAGCTGCAGAATTTAATTCTGGAATTCCCAGAGATACACAAAAAACGTGCACAATGAATCCCCGACTGTTTCAAAAGGCTGAGGATATCTAATCCCACAGGTATCTTGTGAGTCTCACCTCCTTTCCCTACTTCCTTGCCTCTCCACATATATATCTGTGCTTCTGGTGTGTGAGTTATGATTTTTAGATGCTTGTTTTGGCAGTGGGATGTTCCAGCTTTGCCTGGAGGCCGGAGAGAGACTCTCTCCTTGGAGATAGGTATAAACATGAGAGACTTGGCCAAGAACTTCCTGGTAGAAATCGCTATTCTCTCAAGCAGAACTCTTTAAGGAAAAAGCCAGGAAGCCAATTTGGACATCTGTATGGTTTTTGACTAAGTTAATTGTAACCACGGGATAGTGACCTGAGCAAACAGCAAAGCAAACCACAGATGATCTGATTAGCTTTCTGCCGTGGACATTTTATCTGTATGTTCAACACAGAATGAAAGACCATTCTTCAAAGCCCCCAGCGTCTTTGGGGAAATCTTCTGTCATTAGTCCCCATGGTGATGTCAGTCAAGCCCTACCCCGGCTCCCGGGCAGAGAAATCCATACCTTGTCCCAGCCAGCCTCCTGCACAGGCGAGGGTGAGTGGCTTTCTGCAGGATGCTTGCAGCAGATATGATTATACTGCTGAGCAGCATTCTCTTGCTGCTGGAAGGCACTTTGAAAGCCTCTCTATCTCTTTCCTTCCTCAGGGATGGATAGGAGAGCTTCCTTCTTCTTCTAATGGCATTCCTAGGCAGATTTGGGAGCCTCTTAGTCTTGGAGAGGCATCGCTTTGTTGCTATTAAAATGCAAATAAATGTAAACATTTATTTTTATCATTATGAATAATAAAGTGAGGTGATAAAGTATGAATACTACTTTTTTATATGTCTTTTCAGGACTTAGAAATATGAGTTTGATTATAGGAAAGAGTTTTTAGTGTCTCTTAGGCATGGCAATGTAACCCAACCCAATGGGATGTGGTTGGCCTCCAAAAAGTTTTGTATGTCCCATGGGTAGAGAGATTGAAGGTTATGCTCTTCTAGCTCATCATGGGATGGTAATGACACCATTAAGCATTTAGTAAATTTAATTAGTTTTCTAAAACTATTTAAAACTCAAGGGTTTCCCAGCAACCCTGTGGCCATGTAATATACTTTATATTTAACATAGGCAGCAGTTGCAACACTTAAATGTTTTCAACATGCAGGATCTGAAAATGCTGTGGGATTATTTTGCTCCCCTATCCTGCTTTTAATCTGCAAACAGTGTCAACAATGGACAAGGGAGAGGGAAAAGACTGGGTTTTATGGGCTGGCAGTCACAGACTACCTGGTATTCTTGGAGAATTGGCAGGTCCTCCCCTAAAGAGCCTTGCTCTCCCTTGAAGGTCATTATTTTGCTCTTTATCGACACCAGCTTCACTTTTTCCCTTCTAGTTTGGCTTCAGAGGTGGTTATTACCAAATATTCAGGTTGGTGCATTTACCAGCTTGTTGCACAATATCAGCCTCAGGACACCAGCTTATTAACTTTGCTCCCTTCATGTGCTCCATCGTGAACCACAGCTTTGCTCACCCATTTTTCTTATCCTAGGAAAAATTTGGGTGAGAAGTAAATTATAGGCTCAAATTTCCATGCCTTGAGAAGTCATTGGGTTCCGACTCGTCCCCAAAACCATGAGCCCATCTCCTTTGTGTGTGAGGGAGTTTGGTGTGGCCCCGGGAAGATCCCATTCTGACGGGCGCCATGACAATAAACATGTTAATTAAATTAATTAATTTAAAGGGGCAAAGGTTCAGTGGGCGGGTGGTGCTTTTGTATTTCCAAACCAGTTAACTCAGCTCAAATTCAAAGCTGACCAAGACAGATCTGCTTTGACTGGCAAACCCCAGCGCTCTGCAGAGCCACAGCCATGCTCTTTGTACGAGCCCGGCCCCTGCCAAGCCGCGGTGGCTGGGATGAGGCATGGCCTTAGATTAGCAGAAATGCAATAAGATATCAAATTAGTTGGGGCTCTCTGTCCTTTTTGAAATCACTGGGAGAATTGTGATGCGCTAGGGCGCGGAGTGCTATTCTTCCTATCTCTTAGCGCCATTGTGCAGGGGTGAACAAAGCCAAGAGGTGTAATTTAAAGGTGCTGTGACCTCCCATGAGCAGCTCTCCCCATTGTGAGGCCGGTTTTGTTTTCTGTATGTGTTTTTTTTCTCCACTGAGATCTCCTGATCATAAATATGCATGAATAAAAGAGCCAGGGGAGAGGAGGGGAGGGGGAAGGGGGCTCATAACCAGCTTGGATAAAGTCCTTTTCTAAATTTTCCACTCTCGGCTTCCTGACGTCGAATGAAATAAGGGACCACACCGCCAGATTAGCTCAGCCGGAGTTCCTATTTCCAATTGTAAAAGCAGAACCCTGGCATCATAACAATCATTATAATTATCACTTGCAGAGGGGTCTTATCATATAACAGCTTCTTTTTATTCGGGATGGAGTGGGACCGAAGGGGGCTGGGGGAGATAATTCCAACCACAGGGGTTTGCGTCTTCATTCATCACTTTCCAAACAAGCCAGTGGAAAATTGAAGTCCCTGAGCAATTTACAGATTACAGCTCTCTCCTGGTACAGGGACATGTGTGCACACACACACACGCCCGCTCCACACGTCCGACACAGACCAGGTACGCTGTGGGTGACCATCAGAAAGAAGGATAAAAAATTCCCCCCGCCCTGCTTTTCTGCTCCAAACTCAGGCAGAAACGGACGTAACCTTCCCTTTTAAGCCTAGCAACTCCAGCCTGGCTGCGCAGCTCCTCCTGGATTAATCTTTCTTTTTTTTGGCTCAGTGAATTGTGGTCAAGGCCATTGTAACGTGAGTGCTGCCAGGGCGCGGATTGGCTGGAGGAGGCTCAGAGAGGCCCCTTTTCACAGGGGACTAATTGCTTTAGACCACCAGTATTTGGGAGCTACAGATGTCTTCCTTAATTTGCCTAGAGAGCACAATCGGCCCCATCTGTTGCATTTTTTTCCCCCCTCTGTCTCTCAAGTCGCCTTCTTCCCCCTGTCTGCAAAGGCCTAAATTGAAAACTCATCAAAAAGTAATACAAGAGCAGTTTGGCTGGGAAGCTGCTGCCGTGGGGCTTTGCCTTTAATAAAGGCCCCCCTGCTACTTTTACACATGGGTTGGGGAGCAGAGAAAGGAGGAGGAGGAAAGCAGAAACAACCTAGAAGGAGAAAAAAAAAGCTAAAAACTAACAGCCAGATGGGATATTTGGAGGCTGGATAATTTGATGTGTCATGGCTAGAGGAGAACAAGGGGCAGACCCTTGTTTTCTGTGTGTACACACAACAAAATAGATGACTTCTAGAGATGGGAAGGCAGAGGAGCCGGGGGCCGGCCAGGGGATCTGCACATCCCGGTGTCAGTGGCGTGGGGGAGCGGTCAGTGCCAGGCAGTCCATGACTTTCCCAGTGCACACCTCCAGGAACAGAGGGAGATGGAGAAGGGTCAGAAGAAGGGAAGGGGGAAGAGGAGTGGTGAGCCTTTGCCCTTCTGCAGAAGCCTTTGCCCTTCTGCAGATACAGAAAGTTGTCTTGGCCTGGAGTGGTCTTGGACCATTTGTAGGCTGTGGACTGGAGATGCTGCTCTGCACCTACCCATACTCAGGAAATCAGAAGAGGGTGTTGCTTTTTCTCTCTGGTTCAGTGCTTCATCTCAAACTCAGCTCTGGGCAGAAAGAGAGGACAAGCCTAAAACACCACGTAAAATATTAATTGGAAAGGTTGTGGGGGAAAATACGCCTCGTCTTTCTTCAAAATTCCCGTCTTGGCCAGCTCAGGATGCACAGCTTATGAGAGAATCATAAACGCCCACATTGCTTAATGCAAGTAGAAATGGTGTTTCCTTCTGGCAAATTTGGATCTGGTGCTCCGTGGGAACATGGTGAAGTCACCAGCCAGCCCTGACCCAGTGTGTGCTTGGTCTCTGCTCCTGCAAAAAGCAGTGGATGTGCTCACGGCCTGTCTGGGAGAGAACAAATGTTACCCCATCAGTGACAGGAGTCAGGTGGGAATTTAAATCTCCTAGACCCAGCCTGATGGCATAGCCACAGGGACACCTGAAAACAACTGGGCTTGGAGGAGCAGCCCATTTCAGCTCACCTGCAATTTATTTCACAGAATCATTCAACCACAGAATGGTTTGAGCTGGAAGAGACGTTAAAGATCGTCTAGTCCCAGCACCCCTCGCATGGGCAAACACTAGACCATTTAGCACTGAAGGTTTTTCTCTACTTCCCTCTCTTGCCTTAAAATAACCTTTTGGTGAAGTAAGTCTAAGGGAAGGCTGGTTGTTTGCTCTCCTTTATGCTAAAAGAGAAGTCCTCCAGTGGTGGAGAAAGCCCCACACCTCCTCCTTCCACTCAGCTGGCTGCCCCAGCGCCTGCTTTGCCGGGGGTGGCTGGGGCAGGGGCAGGACACGTTTTGGTCACCCGCTGCAGAGGAAGGCAGGGAGCTGCCCGTGCAGGCAGCGCAGCGTGTGGCAGCTGTGCAGGTGAGAGGTGCTTCCTTGCTGGGCTCTGTCCTGAAACCTGAGCCCGGGTGCCAGTGCTGTGGCCATCAGCACTCGATCAATCATTCCCATTTCCTGTCTGCCCATCAGGCATCTCCCCCTGAGTCCTTGGAAAGGTTTTGTTTAGATGTCCAGTTAGGGAAGAAAAAAAATGTCCGTTTATCTTGAAGGACCCTCTGAAAACAATGCGAAAGAAATCACCACAGAAGTTTGGTGCTACTGCTGGGAGTCCTGCAAGGCCCAGCCTGTGGGCCTGGGAGCTGCGGGATGGAGCCAGCAGCTTGCATTCTGCTGCAGGATAGCTTCCAGTCACTGCCACCATCTATTCCCAGTTTGCTTACACCATCAGCAGCTTCTTCTTAGCAGAGGTTTCCTAAAAAGAAGGGAAGACAGTGCTAAACTTGCACCTGTGAGGTGGAGGCATGGGAAAAGGTGCTTTCACTGCTGGATAGTGGGGTCCACAAAGCACCCCACAGCCCCAGGGCTGGGGAGAGGTGGGGAATGAGAGAGCTGCAAGGGCACTAATAGCTGGTTTCCATGTTCCGTGCACTGTCATTCTGCTTGGGAGTGAGGAAATTCTCCCTCCTGGGGAATACTGGAGGTTTATCTGTCTCAGTGGAGCTGAATGAGGTCTCAGGTCTCCTTCAGTGCTGAGGAGTTTTTTGAGAAATACCACCACAAGCAGCCTTTATTGCTGTCTTCACTTTTTTTTCCTTATTGCTTTGTTTATTGGTTTTTGCTTTTCCTTGGATACCCCCGTCTAAAAACCATGTGATTATTGCTTCTCCTGAGGAAAAAAAAGTCAGTTTATCAAACTGGGAAGGTCTTGATGCATTGGTGAAGAACAAAGGCTGAAGTACTGGGTCTTCAGAGCCGAGGCTGGGTCCCAGGAGTGGAACCTCAGATGAAAAACCCACAAGCAGGTCTCTGTGCTGGGGCTGATCACTTCCCAGGGCAGCCCTCTCCTTGGGGAGAAGGTGTGAATGGCTTCCTTGAATAAGTCACTGGATAGCCTTGGCCAGTCTCAGGCTGGCTGCTGCTTCCTGTAGGTTGCTGTCTCACTACTCAAAAACCGGATACTCTGTTGTGACATTTGTTTTTCCTCTGATGCATGTCAGAAAATGAAACAGCTGTGTGCAGGCCAGCTGTACCGATGGGGAGCAGCAATGCTGCAGGCTGTGGGGTGAGAGGAGAGAGAGCCAGGCTGATGGGAACCCCTCTTGTCTGCCTGTGTTTCCTGTAAGGCTTAACATAAGGATCAGCAGTTGAAAACTCTCAGAAGGAATATGGCAACGATAAAAGGGAGCTCTGGTTCTTGTTGTCGAGGCAGCCCAGAAACTGTTGAAGAGGCACTGGAAAAGCCATTGAGCTTTTGTCTAATAACTCCTGTGATAATAATTAGCTCAGCCAAAGCAGATTTTAAAGGGGCTTTAAAGTTCTTGTTCAGTGGCTTGAAAGAAAAAAGGCAACCAGAGTCTCCTCTCATCTGAACATCAATGTGAATCCCACAAAATCCCATTATTCCTCTTTTATATCAGCAGTTTGATCAGTTCAGCCTTTTCCCTCCCCAAGGCAACAACTTTCCCCCTTTGTGCATGTTTTCCCCTCAAAATCTGAGCACCTCACCATGTACACACACCATGCCCAGAGCCTGGTCCCCTCCTCCCCTGACGCCTTGCAAGTGGCACTGACTTGCTGTCCCCATCATGCCAGAAAATGATCAGGAGGAGATGGAGGAGGGAAATCTGTCTGCAAGAGCACCCGCACTCACCAGGATGTTTTTCTTAAAAGAAGAAAGGGTTTGATAGATTTAAACGCAAAATGCTCTCGGAGTTTGCTTTAGCATCTGATGTTTGGAGAGAAAACCTGATGGTCGAAAACTCACATCTTCGTCCAGAGCTAAGTCTGCTTGCAGTGGAAGGTAAAATTCTGCTAAAAATCAATGGTTTGGGTGATTTTTAAGGAAGCCAGCTATGGAGGAGTGGAAGAAGAAATGCTGACACCAGCCCAGATCTGTTGAGCAGAGACCTGTCAGTGCTTTGCATTTGCTGGAGACCTTCTACACATCCCCCTTCCCAGGCTGACTGAGATTTAGAGCAGCTGATGGGCATCTCTAACCTGTGCTTAGCAGGACGAGGCAGGGAGCTCTGGCCACGTGGCTCCTCCGTCCTCGCAGCTGATGCTCTGGAGAAGGCACCTCACTGGGACCTGCATCTACTGGGAACATGCTGGGTTGGATGCACCTAAAGACAGGGATGTAGAGACAACCTGCTGCTCTTTGAACTCCCGGGGAACACGAAGGCACCCTCCTCAGGAGAAATCTGTAAATATGGAAAGATTCACAAACACCAATAGCTCTACCAGTACAACCAGGGCTGTGCGGTATTTCAGCAAGATTTGATGCAAGAGAAGGGGTGGGGACAGAAGCTGACCTCCAGCTGGGATATGGAAGTACATCCCCATGGCAGCTGTTTTCCCTCGTGACTGAGTATGAGCTGAATTTATCCCTCCCATGCAGGTTTTACACCAGACCCTCATTCCAGTTTGACACAGATTTGAACAGAAATTTGGAGGCTAAACAGGTCATGAGAAGGGGTGACAGTCTTACATCACGTGCCGTGGTGCCCAAAAAGCTTTTCTGGGCTCGGAACTGGTGCTCTGTGCTCCCCAGTGTCTGTAGACACCCAGACAGACTGCAGTCCTGATGGCCAAGCAGCCTTCCTAGGTTTAATACCAACGCAAAGCACAACAGTTTGGAGCTGAGCAATAACCCCTCCAGCATGGAATACAAACTCTCCCCAGGCTGGAGCAGCTCAGGTTGCAGCCTCAAGAAACAGCGAGTTCAAATACAAACCAACCCTATTTTCTTTGCAAAATTTTCTCTTTTGAGTGGATTAGAAATGGCATTGAACTGAAGGCAAGTTTTGCTAGTAAAATATACTAATAAACTGCTTTGGAGACTCATAAACTGTGCTGTGTTTTTTTAATGGCAAATAATAAAGGAATCTAATAAATTGTTGGTTTTTTAGCGGCAATTTTTTAAGCGGCTGGAGCAGAGATCAGGAGTTCAGCCTCTTTCCTTGTTCTGTTTGTGGTATATTTATCTTCATGAAGAGAATGGTAGCAGGGGGATTTATTTTTCTGAATGAATGTCTCTAAGCCCCTCATACCTCCAGGGCTTATAGTAAGGTTGGATCCAATGACAGGAGAGTCAACATTATAAGCCCTTAGAGAGGGCTGAGTGCCTTGTAGATAGTCTCAAGTGGATGCGCTTTCAGCGTGCCGTTACCCCGGCTTACATTAGCGGCTGAAGAGACTTTGTCTGTCCCCGATGCCCTCGGGTGACCCGCGACCCCTGCGACTTCGCTCTGCCGAGATCTGACGCTCGCGCGAGCCCCCGGCCGAGGAAATGGAGAGGTGCATTGTGCCGCGGAGAAAGAGCAACACAAACACGGGGTGTTCTCAAAGGAAACAAAAACCCAGTGGAAAAAAACCCTCCCCAAACTGGCAGCGAGGGGCAGCCGGGGAGAAAGCGCAGGCACACGCGCTCTGGGCAAAGCCGCCCCAGAAAACTCCCTGCTGCGGGGTTCTGGAGCCAAGCTGGGTCCTTCTGGCGTGGGGTCTCTGCTGGGTTTAGGAGTGGCTGAGCAAGCTGAAGTGGGGTAATGGAAAATGGGTTTCCCTGCGGGTTCTGCATTTCTAAATATAAAAAAGAAAATAGGCTGGGTTTGCGTTTGAGGAGTGCTTTGGTGACAGAGATACAGCGTGGAAATTATGTGCTGTACCCAGATGTCCTAAAGGAAAACAGCAGAGATCAGCCCTGCTTGTGTCTCAGCAAAACATGCTGAAGCTTCATTTGGAGTTTCAGATGTCAAAAAGGGGCTGGAGCAGCCCAAGCCCCCGCGCTGTGGAGGATGCCAAGCCCTGATCTCCTAGAGAGTGCGATCACCAACAGGTGGATGAGACGGCCGGGCTGGCACTGTCACTGGGGCTGGCACTGTCCCGGGGGCGGGGGATGGCGGTGGGGGCAGGTAGGATGGCTCAGAGGTCTGTAAGCTGTTGTGCACAGCCAATGCTTCACTTTGAACAGTCCTTAATGCCCAAGAGAGGCCACCCTGCCCCAAGCAGCGGCTCCCTGCAGGGAGGGATGCTTGTGCAAACAGCCACATCCCCCCAGGACCTTTGTGCCGGTTTGGGGTGGTGAGGGTCACCACCCTGCCTGGCCCCAAACCCATGCCCAGCTGCTGCTTTCTGCCTCCCTGGGACATCGACATCCTCATACAGCCTCTGGCTACTGCACAGAGTGTCAGATCTGTCATAAATCAGAAGCCAGCAGTGATGGCATCGTGCTCCCATCTCCTCTCTTGAAATCCGGGCTTCCTCCACCGGTGCCCTCCATCCCCACTGGCTTCAGCCCCCGCTCGGATTCTGCACTTTGCAGCATCTCTGAGAGAAGCAGGATGTGCTCCGTGTACTGCCTCTGTGGCACCGACAGGGACAGGGATGGGGAGGAGGTGACAGTGCAACACCTTTTCATCACCTCAGAGAGGTGGGACATGCCCCCTCCCAGCTCACCCAGCGCACCCGAGCCTGGTCCATGCATGAGGGCATTTTCCAGATGCCAGTGTGTGTTTAAAGTTTAAAAAGATGAGCGGAAAAGCCCATGTCATGGGTGCCCGAGCTAGAAGGAGAATTTCGCCGTCATGAGGAAGTGTATTGTCCCCAGAGCTGGCCAAGTGGATTTGCATGCTTAATTCCCACTAAGCATTTTTGAAGGAGTAATCTGATAAAATCTTCAACCTGCTGATAGCATAAATTTAATCGGGTGTCCCTCAGAAAAAGGCAGTGGGACTTCCAGCTCCCAAACGCGCAGACCAGGGGATGTGGTCGCCCGCGGTGACCGGACTGGGTCCATCCCAGGCCAGAAGCCAGCGCTCACCATGCGCCGGTGGGGAAAGATCAGCGCGGCTGGGCACAGACGGAGGAGAAGAAGACTTTTATCCCATTGTTTTTCCCTGTGATTAATCCATCTAAAGTGCTCCTCTGAGCGTAGCCAAGGGCAGTGTAAGAAAGAAGCAGTTTGAGCTTTGTGGGGCTTTTTTTCTTCTCCTTTTCTCCCCCCTTTCCAAGTGTGCTTTACAAACATCCTCTCCGCTCGCCCTCTGTATTTGCAAAACCGTCTCCTTCTGCCCATGGCTCCTGATGAAGTCCTTGCAGAGCTCCTTGTCCACCTCCAGTCTTTTCAGCACGTATTCAAATTAACCCTTTTGTCCCATTCACACCCCCTTTCTTTGGCGGATATTGTGGCTTTGCCAGCAGCGATCCAGCAGCGGCTATTCTAATGTAATTGCATTCTGGCAATGCCTTGAGAACCTGATCAAGATCATCCCGCAAGTTTAATCCCTCCAAATTACAAAATGTTTACTATCAATCACCTTTATGCAGCTTTATTTCGTGGGCTTTCTTCAAGGAGCGAGCGGGACGTGTATGTTGCCAGAGATGCCCCTTCACGTCTCCAGCTGATCACCTCAATGGGACCAGAGTCAAATGGTCAAGGCCATATGCGTATGAAAGCCCGGGCTGTGCTGCCAGCTATTCTCTCTAGCTCTGCATGGATTTCACACTTTCTATCCTGTTAGGATGCCTACCATTTACTTTAGCGTTGATTTTTTTATTCCATTTCTACGTCCTGTGTCATCTGGATTTAATCTAGTTAGCAGATTTTATGCCTAAAATTGCATTGTTAAAGGGAATTGTTTAAATGGGGACCGGTGGAGAACCCTGAAACCCTTGAAACCGGGGTGTCCCCCCGCCCAGCGCCGGCCACACATACCTCGACTGCTGCAGCCCTTGGCTTGGTGCGAGGGGCTCAGAGGTGGCTTTGCTTTCTTGAAAGCATCCATTGCTATTTTCAGAAGCACAAACAGATGCAAATGTCTCTGCAAACATTGCACAATGAGATGCAGGGAGAGGACAGCCTTTCAAAACCTCTGAATAGCCCTTCAAAGCAAGTCTAATTAGGGTAAGTAGAGGTAATAGGCCCACTTGCGTTTTTTACACTCGAATTTTTCCTCCCTCAAAGCCTGCAAGGCTCTTTTTCCCCTGTGGCTGGGGGGTGGTGGTGGTATATACCCTCTCCCATTTGTTTGCGCTAACAAATGTAGAGATGAAAAGNGGGGGTAGAAAAATCAATCATTTGAAAAGTCTCCTCTGTTAGTTTTTTTGGTGGCTTTTCCTGGAGAGATAGATAGCAGCAGAACACGCAGCATCCTGGCTGGGGCCGGGTGTGGGGCAGGCACCAAAGCAGAGCCTGCAGCTCGTGTCATGTGGAACTTCAGTAAGTGAAAAAGAAAAGCAGAAGGTATGGGCTGAATACTTGGGTAAATCAGTAATAGAGCTAAAGGGCATATGCCTGTAGGGAATATGTTGGCATAAAAGAGCTTTAAGAGGGGCCATTCATACTGACAAAGGGAGATTTGAATTGCTGCCTTCACAATAGCATGAAAGGATGGGCTTGGGGTGTTCTGAAACAAAGTGGAAATCATACTGCCCTGAACGGCTCTAATAAGCTTTTAACTATTTTACATTATGGCATTACCTCTTTTTTTTTTTTCCCCCTTCTTCTTGTGAGCTGAGTGCCAGCCCCACTTAGAAGTGTGATTTATACTTTTTTCTTCATGGTAACTTTGGAGGAAAATAGATGGGAACTGAAAGGCAGTAATTCAGCTTTTTCAAGACACGGAGGGGGAAATGCCATCATTTCTGAATGTCCCAGAAATCACACCAGTGCGCTGAGTTCCCTGGCCGCCGCCGGCAGCACCCTCGCACGTCTGGGCCAGGGATGCCTGCTTATGACACCAACCACCCGCCTAATTGTGCTCATTAGCAGCCCTGCAATCAGGCAGATATCGCCGTGCACTAACACTCGGTTACTGCGCTGTGCAACTTAGGTGGGCTTCAGCGTGCACTCCAAAAAATGCACATATTACTTGGCAACCTCCCCAGCTTTCACCATGCAGAGGTTCAGCATCTCAGCCCGTATTTGGGGAGTCTCGGGGGGCTGCAGGTCCCACCGCTGGCCTGGGAAGGAGGCAGTTGCCTGGCCTGTGTGTCGGGAACTGGGCTGGCTTTGTGTGCGCTGGGGCTCCCTCCCCAAGCTCCCCCCAGATGGTGCGATCGCACGACTGCACTGTTAAAATAGAGCTTGTATAGACAATTAGCCAATTACTCACTCTGTCATTGCACTTTCTTCTTGTAACTGAGATGCAAACTGGACTATGTCTTCTTTGGTAGCTTCATTCATTGGCAGCATTATTTAATGACACTTTTGTCAGCTTTGGGTCTGCCCAAAGATTTCTGAACGTAGCTTTATGAACCCAGAAAGGGCGCCCCGCGGAGTGAAAGCAGACTTTGAACCTACAGACGATGCTAAAGACAATGAATTTCCCAAAGTCAGGGAAAGAAATCCAGAGCATGGCTACCACAGGGCATGTGGCTCAGTCCCTCATTGTCAGCAGCAGTGGCTGTGGGGAGAATAGCCCAGGAGCCAAAGGAGCTTGAGCACATGGATGTGTGGGCCGCTTTCTCTGCTTAGACATCTCAGAAAAAGCATCACTGCAAGTGCTGCTGGGTCTTTTTAAAGATGCAAAGGTTGGGCGGTTGGAACAGCTCTTTTGGACCAGATCACTCAAGATCCTCTCAAAGACTGGCCAAAAATAAGGTTGTTTTGATTTGACAAGTGTTTGTCTAAGCCCAGTTTAGCTTCATCACAGCTGTGCAGAGCCATAGCCACAGGACTAACACAGTGGAAATGGTAAGAGAGAGAGGTTTGGTTTTGGCATTTTTCAGGGAAGAACAAATACTTGCCTACTGCCTAATGAAGAAAACCCCACTGTTCTACATATGTTTCTTTGAAATGGGATAATGCTTTTATTATCCTTAACTTTTTGGCAACAGGCATAATTAGTGGCTCTTACCTCTGAAGTTCAACCCCATACAGGTTGCAGGGATGGCTCCTGGGTTATCTTTAAGAAAGAAGGAAAGAAGAGGGGAGAGAGAGAGGGAGGAAAGGAAAGGAAAGGAAAGGAAAGGAAAGGAAAGGAAAGGAAAGGAAAGGAAAGGGAAAGGAAAGGATTCCCATCTGTTTCCTTCTTGAGGGTAGATTTTCTGTGAGATTTATCTTGCCAATGCTCCAAGCTTGTTTAGAGTGAGGCATGCACTGGATACACTCACACTCCAGTCCGGGGTGTACACAGTCACCACCAGCTTCCCTCAGCTGACAATTCCCTTCCCTGTATCCCATACGACTCCCTGCATCTCCCGGCATCCCAACAGGTGCTTCCCAGGAGAGCAGTGCAGGTGACAGCCCTGCTGGTGACAGGTAGCCCAGACCTTCCTTCCCTGGGACCACAGACCTCATTAGCTGCCACTCGATTTATCAAGAGGGCATTATGGCTTTGGAAGCTGACATCTTTTTGGATTGCAAATAGGAGAGGAGGAAACTGTACCCTGTGAAAAGATTGATTAAATACTAATTAACCTCTTTTCTTAGATAATGAAAGCACTTCAGTGAGCTGGATAAACATGATGCGCATCAGTTGGTCTCCTGGCGAAGCAAGGGGCAATTGAGAGAGCAATATCCATTACTGGTGTTGTGACAGGAAGGGTTTTCCTTTTAGATTACAAAAGACTTGTTGCAGGAGAGATGGTACTCAAATAGAAAGGAAAAAAAATACCATGTTCTTTTATCTCAGGAGTTAAATCCCTTCGGTTTGAATACTACAACCAGTGAAGTAGAGAAACTTCTGCATTTTTATCTAGGGATTGTCAAGTGAAAAAGTAAAAAAGTAAATCAAGGTCTCAGGCTTTGAAGGAAGGGATTGAGTCAGCTGCTTGTAGTTGCCACTCTTTACTGGCAAGGTCTCTAGCTTTTCTAGGGTCTGAGCAAAATAATGTATAGATAAGTATTACCTATTTTCTGTGAGTCCCAGAGACCAAGCTGGAAAGCTACAGGGGAAGAGATGCTTTTTCTGGCCTATGTTAAATTTACTTCTGAAGGCCATGTCCCATTCTTCCACACAGATAGCAGCCTTGCCTAGAAGGACATTGCTTCCTCAAAAGTGAATATTTTCAAGGAGAAGTCCAGGTGGGAAAGGACTGTTTAGGATAGTTTTGATCAACTTTTACCTGCGACTAGTGATTTTCATTGTTTCTGACCCCACCTTTGAGACTCTCTTTTGTGTACATTATCCTGAAGGTCAGTATGGGGAATCCAACACGAAAATGACCAGACTGGGAATTTTGTCTTCCTCCGTTTAATTTGTAACACTTCCCTTCTCTGTTTGGCCTCATTTACCTAAACTGAAGTGTTTATCGAGGGCCCCCAGATCTCTTGGTCCCTACAACAGAGACAGGGACAAACTTCTAAGTCCACAGCGTCCCTTGGCTATATGTCTCTTCTCCTGCCACCTCCAAGAGTGGGGTAACACCATCTTAGGTTTGGGATTTTGTATTTTCATGTTTGCAAATGTCGTCTTTCTTCAGGCTTGTCATCTCAATGGAAACTGCAATTTGGAAAAGCACAATGTTCTGCCAAGTTTATGCTGGGCTACAGATGCCAGGTGCTGCCCTAGACAGTCCTGCTGGAGGCAGTCCTGGGTATGATGTTATAAAGATTGCTGACATCTGCCGTACAGAGAGAAGCAGAACAAGTGGTTTGTTTGTAAAAATAAGTCAAATTAACTCCTACAGATGGAACTTAATCCATTATTTGTGCAACAAACCATTAAGGTCTGTAATCACCTTGGACTGCCATTAGACAGCTTTAAATGCTTTCCTAGAAGGCAATTTTGTGAAATCTTCAGGTTAAAGAAAAAGATTATCTTGGAATGTGCAGAATGTTATAATCCAAGAAAGAGACAGTGAAGTCCTGAGGACTCTGCCAAATCCCTGTTTGGGAAATAGAGGCATCAGTCCCCTCGCATGCTTCAATTTGTAATTAAGTAGTACATCTCACAAGCATGAAGGAAGAGTGGAAGGGAGACCATGCACTGACACAGGCTGGTCCTTCCCTGAAGCACAATGAATCTCTTGGATCGAAAGCAAGGGATCAGGGGGCTAAATAGTCCAACTAAATGAATGAGGACTGAGCAGGGATGTTAGTGAGAAACTCTAAACATTTTCATTCACATTTCTGTATCAGGATGCCAAATTTCTGGACTCGATTTCTACACTTCCATCTGGCAGAGTGCATACAAGACTGTGTCTGTGGACCCTTATTCATGATTACTCAAAGAATAAAGTTAATGTCTTCTCTAAAAGTCTTCCTTCCACAAGTTTTTACTCTCTGTAGAGCTATGCTGTGCACTCTGTCCTACCGACCTTTGCCAAAGTCCCACTGACGTTTGCTGAAGTCCTACTGGCAGTCAATGAGTAACACAAATGGGGCAGGAGCCAAGTGAGAAGAGTTTCTTGTACTTGTGGAATCGTATACGTGGCATAGAGAAGGGTGGCATCTCTGTCCCAGCCTCTCTAATATGATATTTCATTTTCCTTTTCAAACGCTCAGAGTTTCATAAGATCTTCTAGTTGTGAGATGGGAGGTTCTAACAGATGCTTTGCACAATCAGATAGAGGCAAAAGTGGGAGACCTGAATAACAACGAGTGCTGTGCCATCAGCATTTCCACGCTGGCAGAGAAGAGCATTATCCATTGGGAAGAGTCTTTTCACTCTTGTCTAGTGGATCTTAAACTGGAAGACTGACAAGAGAAAAATAACAGTGCTGATAATGGAGGAGCATTGCTCGGCGTGTGGAGCCTTGGTCTGCACCAGCAGTGCCTCACGTGAGCCCTTTGCCATCTCTCCTGGGGGAACAGTAACCTCAGCATGGGGGAAACCCCTGTTTCCAGGGGCATGGCTATTCCACCCCCTCAGCTCAGCCTCACACTCCTCATTGCCCTGGGGATTAATAACAGGGCTTTTAAAGGGATCTGTTACTTCACTTCAGGCCCTGTGACATCTGTGGGGTCTTCAGTAGTTTTTCACATTGACCATTAGGCCTTTTGGTTGAGGAGGAAAAGAGAACAGGGATTAGTTGTTCATGGGCACTGCTACTGGGCTACTGGGCATAAACCCGGTTTTAACATCATTTAATTTGTTAACCTAGACTTAAACAGCTTCTAACAGTCTTATATGAAGGTTATACAAATAAGAAGCAAAGTATCAGCTGAAAGTATTTATACAGTATTTTTGCATCTCTGTTCTGCTCACATACAGTGCAGACAGTAAATCTGCTTGGTCCTTAGCAGTTCTGCTCCTCCAGATGATTCCTTTTAATCGCATATACCACCAACAAAAAAAGCTCCTGAAAATTACTTCTCACCTGCTTCTGTTCTGATAATCTCTACCTACTATACAAATCAGTCTTAATGGAGCATTTGAGCCCCAGAGATCTGTAATTATAATATTAAGTTTCATGTGCTCAGAGGTGGTAGTGCAGACTGTATTTTACAGATCGTGTACAGAGTAAAATCAAAACCTGACAGATTGAGGCCCAATAATGAAAATCCTTCTGAGGATGCTCTTGTTCATAACTAAACCGTAAGCATCATTTCAGCCTCACCACAGCAGGGATGACACTAAGTAGGGCACCACATGGCATTGAAACTACAGAAAATATTTGTTATCTAAAACCTGTACGTAATTTTGGATTTGCTGTTATTTGCTTGCTTGTTGAATACAGGTAATTCACAGAGAATCTCCAGAGCTTCAAATCAGTTGGAAAAGGCTGAAACAGAGTCATTCCAGCTGCTGTGGGCCCTTCTCATCAGAGCACACAAGCATCCTGTGGTTGGTAGGGGACTGTTTCCCCACAGTAAATCCCAGCAGAGAGAAAGTGGGACAATCCCAGCTGTGCTCCGAGAAAGTCTGTGCTGGATGTCTCCCAGCCAGCAGGGATTCCTTATCAATGGAGCCATCTCAGACTTTCTCTCCTAACTAAAGGGGAATTAAGAGAGACCTAAGGACTTGCAGAACCTCCTGGCAGAGGGTCCTTAATGCTTGCATGCCCTGGAGGTGGTTGAATGGATCCAACAAGGATAAAGTGTTACCAACACCTATCAACAGACAAATGAAAAAATACATATACATACATGCAATGTGGTGCCAAGATTAAAAATCAAGATTCCATTTCAGTTATTTATGAAGTCAATAAGGATCTTGCCACTGGTTTCAGTGGGACTGAGACTGTTGCCTGTTTATAGATATTTTTTACCACAGAACAATCTGGTATTTCCAAAAAATTTGCTAATTCTTTCATCAGCCCTAGTATTTAATTAATGTACTTTTTTCCCCCTGTACTAATGCAAGAAGATGATTTTAGTGCAATTAAAAATAGCCGCCTGCTTCCAGCCAGGGAAGCCTGTTCCAATTCACCAAACTATTCTTTTGATAAAAATAAATACAAACCCCCTTGTTGTAAATGGGGGTGCAGGTTGGTCCCGCAGCCTCTGAATATGGGCATTCCATCTGTCCCGGTGGCAGATTTGTTCAACTATGTCTGAACCTATCACCGCTCCGGGGAAAAACTGTTCTCTGACTCATGTTAATGTATGAATCTAATTGTGTCCTCACCCAGTTTGCAGCTTTCATTGCCCGTTAGGAACATTAACATCATACACTGAGTCCTGGTAGATGTATGGTCTTTATATACTGCATAATGTCCACAGATCTCTGCTGGCAGCTAAGAAAACACAAAAGAATAGAGGATATTTTGAAGTTTTGTGGAGTTTTTTTTTCTTCTTTGAGATTGAAGTCCAGTGTCTTGGGACCCAGTGACTTTAGATGACCTTCCGCCTCCACGGACTGTACTAAATTTCAGCCCCTGGAGGCTCCTGCATACAAAACCTCCTGGCTTTCAAGGGCAGGTGCAAGCAAAGCTTCACTGCGTCACAGATCAAGACCTGTTACTGCCAGAATTAGATTTCACAAATCTCTTTTATTTAACAGGGCATCATTAAGGAACTGCCGTATACTGGTTGATGGTGTCTTTAATTAATATAAGTCTTATGCTGCTATTAGGATTTCCAAAAAATAACACTTTTCAGCATTTTTAGTTACTGAGAAGCAGAGGTGGGTGTGTGTCTGTGTAGACATGCATATGAAAACTGTGTTAAAGAAATATTTATCTATATTGCAGGCCCAGGCACTCAAAAAGGAAGAAATGTTGACACTGAAGTACCTGTGCAAACTTAATTCAGCTCTTCTCCTCCTAATTTTTGTGACAATTATATGACCCCAAATTATGTTTTTGATAATATATCCACCTTCTTCCTCCAGGAGGGTTAACTTTCAGGCAGAGTTTTTGCCTGTGTGATGAACATCAGTGCTCTGTCTGATGCTTTCAGTGTTTGCCGTCTGCCTTTTTCCTCATACCCTGTATGATCATGTCCTAAAGAATTCCTTCCTGGGCTTTTACTGCAGCCCTGAACATCTGAGTGCTCTGAAAGCTCTGCATAATTAAATCTTTAAATTCCCTGATGATGTGAGGGGATGGTGGTACCCCAATTTTACAGATGGGAAACTGAGGCACAGAAAAATGAAAGTAAATTCATTCCATAATCCTTGGCAGTCCCATCACAGATTTGATTCATTTGGGCTTGTACAACACCATGTCTCCATCTTTCCCCACGAACTCCCTGCTAACTGCACATACAGCTCCAATTCACCCATGTTTTGGGGATGGCTGTAGAGACATGTCTGAGCTGTCCCTTTTGCCCCATGAAACAAGGTGAAGAGGATAAAACTTGTTTTTAAGTTTGTGTGCCCAGTGCAATATGGGAGCATTGAGCAATGCTAAAGAGAGGGAGGATGGAGCCAGGAAGAGTAGAAGGTGGGATTTTGGGGGTCAGAGGACTCCCCCATTACACACAATTGCAGGAGAAAGGAAAGTTTGGGATTTTGCAACATTGGAGCAGATTTCCTGGAGACGCGGATACTCTTGACACCCTCAGTCTCTAGCTGAGACGCAGAGCTGGTGCTGAGACCACGAGATGTCACCTTTGGCCACCCTTTTTCCTCACCCTGCCTGTGAGCAAACTGGGACAGCCTCTGTCCCGCCTTGTGACTTGAGGAAAAAAGGCAGCTCATGCCAGTCAAGTTCTGCCAGTGCCGCAGGTTCAGAGAAAATTACAAGCTCTGTACTGTGTTTAGGGGTGCAGCACCTTCTCCTTGCCCTAAAGCTCCTGACACCTTCCAGCTCCTGCTGTGAACCACGGCAAGGACAGCCTGAAACACCAGCACTGCTGGCATGACCCCTCTGCTCCTGTTCTCTGCCTGCATCCCCCGAACAGGGCTCATCCCTTCTCTGGGAGACTTGGGGGCCAGCAGGTGTTCGCAGGTAGCCGCATGGGTCTGTGGCCGGTGGGGTGTCAGAAGTCCTGGCTGCTGCCTTGGGGTGATCCCTTCCCCTCCACCCCAGCCTCCTCCTGAGGAGTGAGCCCCTCGAGTTCAAGAAACAAAACTCCAGAGGCGCTGCCGAAATTCAGTACAAACGTTAAAAATTTTATTTACAGGGTAAAGTACGATTTCTTAAAAAAACCAAACCAAAACAAAACCCCCACTTTGATAAGAGGTATAATAATAGAATAAAGCTCTTTATGTACAAAAATACAATTTTCATATGAATGAACATCTTGAATAAATTAAACCGCTCTCTGGTCCAGTCGCTGAATACCCCGTGTCTGCTCCCACTCTAAAGCAGGCCGGCCGCGCTGGGGGTCAGCATCTATAATGCATGAGCCTCTCGGCTGTCCGCCGGGTGCGGGGTCCCATCGGGGCCGGTGCTGGGACCCCCGGGAGGGGCTGAGCCGCCCCGGGGCAGGGCCGGGGAGACGCGCTGAGCCCCGCGCTGCGCCCCGGGCCGCATCGGCCCCTTAAGCCTTTTCATGGCATTGTCAGGGCGTTCAAACCAAATTTTCATGCTCGTTTTTCTTCGCTGGAGAGCTACAAATTGTAAAATTGACTTTTCACCTCGTCTGCGGCAGCAAATCTGTCGCTTTTCTTCTTCCCAGTTTTTCGGAGTGGCGCGGGAGGCGAGGCGGGGGTCGGGGGGAAGGGG
>VZTG01008545.1:1076159-1161064 GCA_013397845.1 Melanocharis versteri | reverse complement strand
AAAAAAAAGGAAAAAAACCCCAGCTTTCCTGCCTTGTAAGTGATGGGAAATACCACAAGGTGTCAACCTCCACCAAGCTGCAGCTCGGAGCCGTTCTGCTCTCCCCGCAGTGGCCGGGATGGACAACCCTGCGCAGAGGCTCTTCTGGAAAACCCGGGCACCTGCTTCAAGTAAGTGGGGAACTATCTCCTATAACACGGAAAAATGATTTTTTTCCCCTCCATTCTTTGCTCGATGGATATTCTTCGTTTGTATTTTTTTTTTTTTTTGGTAATTTTCCTCAACAAGTTTAGCCCAATTCAGTGTTTCCCTTCATCCTTTTCTCCTGACCGTAAAGGAACATTTCCCAAACATCATGACAAGTCCGAGGAGTCTTTTTTTTTTTTCTTTTTCCTTTAAAGCTGATGTTTTCCATTTGTAGAGCAGCACTTCAAGGCATCATTAACCAGGACGTTCTGTGGAGTTAAGTGTTGGGATTTTACCTTCTGGGCAACCCAAAGCTCTGTTTCCTCACAGGATCGTTCACTTGAGTGTTGGACTCGATGATTCTTGTGGGTCCCTTCCAACTCAGAATATTCTGTGTTTCTGTGTTCCCTTTGTGGATGCAGTGTGTGCTGGTCCTGTTTTCAGCCTGGGAGTCCCACGCTTCTCAAGTGCCACTGCTTTCTGCAAAAGCACTGTCCCGAGTGCCTCCAGATTGAAAGCAATCCCAAGGATTTCTTGCCTTTTTTATTCCTTAACTTCCTGCAGCCTTGGCTCAGCATAATGTAACTCGTGGGCCGGTGGCATCGCTCAGAGCCAGACGTGATGATTTGACACTGGTTGCTATAATGAGGAACTGGATTTTCCTGGCAGAACTGTTTTAGCTGTTGCACAAAAATGGAGAAGGAGCACTCTGCCAGTCACTTACACTTTGAATTGGAGACATAGCACTTGGCAAACTGGTTCTTGCTGGGGAGAAGTGGTGATTGACGGGGAATTGCTGGCCCAGGGAAGGAGCTGAGGAGCTCTGGGCTGCTTTGATTTTCCTGATGTGATTGCAGAAGTGATAAGTCTGGAGAGATAAAAAAGGAAGTTGAAGCAAACCACAAGGAAAAATGTAAATGGTGGAATTATGAAGGTAGTAGAAATGGAGTAGTGTTTTCATGCAACACAACTGAATGGTCAATAATGAGGTAAAAATGCTGAGAGGTAAAGACAAAAGACATTTCTTCCGGGATTAGAAGTGAGCTCAAAATTGCCAAGGCCTACTGGAAGTGGGGGGGGGGGGGGGGGAAAGAAGCCTGTTGTAGCATTTCTTTTCCTTTAATAAGCTTCTTTTTCTGGGTGTCCTGAGTGTTCAGATGTAGCACACTTAGTGCCTAGTAACCCAACAAAGCTTTGATTGGTGCCTCTGCAGAAAGATTTTCTTTTCCTTGCAGGTTTCTAACCATGAAAAAAACCCTGAGATCAGTTGCTTCAGAATCCTTAATTAAACACAACAAAGAAGGGCAATTAGAGCTGTGTTTTCCTTTTGTCATCCAGCAAATCTTGCAAACCTCAAAACCCTTTTCTTCCTCTAAGATTTATGATGGGAATAAGTCATAATTATTCCTGTAATTACCAGCCTTAAGTGAACACGAACAGGATTCTTTTTTTTTTTCCTCAGAGGAGGTTCTGAAACCCATTCAAGAGGAATTCACTAACCTCTTTTATTGTGCAGGAGGAAAACCAAAAACACAGGCATGGTGATTTTCCAGGCCTTGGCTGCCTGCCTCCTTTCCTGTCACTTCATGTCATGTCATTGCTGGCTCCCGGGTCCGTGTGCCTGCTTGCAGGGAGCAGCTCCTGTTGGGCTGGATGCCCTCCATGTGTGTCGTCAGAGCAGCCGCTGCCCAAAGAGCTGGTAACACCGACAGGCAAAAGGTGAGAGAAAAGTCAGAGGGGATTTGAGGGCTTCAGAGGCCAGCGAAAGGACCAGAAATGCAACCTGTCCCTGGGTGTTCAGAGAATAAACTCCCATGCATGTTACATCCCTACAGGCACTTCTTCCAGGGATCTTGGCTCTGTTTTGGTGGTTGCATGTGGCTGTGCTGGTGCCCAGCATGAGGGAGCAAGTTCTACACTTCAGGCCCTGAAGGTGATGTTGTGCACGTGTGGGTTTTGCTGCTGGGAGGTCAAAGGGACCTACCTGAGGATGGGATCCCACTGTAACACCAGAGGAATGGCAATCACACGGGGTCCTGGGCTTGCTGGAGAGCACGTGGCAGGAGGGAGAACCTCTGGGCAAGAAAAGCATATTGACCAGACATGCTCGATGTTTTTAAAGGATTTGGGGCAGGTGTTTGGGGAATGAATCTGCCCTGAGCCGTGCTGCAATCCAGGTTCCCATGCTGGTGTGATGGGCATGGCTCCTGTAGACACAGAGCAGCCAGGTGTTCTCTTTTCCCTTAGTGTAGCTGCTCCAAATTGTCAGGATAATATGACTGTGTGAACCTCTGAGCAGGCTTCTCAAAACACAGCTGCTTTGCCTTTTTCTTTCCTTTTTCTTTTTCTTTTCTTTGTTTTCTTTTAAAAAAAGTTTTCTTTGGAGGTGTTTCCTAAACCAAATGCATCAGTTGAAGCTTTTCCTGCAGAGCTGGGGAAGAGCATTCCCAGCGACAGCAGCACAGTGAGCAGGCTCCAAACTGATTTATAATGCAGACAGCTGTAGAGGTGTCCCCTGGCTGACTGAGAAGGTTTTTGGTTGCCACTAGATGTCCTTTCAGCCCTGCTTTCCCCACTGCTCCTTCAGAGCAGTCGTCTGGGCTGGGATCGGATGGCCATGGCCAAGGAGCTGCGGGACTCCAAAGTGCTGGTGAGAGAAAGGAAGGGGCCTGACCCCCAGGCTGCTGGGGCCCCCCAACCATCCTTTTGATCTCACAGGGCTTTGTGTCAGTAAGTGCTGGCTCACAGAAATGCTCAAAACCCAACTGCTGGATCTGTACTGGATATTAAATGCTTTAATACCCCTAGCATGACTCAGGGACTGTTGCTGTGGCTCTGGTGGATAGCAGAGGTGATGGCCCGAGGGAAAGCCTTGGAAGGTAGAAAGGATGGGGACTCCATTTCGTGCAGGCGTTCAGCTTTCTCTCTATGAAATTGTAGCTCAAATACCTTTGCAGGCCTGTTCCATAGAGATGCAGGTACATGTTGTCAGAAAGCACAGCCAACAATTTTGTGAGATTTTCCGAGTTGCCTGGATGCCCAGGATTTTGAAAACACTATTTCTGTAAGGTGCATATCGATATCTACAAGCACTGGTGGTCACTTCTAGCACCTGGAGCTGCTTTCAAATGCAGCTGCATCCACTGTCTCTCAGGCAATGGCAATCCCTGTTGCTATTCTGGGTAAAGGAATTAGAGGAGATCTTTGCCAGAAATATGTGCTGATTACAAAGATATCTGGAGGCTCGTGGGGTGCAGCCTTTCTAGGTAAACCAAGAAATTTCCAGGAAGCACTTGGCTCTTTGTGGTTTAGGATCTGAGGGAAATCAATGACAAACAGACGCCGAGTTTCTGATACAGCAAACACAGAGTTAGTGAGCGCTGCAGACAGCAATTCTCAAAAATACCTGTATTTCCAGCTGTGGCCATGCACACCCCAAGCCACTGAAGGGAACAAACTGAACAACAAATCCCAGCACGAGTGCCAGGCATGGGAGATTTACAGAATGCCCTGGCATGAACTCGGTGCAGTCATGACTTTCAAGATGGGCTGTCCATCCTCCTGGATCTCAAGCCCAAACACAGCCCAAACTATCTTATCTTTTCTCAAAAGTGCTGAACCACCAGCAGTAAGTGAGGTCTTCAGATGCTGGGCACATCTGGATTTCTGTGCTTCAAATTTGAAAACTAGCTTTGGAGGAAAAATGCCCCAAATGTGACTGGAGCTTCATTTGACTTCAGGAGAAGTGTGTTTTTGGGGAGTGCAAGCTCTGTCTGGGCTCATATAAAACCTGTTAAGTGATGTCAGGTTGCACAGAGGCCCTTTACCCTTGAACAGGCATGGCTCCCTGGCTCTGGATCCCAGTGGGATGGTGAATCCTGGGGACGGTGGATTTTTTATTCACATTTGTTCCTGTTCTCTACAAATATGGGCCCAGAAGGGACCCTACTCTGCTGTTTAATTAGCTCAGAGAGCATTTGTGTTGCTGTAACACTGCCTTCGACTTCCCACTCAGGTCTCGGGGGTGACCAGTGCAAACCTCTAGCCCCAACAATGACTTTACCATCAATCCCCATGTTTGCTCCCACAGCCCTGATAAAACTTTGCTGGTGTGGAACCAGCGCTTCCACCACATGGACGTGGTCAGAAAAGGTCCCCATAACGATCTGGCGTGGCCTCGTGCCTTGATTTAGGGAGCCTGGGGGAGCCGGGGCACAGCAGGACCTGCCAAGAGCCATCTCACCACCAAGCAACCATCGTTTCTTAATAAAATTTTCTGGCCACTGCTGACCTAGACCGTATATGAACAAGTGAAAAACAAGTGGTGAAAGGCTCTGTGTAACGTTACTAATCCCATGCAGTGCTCTTGCTGAAAAGGCCAGGCAGGTCTCCCTGCTGTTGTGTCCTCTCACTGCAGCTGCTTGGGTGACCCCTGTGCCTTTATTAAAGTAAAATCTAATAGCACTGCTTTGGAATGGGTGCAGCCCCCTTGGTGGGTACCCAAGGGCCGGGGGAAAGATGGGGTGTGTGGGCAGGTCTCCTGTGCAGGGCTTGGTGTTCCTGCAGAGTGCCAGGGAGCAGATTTGCAGGCTGGATGGGGAAAGCAGTTGCTTACTGCCCTCCTTGGAGGCTCTGGGATGGGTTCACACACTTGTGGTGCTGCACTGGTGCTCAAGGAAAGGGCCTGTGGTGTCTGTGTGTCCTGTTCCTGTACCCCAGGACGAAGCGAGGCTCCTGCTTACCCTGCAAGTGTTCAGGCTCTTGGGAAGGTAAATTGGTAACTGGGGAGCAGTCAGAGCTGGCTGGTGTGTGCTCAGAAATACTTCAGCAGCTTCATTTTTGATCTCAGAGCACAAATGGATGGTCTGCATATGAGGGAGGCTGGACTGAAGGGTCTCCTGTGGCTTCACAACCTGAAATCTGCTGGGGAAAACAAAACCAAACCTTAAGATTGCTGCCAAGTCTTGGTGAAGGATGAACCTACGTATACATACGTATATTATATTTGTTTAAATGTTTTAGCAGAGATGTTTCAGTCTGAGGGAAAGTGGCTGATACTCTGTGTGCGGCTGTTACCTTCTGATGCAGTATTTCCCTTTACAACTGCATATCAGGGACAGCAAGGGATTCTTCTCTTGTTCCTGGAAAATTAACAACCCTGCCTGGAGATGCAGGCTTACAGGCTTGGGAAAACCAGCTCAGAGTCAATTTTTTCTCTTTAGGTTTTCAGTTCTTCTTTCTGAGAGTTGTTTTATTCAAAGAATTTTAGGTTAAAGGAAATACAAGTATTGAACAAAACTTTTTTGTTTGTTTGTTAGTTTGTTTTTTAATTGGTTTGTGATTTTGTTTTTTGTTCAGGTTGTTTTGGGATTTTGGTTTTTTTTTTTGGTCTCTCATTCTAGCAAGTGGAAAAAAATTGGAGTTGGTTCCTCTGTGCTTAGTTTTTGTTGGTGCTGGTTGTTTTGGTGTGGCAACTGAACCCAGAGCTAAGGCATTTGTACATGCTCTGCCCTGTGAGGTATGAGTCAGTGAGTCCTATGCCTGGGCAGTCAGAGCTGCGCACACCATTCCCAGTGGAGTTTAACCACCTCTTATGCAACCATATCAATATTTTTCCAGGAAATACATTGCCCAGTAGTTGCTAAATAAGCTGAAACCTGTTTTGAATTCTGCCAGCATGTTGAAATCAAATCTTCTCAAGGAAAAACTACTGGTTTTGTTAAAATGTGACTCAAGAAAGGAGAGGGGCAGCTTGGCTCAATCACATGTCTGGGTTTGCCCAGAGACTGGGTTCAGATGCTCAGCTAGAAACAGCCCCCAGTGGTTGATATCCCCAGAGATTTAATTTCTTAAACACCCTGGGATATTTCTCAAGATTTTTACTCATATATATCTGAAGCTTGATCTTCATCCTTGTGCAGGATAGGAAACTACTTTGAAATCCTCTTTCTGCTCCAGCTCTGCCAGGTGGTTATCCCAGTAATTCAGGCTATATGTATGTAGTATGTTTATACTTTTTTCCCTATTTTGTCTGTCTGAGCTAAAGGAAACCCTTGAGCTGAGGCCAGGCCTTGCCCTGGTTCTGCAGGATGAGGTGGCTGTCCCCAGGCTGGTGCGGATGCCGGGAGCAGCCCCGTGTGCAGCTGCCCTTGCACAGCTGGGAGCAGGCAGGAGGGCCAGCGGTGCTGCTCGGGGAGCACCAGCAGCTTTCAGTGCGTTTCAACTCTTGCTGCCTGTACCATCCCAAGCTGTTGCTTTCCTTTATCTGGGGAGTGAGGTAGGAGCCTCGTTGGGTGCAAAGTCCCTCCCTGTGGGCAAGGGCAGAAACTGGGCAGGAAGAGGAGGTGGTGGCTCACAGGTTTTTGTCGCCTGACTTTTGTTGGACGATCGTCCCTAATCTAACCCAGATCTTGTCCAAATCACTTTTTATGTGGTTTTCTATGAATTGAAGTTGTTGATTTACGTTTCCTTAACACAACACTAGACCAGTGGTTATAGGCGAATGGCATCACCCTTCTTTATGTCACAGCATTCCTCAGTGTTTGGCTAAAGTCCAAATCCTAAAATGGGAAAGGAAAGTAAATTGTACTGGAATAATGTTTTCTAATTCCAGTGTCATCAAGATGTCCTATCTCTAATCAGCTTCTCTGATCCGCTGTTTTTCCCCCCCAAACCAATCCAGCTACCAAGTGATTGAAAGTGGCAGGAGTTCCCTGATGGCTTAAGGAAATTTACAAGCAATTGTAAAATTTTTTTAAATATTTTTTTTATTACTTTTTTCATTTGTCTTAGAAAGAAATATGAAATCTGCATGCAACCTTCTAAATATTTCGAACATTTAAATAGCATATGATAATTTAGCAGTACAGTACATTATACAGCGAGATAATAGAGGGAGACTTCCTATAGTATATTTACAAATGAAAAGGTAGTTTTGTTATATTAAAAAGGGGAATGCACTGCTTAACATTGAAGTATTACATTCAAAATAATGAATATGTTGTATTGTGACTAAAACATACATAGGTATTTATATGTTTGCCCTATCATATTTTTCATAAAAAGATACCTTTTAAAGGCTTTTTTGTTGTTGTTGCTACAAATCTAGGAAAACATACACAATAGTCTTGAAGCTTAAGATGTCTCAGTACTGAAGCCACAAACTTTCTGTAAGTGCTTCAGATGGAAAAAAAATTAAACATTTACTTAGTAATAAAAACGACCTAGAAATGTTTTCTAATGCATGAGAGGTTAAATGGGAGATACAGGACACTTTGCCTTGCAGCAAGACCTCGAGTCCATTAAAGAAGAGGTACACAGGTGATGCTCACGCTCATCTGACGAGGTGCTGAGGGACCTCCCTTCTGCAGGCACAGCCACAGCATTTTAGTGGCATCTTCCCCAGCAAACTCGTCTTTGGTCCCTGCTCTGCCTGACGGAGGTGGAAGCTGCAAACACGAGCAACAGCCCCAGCCCCAAAGCTTTCCCACTGCCAGGGGTGAGGGCCGTGGCTGTACAACACCGTCACAAACAGTTCTGTTTGCCTAATGAGCTTATAAAGCTCGATTGCAATCATAGTGAAGTATGAATGAATAATAATTAAAAACAAAAAAATCCCAGAAGAACTTCTTTAAAACGAAAAGCATGTGTTTTCCTAACTTCAGTACAGAGCAGACAGGTATGAAATCAGAAGTGCAACAGATGCTTGTGAAATCTGGAAGCCTTTTGCACACGGCTATAAAATGTAAAAACTGACCCTTGGTAAAAAGTGCTTTATAATAATATAGAATTTGTGTCTTATGTCTGCGAGAGAGAAATAATCTTCTGTAGAGCCCAGTCCTATGCCAGCCAAGGGAGCCCACTCCATTCTTCGTACCACTTCCTCTTATTCTTCATAAACCCTAAACAAAAGAAGAGCCAAGAGCAGGGTGTTTAAACTAGGAATTTAAAAACTCCATTTCAAATAACAATAATAATAAATAATAAACAGCCGAAAAAGAGTAAAACCCTAAGAAACAGATTTTTAGCCTGTGCCTGAGTAATTTGGAAAGTAAGTTATTGACTTCAGCAGTCACCAGAATGCTACCTATATCCATAAAGCATCTGAGAGGAGTGTTGGACTTTGACACTGTCACATCTTGGAGGCACGTGGGGGGTAGCACACTGTACCACAATTATCTGGATAAATAACATGAAGAAATCCACATCTGCTCATTTGCTTTCAACGCTGGAAAATCCCTATCTCATATACAAATGTTGAAGATTATCATGAGCTGTATATAGACAGTAAGTTCACGATATCTGTTGTTTGCAATAATATTACTCTATTTCATTTTTCTAGATGATTTCCTGACAGCACAACTTGATGGGCTTGTCTGTCTGCGTGTTTCCTGAGGGCACAAGCCTGGGGCTGAGCATCCTTCGTCATCTTAATGATGGCCTTACGTAAAAAAGAAAAAAAAGGAAAAGAAACAGGGGAAGAGCGTAAATATGTGGTTATGCAATAGCCAGGGCTTCCCCACGTGCTCTGTTTGTGAAGCAGATGCGGGGAGCTGGCAGGAATTCGGGGAGATGGCCAGGGGCTTGCTGTGCCCTGGCATCGCTGGTGCCCTTGGGCCTGCAGAGAGAGGAGCCTGCTTCTCCCTGGCCCTCCTTGAGCTCACTTTTGGGGAGCAAATTCCCCACTGCATGAGGAGGATGAGGGTTTGGTGGACCTATACTGTGTGTGGAGGCTCTTTCTTGGCCATGGCTGGAGACGTGGCAGGAGTTGGGCTGCTCCCCTTAATTACAGATGGGGACATCGCCGCTGGCCATCAGGAATTCATGTCTTGTTCTCTGTCTTCTGCCTATGACTTAGAAAAAAACTCAACCCTCTTTACAAGGGAGAAGCTGTCAGAGATTTTTATCACAAAATTACCATTTTTCTGGGAATGATACGCTAGTTAACATTGGCAAATACCTGCGTCATCAAGTATTGATGATGTTGAGGTGGTGTGATTGAAGTGTGGGACAGGGCTCCCTCTTCCCATCTCTCCTGACTGCTTTCCTCATGACTGTGTGAAAGTAGTTTAGCTTTTCATCTTGGATTTTTACCCGTACAAGGGAGATGAGTGTATGTAAATAACTGCGAACATCAGCTGATGAATATTTTAAACAAAAATAATTACTATTTATAGTCAGAACAGCCTAATGCCAAAATAGAAGTGAGAATTGCATGTGGCAGGAAAGAATGAATAGCAAGAACATCCATTTAAAATTGTAGTTTTGGTAATGAAATACATCCTCTGTGCTGGATGGAGCATTTGCAAGCGTGTGCATTTTCCTGTTTTTTCTGTGTCTGAATGCTGCTGGTTGCCTGACTTGCCTCCAAGATCCTCACCCACTCAGCAAACTGGGACTCACCTGCCTTTCTCCTTCCATACTCGGTACCACTTGAGCAGCCTCACGGTGTTCTGGCGCTTGGGGTTGAGGCAGTGCTGCTGCTCCCCCCTGACCCGTGTCCACAGCGTCACACTGCAAGGCAAGGGGACAGGTCACAGCCACACGAGCATTCCCCCCTGCTCCGGCTCCCCTCTGTGCCAGAATGGACCAGGGGGCTCTCGCTCAGTGGGGCAGGGTAAAGGTTTTCCAGCTCTGTGCTTTATGGCAGATATTTTGATTTTACTGGGCTAAGGTCAGAGCAGCTCTTCTCCCCCAGTGCAGGGCATTGAGGCTGTGCCAGATGAAGACATACCCACTGGTTTTAATCAGTGGGTTTGCTCTGCCTAAGTGTTAGATATCATCTTTTGAGTCTAATACGTAATTTAATTAGGGCTCATTCAGGCAGCCACAAGGACTTTGCATGAGGAGACAGTTCCGTTACACTCAACAATACTTCATCCAAGATAAATGATCGTGTAGACACTTAAAGCCTTTGTGGCATTGCTGGAGAGTCTCTCTGCCACCAAGCTTTCAGTGTCTATATGATCAAAACTGCTGCATTAATTATTTTTATTTTTTTTTTCCTTAGCCAAATTCTGTAGTATTTTAAACACTTGCACGTGGCAGAGTGCTTGTGTGCCCAACAGCCAAGCCCTGAGCCTCAGCATCAGCCCTGAGGGCTTCAGCCTCCTCTGATCACCACCTGATCCTGCTCTCCTTGCCAGTTTGGTGTCTCTTTATTGTCAGGACCAAGCATGCTGGGAGACAAAACGCGGCAAAATTCTTTTCATCGTTTGAGGTTCCTTCCTGGAGGGCTCAGTGATGCTGCCTCAGTTGGTCTGCCACAACTCAGGTGACATGAGGGTTCTGGAGCTGGGTCCTAACAGGATTGCTTTCCAGAAACATTAAGACCATCCCACTTTCGGGGCTCAAAATTGAGCAGTTTTCTGGTTTTCTTATTAATTTTGTGATTGAAAAGCCCACATTCAACATCGAAAAACCAAGCCACAATGGCAATTTGTATTAGAATTATTGATTTTCTGGAAATGCCATCCATAACAGGGAAAACCAGCCATTGGTTTAACTAAAACCCTATAATGGAATTAATTAAATGCTGCTAGAGACATGAGTATAATGATGGTAGAAAACCAGAAATACCTGTGTATACTGAAGACAAAATGCCTTGCAGAATTTCTGAGCTCACCCTCCTGGTGCCTCACAAATTAAAACCTGCTGCCTGCATGAACTGAAGAAAGGGTCTCACCACAATTCCAATTTCAAGGTTTTACAAGCTGTTCAAATAGGTCTTTCTATTAAATTGAACTTCCTCCCTGCTCCCCTTTTCTGCTCCATCTCCAGCTAAGGTCACAAAAAGGTAGGGTGTAATTTCCAGGTCATTTTTTGGGAGGATGTGGACTTTTTCCCAATGCATGGGAAAGCAGTGGAAGCCTCCGAGAGCCTTGAGTGGCTGCAGGCATCAGAAAGGGAATGGTCAGTGCTAAAAGCTGTGGACTAACTGTTCTAAGGGTGTTCTCAGCCAGCTCCTCTGAGAGCAGTGTGTGCTTGAGGAGGAGAGTTTTCCTGTAGCTTTGAATGGGAGTGATGCAAGTTTTAAGGGATTTGAGGGCAGAGCAAGGTTTCTCCGTGCAGCAGCCACCTCCTCAGCTGCGCCGTCTGCGCTGGCTGATCCAGACCTTGGCTTGGGTTTCTCTTCTGACAGACCAGAGAGGATATTTCCAGAAAGTGATGGACAAGCTGAATTGCAGGAGGAGAGGAGCAGGAACACCTCTGAAAAGCTGCAAGCCCTACATTTGCACCAGAAGCAGTGAAGGACACTCTGGATTTACCAGAGCCTGCAGTCTGAGCAGGAAGAGATCCATGGTTTGCCTCTCAGGTGAACTGGCTCTTTCCTCAGGCTGAGATGCATTGCTTTGACATCACATGCAGGTTTTCTGCTTTGGTTCTGGAGGATGGACAGCAGAAATGTTCCCAAGGCAGCCCCATGGTCCTCTGCCATTCTCAGACACTCCCTGATGGGTGCAGGGTTGAGTGGCAGTGTGTTTGGGCACCCTGACATGACCTGGACCTGCTTTTGGGGATGCTGGACTGACAAGTGTAAGGGAACATTCCTAAGAGGTGCTGTGGAAGCTTCTGCCTGGGTGAGGAGTTGCCTGGATGGGCTGCAGGAAGAGGTTGAGAGAGAAGGAGAAGGGATGAAACACCAGAACTTGCACCTCCAGTAAGAATCCCCAATGTGGGATTTGTCCCTTAGCTGCCCAGGGCTTGGTGGCTGGAGCCTTCACCCTGGTGTCTGAGTGTCCCTGTGCCAAAATTCTCCCCAGTATGCCCATGGCTCCAGGGCTGTGATGAGCACCCCAGGTCAATCTGTGACCCCAGCACCCTGTGCCCCCATACATCTCATCTGCAGGGATGGAGGGGCTGCACCTCTGCCTACAAGTAGCCTGTCTCCATGACCACAGGGATCCTGGCTCTGGTCCTTTCATCCTGGCTGGTGTGGGAACTGCCATCTGCCTTTACTGGCCGTTGAGAAAGGTACCACTGTGAGCCTGTTTCCCATCAGCTCTTCTCACCCTGATACATTCCCACACTCTCAGATGGGGCAAAACATGGGTGGGGGTGTTTCAGAACATTTCAGGTAGAAAGAGTTAAACTTCCCTCCTATTTTCTGCTGCTTCCCCTCATTCCAGGAGACAGATACCCTCACAATTACTGCTAGATGTACCATGAATCTTGATAGGTTTTGACTAGACTGAGGACTCAGTTTAACTGTCTCTTTACCCTGTGGCACAGCTCTGCTGGGGGTTATGGCCAAAACCTCCCGTAACTGCACCCCCCATACCTACTGTTTCTCTGTCCCAACATAATTTATATCATGTTTCTGCTGTATGAGAGCTTCTAAGGAGGGCAGAAGGGGACACAGCTTCGACAACCCATTTTAGATGATCACTGCAGCAACAAAAACTCAGTTGCAGGAATTTAGCTCCTCTGTGCCATGTCCAGAGATTCCCGGATCAATTGGTTCCCAGAATATTAATTTCAGTGCTTTCAGTGCTGAGTTCAGGCAGCATTAGGGTAGCTGGAAAGGCGGTGATGGCAGTGGGTTTGCCCTGCCTGCCCCACAGACACCCCCAGCAACGAGACAGCAACGGGACAGTTCTGTCCCAGCAGCTGCTGCAAACCCTGGACAACCCTCAGCCTTGAATAGCATTGCTCAGCATCCACCCTGTCAGGCTGGGAAAGCAACAGCTCCTCCACGGCATTCCGGCTTTCCCCGATTTCTGACTGGAAGTAAAATATTGCATTAATGAGATTTATTTCATGCCACCTGGTCACCATCTGCTTTTGGGCAAATAAGTGGCGTGGGATGCGAAGAGTTACTGTCCCCCTATGACATCATTTTACTATTGAAGGGTCAAAGCAAACAGAGTAAAGCTGCGAGGAGCTGATTCAGGCAGGATTGCTCTGCAAGAATTTTTCTGTTCAGGTCACCATCAGCTGATTTGGGCTTCGGAGACGTGGATCTGGTGTTCCCTGAGCTCAGCTTTGCTCACAGTGATGCTGCTCTAGCTCTGGAGGAAGCCTAAGGAAGCTTGAATCTCCATTCCTTCTCCACAAGCCCTCCGCTGAGCCTGGCGAGCCAGTTCCACGTGGGCAGTCTGTGGTGTCTCCTGTGGTGTTTGTGCCAGGTGGATGGGCAAGGTTCTGCCCCGTGGGCATTGCGAGGTGCTGGGTGCAGGTGGTGTGCAGCCTGCCCAGATCCCAATGCTGAGCGACTGGCAAATGTTCCATGGGGGCACGATGCTGGATCAAATCAGTCCTTGGTGTCCTGGGGCTGTGGCTGATCTTGGCACCCTTTTTCCCCCTCTTAGGTGGCAGAGGGGCTCGGTGCAGTCTTTTTGGGTTATCTGCCCCTCTGGCTCTTATCCAGCTGCATGTGCTGGTTGGATGGTGCTTTGTTGGGGGAGTCTTAAGATATCCAAACAGGGCAGGAAAAAACCCAAACCTACCCATATTTAAAATCTAAAAAAACCCTCTTTTTTTAGCCAGTCATGTCAAAAATCCCTGTACCTGCCTCAGCTTTATTAACCAGTACATCAGTTTGAGATTTCACGGCAGCATTGGTCCTGACTTGTAGGGAGACTGGGAGGAAAGCATTTTCTTACATGCTGAGTAACCCCATCAGGTGAAGGGAGTTGCTCTGGTACAATGCAGGCTGGGGTAACTCTTCTTTGCAGAAACCACTACGGACCAAACTCTGCTCATGTTGGTTCTGCCTGCTCAGAATAACTTGAGTAAATAGCTCTGAGTTTTGTATTAGTCAGCTTGGAGCAGAATTTGTCCCTATTTTCACTTGAACTAATGATAATCTTTTTACTGCTACCCATTCTGGAAATACTTATTTGATAAAAAAAATATTGTGTCAAAAAATGATACCTGGAGTTTTGGTCAGAATTACACCTTTTTTTTTTCCATCTGATGCAGCAAATGACTATTCCCAGGAATTAGCATGCCAGGGCATGAGGAAAACAAAGAACAAAGAAGGAACTTGCAGATAAGGTGAAGCATTTCAGCTGACAGGGAAACAGAAAGCAATAAATGAAGGAAAACTTACATAATCATCTCTTCCACGCAAAATGGGTACCTCGGTTTTATTTCCAGCTTCCGTACATTAGAGAATCTTATTTTAGGACCTTTTCTTGAACATTTGCACTTCACGCCTACAAGAGAAAGCATTTTCTCATGCGCCTACAAAGCCTCCTGCATACCAAGTGTCCCTTCAGCCTATGTGCATCCAGGAAAACTTGAGTTTGCTCTTTCAAGCCTTGGTGGGAAAAGATGAATGTTTTAATGCTGTTGAGCTTAAAAAGAGATTTTTTTTTCCTTTGGTATATCCCGGAAAAAGGTAATGACTTTTTGGGAAATATGTTTTAGAGCACTGCGTATGTTCTGGAGCTTTGTAAGTAGCAGATATTTTAAAGTGCACCTGCTGTGATTAAACATAATTGTATTTAACAAAAGGAAAGGAAAGAGTCAGAACTTGCTTTAAACTGAGCAAGCAAGTGCACGTCTGGGCTACTTTCTCATTCACTCGTGTCTCACTTGGACTTTGTGGGACTTTGAGTCATTTCTCCGTTCGTGGGTGCTGTGGTGCAGTTGTAGCCAGACAAAAGCTGAGCATTTTTAACCATAATTTTTGTGCACAGCAGAAAAGGCAAACTGTGCCACCACCTCATATCCAGCTCTGCTCTATTTTCCCTGAAAAGCACCCTCAGTTTCGAAGGAGACGTTTGAGCTCTATTCCTGAATAACGAAGAACATGGCATGACCTGCCCCACTGCGAGCTCTTTGCCTTGCAGTGAAGACACAAATGAAGACATAACTTTATTCCATGTATTTTACCCCTACTTCACTTTTAAATAACTTGCAGCTCCCTTACTCACAGATTCCATACATCGCACCTTTCCACCGTGCAGGGGATAGCTCAACCCCAGCCAGGGCTATCAAGACACAAACACAAATTACTGGAAAAGAGATTTACATGGGAATAAGCAGAATAAACCACTTTACCTTCCGCGCTGGCTAAGCACATCGCGATGAAGAGCAGAAGCAGAGCAGCTGTCAGGAGCTTCATTGTGAGACAGCAGGTACCCCAGGAGACTCCGGGGGGTTGATGTGTTTGTCCGCTTGGGGTTCGTCCCCCCGATGCCGCAGTCCCGGGGCTGGGTCACCAGGGAGGGGACAGCGGAGCGGCTCCCGGCGGAGCGGCTGCCCGGCGCTGCCTGCGCTCTGCCGCTGCCTTCCCTTCTCCTCCTTTAAAGCGGCTCCCGCTGCCCTCGCTCCCGGCTCATTAATATGCAGAGCAACTCCACGGCTCCCTCCGCTTCCTCAAGCCCTGCGGGGAGGGGGGGACCGGCACCCCGGGGGGAACATCCCCCATCCCCGCCCCGAACATCCCGGAGGGCGCGCAGGCGGTGGGGCGGCTGCTTCTGCCCCTGCCCAGCTGGGACCCTCCCCTCAGGAGGTTTGCTGGGGAGGATGATGTGTCCATTCGTGTGAATGGGGCTGTTAGCTGGAAAACCATCCGCTTGTGAGAGCTCCAGGAATGCCCGCACTCCGCGGAAATTCCCATGCGCCTTGGAAATAAGATTTGGAGAAGTCTCACCTGGGAAGGCGTGTCGCCTTTTGTCACAGATTGACTTAAATATTGATTTTTCTAGCTTTAGCAGGTTTCTAAATCTAAAGGAAAGTTTAGTGAATCAAATGGGAGAAAATAGTCCTAAATGCGTTGTTAGGTGCGTTTAGCATGTGGAATGCTTCAGGAAATAAGATCGGTTTAGCGTTGCTTTAATGAACACTCGAACGATATTTTGCTCCGTGAAGAACAGGGTGGCAACACGCAGGAACTTAATGGATGTAAATACACGTTCCCCCTCCCTTACAGAATCTGTTTTTGATCTCAGAAACAGCAAAAAGAGCATCTTTAAATCCACATTCCAGATCTTTGTCTAAATGAAACGGGTGGAGATCAGAGTGGGGTCTAATCGCCTCCACAGCAGTGTATTCCAAACACGCCGCAGCCAAGCGGCTCTGCGGGTCCCCAGTTCCTCCCAGCCCCGCTCGCAGCCCCGCTCGCACACCCAGCCCCGCTATCAGCACCGACCGAAACCAGCCACCCCGCCAGCTCAGGCAGCGCTTGCGAAGGACTCGCCACGCACTCCCAGCTCCACTTGCATTTTAAGTTTCCCACATGGCTTCGTTCCTGCCGGCTCCCATTGGCAGCGGCCATCCCGCTGCGTTCCCGGCCCGGGTGTTGGCAGGCTGCGAGTACAGCCCTACCACACACAGGCTGCACGTTGCGCGCAGGCAGCTGCCGTGTTCCTGGCCCTGGCTCCCATGCGGGACGTGCCGACACGCCGGGAACAGCCTGCCCGCTCTGTCCTACCTGCCCTGCCCTACCTGCACTGCCCGCTCTGCCCTGCCTGCCCTGCCCGCTCTGTCCTACCTGCCCTGCCCTACCTGCCCTGCCCGCTCTGCCCTGCCCTNGCTCTGCCCTGCCTGCTCTGCCCTGCCTGCACTGCTCACACTGCCCTGCCCGCTCTGCCCTGCCTGCTCTGCCCGCACTGCCCTACCTGCCCCACCTGCTCTGCCCCGCCTGCTCTGCCCTACCTGCTCTTCCCTGCCTGCTCTGCCCGCTCTGCCCTGCCTGCCATGGGGAGTGCCGGGGGCTGCGCGTCAGGGACAAGGCTGTGGGCACTAGCTGATGTGGCACGGATCTTTTGGGGTGAAAGACCTGTTTCAGGGTTGTGAGGCTGCTGCTGGTGCAATGGGGCGGGGGGGAAGGTGTGATATAGTTCCCGTGGTGCTTTCCGTATTTTTGCTGCACAGCTCTAAACCAGCTCTGGCGGCTCTCATTGCACCCTGCTAGGAATGGTTTGTGGGCTGTGTTATTAAATGCCAACAGGACTCAAGAGAGAGGTTTGTTCCAGAGCTTGGGATAAAAACAGACAGCTGAGGTATGGCAGGTCTCAGTTCAAACCTTTCAAATAAATCCCCCGTTTCTTACACAAAAAAGAAAAAAACCAAGGAGAGTACAAAAAGCTTTTCTCAGAATTACTATCAGCTGGTGGTGAAGATGCTCATCGGGCGCAGGGGAGAATTGGCTGAAAAGCATCCACGTCCACAGCTGTAATCCTTCCCTGCTGCATCTTAGGGTAATTCCCTCCTTGCAGCTTTCTCTGCACTATGTGCAGGAACAGCCTCAGGGAGAGTTGTGGTAAGGAAAAATCTTTTCCCCTCCCCCTCTGCTAATAAGAATTTGGGTGCAGCTTTAGCTGACGGCAATTTGAACTTTCCCCAAACCAGGGAACTCATGTACAGGCTGGAGAAAAATTAAGGGAAATTCTCATGCTTTCCAAAAGTGAATCCCATCTTCTTGTATGACTCTTCTCACGCTGAAAGAGCCAAGTTTATTGTGTGGACTAAGCAAACTGCTGCTTTAGTTCCAATTTTCGTGTAGAAATGAATGTATTTGAGGTGTGTGTACACATATGGTGACTCTCACTGTACGCCCGGGTGGTTCAGTGTCTTCATGCCAGGCGCTGTCTTTGACAGTAATTATTTCTGAGAGCTCAAAGGTGCCTCTTGCCTGGTGTGACAGATTTTGGTGGCCACGTACAGCTGTCTCTGACACCTGCTCTGTCTTAAAATGACAGTCACAGAAGAAGCTTTAGCAAATGATTTGAGGAAAAAGAAACATATATCAATGGAATTCAGCATGGTCTGCCCCAAAAGAAACCCCAATAATTCAGATATATTTTCTTTGTGCAATCGTATGCTGGGTTGCTCAGCATACACTGGTGTGTCTGTGGTATCTCCAGCAGATCTGCTAAGCCCTACAAATGTGTTTTGGTGAGCATCCAGTGCTCCACAGGCTGTTGGAGGGCTGGCCAGGTGAGCACAGGGCAAGCGGTTGAAGCATCCCTTTCTGCCCTCATAAAGCCACCCTGTTGCAGAGTAATTGATCAGGGCTTGGGATCTGCCCCACACAAAAGGAGGGTTTCAGAGCAGACACAGTAACCAGGGCCCTGCTGTTGTCCTTGGCTCTGCAGATGGGACACGCTCAGAGAGCCGTGTGTCCCCAGGGGAGCATCACTGTACCTGTGCACAGAGCGTGTCACCTGCTTGGTCTGGCTAATTAGAGGGGCATTGTTGCTGCTGAAAGGACTCTCATTTCATCTCATCCTCTGATCTTCTCAGGTCTCTGCCCCAGCATAAGGCTCTCTGGAAAACCAAGGCTGAATCCTGGCTTTGCCTCTGAGGATGAGACCCAGTGGGACCAGAGGAGATTGGCCCCCCTGGGAGGGTGATTTGGGACATGGAGGGCAGGGATGAGTGGTTGTCTCCTCCTAAATAAGAAAGAAGACTTTTAGCAAGGGGACTACCATTTGAAGTGAAATCCTCACCATTTTTGGCCACCTGGAATCTGAAATCATACATTGTTGAGCACAATGTGTAGCTGAGCTGGAGCAAAATATTTGTGCTTGTAGACATGGGGACAACCCCTACATGCATGTTGCCCTTTGAAGGGGGAGCTAATGAAACGGAGCAATTCACCCTCAGAAATAAATAGTTATGGTGGGAAAATGGGAGGGCTCCAGAAGGGCTGTTGAGTCTGCCAGGGCAAGGACATTTGTGTCTTCATGCTCAAAGAAGATTGGGTGGGGTCCATGTCCTGACCTGACCTCAGGTGAGGCTTTTGCTCCTGCTGTGAATGTACACAACTTCCTAAACCAGCACACAGTGTCCTTTAGGTGTTCATCCGCATCCCAGAGACCAGGATATACACTATTACAGTCATCTCCATTATTAGAAATATTTCAGTATTCAGCTGGCTTTGGATATGCTGGTTATTTCAAGCACAGGGCAATCTATGATTTGGATTAACTGTCCTTCCAAATATCATAGTGTTTCACAGAGGGAAGATGAAGATGCTTGTCATGGTGAGAAATCTTTGCAAAATGGCCATGAAACTGAAGCTACTTATTGCTGTTGAGGCAAACTGTGAATGGCTCATCTGAGTTTAACGTCTAAGAATATCCCTATCAGCCCGTCAAGGAAAAGATTAAACATTTGAAGTGACGTGACAAAATCCCTGCATTATCATGTCAGGAATTTGGGGGAGGAATTAGACTTAAATGCTCACTAGAAACTTCAGCATTGAGGTGGAGGTGTACAGATGTGATGCATGTTGTAAGCATTTTTTTTTTTTCTGGGTGCTGCACTTCCTTTTTTATGCCTTTTTGGTGTTGTAACCATTCTGTATGGGCCCTCAGCCCTTGCAACAGAGGAAATACAAAACTTGATTCCAAACTTGAAGTCAGGGGTGAATTGCCTCAGATTTTGGGAGGCTGTCGGAAGCCTGCTCCTGCCGTGCTGAACTTAGTGGAGGATGTGCTGCAGCCTGTGGTCAAGCCCATGTTTTCACCTCTAGCTCTAAATGACCTTTTTCTTTCCTCAGTAGTCCTGAACAGTAGTTGTGTCATCCTTGCATGTATTTGTCTATCGTAAGTTGAAAGGCAAAGCTTTGGATTTCATCTTCGGTCTCTGGAAACATGAAGCATGTTTCAGGGAAAACAGCTGTGTTCCCTTCTGTGGAGTTTCACAACAGATGAATTCTGCAAAATAAGGCTTGTATTGTTGTTGCAGCCGCCGTGTTCTTTTGATATTTTCTTTTTATTTTTATTTCCATAATGAGATTAAATTCTAGACACTGCTTCTTCCCTTGGGAATAGTTTTAAGTCAGCTCTCTTCCTAAACCTAAATTATTCACCGAGGAGGATTTTTTGCTGAGATGAGAACGAGGAGGTTGGATCTGGGACTGTTATCGTGGCTTGGAGCTCTTTGAAGCTCTTCGTCATGAATCATTAAAAAGGGCTGCAATAAGATGGCAAAAGGGAGAACTGGCTCTTTGTGTAGGTGATTTAAGAGTCACCTCTAGATATGCACAAAAGGATTAATCCCAACTGTGACTTTTTACATGGAGAAAATAGTAAGTTGTGTTTAATTTCCTACTGACTCATTTCCTTGCATGTTACAACTTACCATTGGTTTTTATGTGCAAGCACACCTTACACTTTATACAATTTTGTTAATAGGCATTTCAGCTGTGAATGGCTGTAGGTATTTATTTTGTGCTTAATCACACAACGAGTTGGGTGGCTTTCTTTACCATCCACCCCGATGCTCGCTATAGTGTAGAGGGAATAATGTGAAGGTAAGAAAGGCGATTTTGTTTGATCTGACTCACTCACTCTCCTAAAAGTGCTGGCCAAAGTCTCGAGAAGCCTCCATGGTGTTGTATGGGATGAGAGATGGTTGGGACAAGGATGGGGACGGCATGAATCCCATCCTTGTTTGTGTGTTCTCCCTTTCCCAATTGTTTTTAATTCTTGAGTCAGACTGAGAGAACGGGGGTGAGGATATGGTGTTAGTGCCCAGGCGTGCAGTTAGAGCATCACAGCCCTGGATAACACAACAGAAATTGGATGGAAAACCCTTCTTTTTGCCCCAGGATTGGAAACACATTGTGCCATCCTGATTTGCTGATCCCATCTCTATTTGTGTGGGGTTAGTTCGGGGTCATCTGTGGGTGCCAGCTTTTCCAATGAAAGGCTTTAGGAGTAGAATAGGGTGTTACTGTATGTAATGAATTACAGGCAGCCTCTCTCTGTGCTATTAATGCCACTTCTCTCAAAAGGAGTGGCTCTGCTGCCAAGCCATCCATATTCAAAAGCACAGGAAATGTGGAAAACTGAACAACAAGGTGTTTTATTTTTGCAAGACAATAGGACCAAACGAGATCAGCACCTGAAAAGTTTCTAATCCTGTCTCAGGTGAGCGATTGCTGAGGTGGGGAGCTGTGACAGCAAGATCCACAAATGTTCAGGCATGAGAAAACCCATTCCCGACACTTCTCCTTTCTGCAGCTTGTTAGAACCGGGCATAATTTCAAACATCTCCAGGAATGGCAGGAATGTGCTTCAGCACATCCACTTCCAGCACTGGTCCCATAGGATGAGAGTCCCTCAGGAGAGCTGGTGAGCAGGACCCTGCTGAAGTGTCCACGTTGCAATGGTTTTATGGGCCTCGGTACAAGGGAACTGAGGCTGTGGGGAGAGCAGCAATGCCTGGTGTGTATGGGGCCGTTCACCCCGAGCTGCAGTGGCAGCAGCAGAGCCTGTGTGCCGTGCTGGCACTCTGGGGGGGAGCTGCAGTGCCTGGAGGCTGATGGCCACTGCAGTAGTGACAGCAGATCTGGTGGCAGGGATGTATTTGCAGCTCTTCAAGGGCTTTTGCAAAGCCCTGCCGTGAGGGTCTTTTGTGTTGTCTTTTAGGAGGGCTTTTGAAGCAGAAAGATGGAGAGATAAAATGCTTGATACATATGAAATTGCAGGGGCAGGGCCGTGCAGGGTGTCAGATCCACCTTTCTGCTGCACCTCACGTCCTGCTCCATGACCCAGCGGGGCATCCAGGCATGGAGCCGCCCTGGGGATCCCACACACCAGGAAATGACTGGGAGGGGGTGACTGCCCCCCCGGGAAGACACGATGGTTACATTGATGTGTTCCATGGTTATTCTCTCTGGTGGCTCCTGGCATCTTTTTTTCGGACTTGTGGCTTCATGTTTCCAAAAAAACCCAACACCTGAAAGTCTGTGGGTGTGTGGATACAGCACGCAGTGGAAGATCTTCTCGGCAGCCTTTGAGAGGTTTGTTTTTGTGCTTGTTCCCGGTGACTGGGAGCTGTTTACATTTGCCCACAGAGTAACCACAGCAACAAAACTGCCCAGCACCAAGCATTAAAGCCATGACACAAAAATGATCATACTACAGTGGTTAGGTACGGAGGGAAATCGTCTCACAGCATCTCCTGTGGTGATGTGCAGGAGTGCCTGCCGTGCCATCGGGAATGAGTGCCTGCAAGGACGGGGCTGCCAGGACCAAGCACTGCAACACACTGAGCCTGGCTTGGGCACGAAGCCACAGCATCTGTAGGTGCCCACGAGGCCCTGCAGGGCTTCTCCCACCCCCCCAGTGCTTTCTGTAATGTGCAAAAATCCCTTGCAAGCTTAATGAAGCCCACTCTCCCGCAGACAGGAAGGGTGCTCCCTATCTCTGTTCATTTTCTGCTGAGCTGTGTGTTAGTAATGATGGGAATTTTTCATACGCTGATTTTTTTCCTCCCCTTGGGAGAGAAAACATATGTAGTGTCTTTAAAAATAAACAAAATGAATGGCTTAACAATGCAGACTTTGAATATTTGATGGAACATTAGCAGGCTGCAATCAATCAAAAAAAGATCTTTTTCTTCTGAGTAATAAATATGTTAATTATTTTATCTACTCAGATAAAAGCTTAATTACCATAGCACTTGAGGAGTGGGAAGAGGGAGGTAGTTGTTATGCGTAGTGTTCCTAAGAAAATGAGTTCATTCTGCAAATAAACCAACCAGCATTTCTGCAAGCAAACCAAGAGACATCCTACTGCTACAGCCAAGCTGTGCACTTCTCCTGGCAATGCTGTAACCAGTAAGGACTTGGTGGGGAGCCTCATTGCTCTGAACCCCCCTCAGGCTGGATTTGCCCACTTTTCTCAAGTTTTCCACCTGGTTACATGCTCAAGTGTGACACTTCCTTGCCACCCATCTCTTCTTCATGTGTGGTCTGGGTGGGCTGCAAAAGAGCTGGGCCGAGCACTTCACAGCCCACTTTGCCAGCAAATATTCTGGAGCTCGTCACTCCCTAGGAGCAGGGTGGTTTGGCCAGGCTTGCAGATCATCACAGGGAGAGACCAGCAAGGGAACAGCAGGGACCACTGTGCAGCATCCCCCTCCTCGTTACCCTCTGGTAACCCCTCCCTGCTTGGCCTTGCCGACGGTGCCTGCGTCAAGAATAGCTAAAGCACAGAAAATTCATGCTATGCTTTGCTGTCATACCCCTGAGTAGGCAGAAGTGAACTTTTTGGGTTTTTTATTAACGATCCTAAAAGAATCACACAAAGATGGTGCATTGCAGAACTGATGTGGTGAAGAAGCAGTGGTTTTTGTTGTGGAAATTAAATGAGAAATCAGCTAGAGAGCAAGACAGGGCTGATAAAGTCTATAAATGCCAAGGACAATGATGGCGTGGGGCTGGGACAGGGCACTGGCAAACTGGTGGTGCAGCCCCAGCTCTTTGCAGGCTGCCTTAGGTGTCTTCCCCAAATCCAGGGCTTTGCTGCTCTCACTCTCGAGGACAAAAATATGTCCGGCTTGTGATTCCTTCCAAAGGCCTTTGGCAGCCTCTCCTGGCAGTTGGCTGTTTCTAAAAAGGCAGGCAGTGGTTGCTAAAGTGATTTGGAGGCAGAAGAGGTGCTCTGGAGCCCTAGTGCTGCAGGAGAGGACCAGCACCCAAGGTCGTTCCCAGTGTGGATGGGGCTGGCTTCGTGCTTGCAGCTCACCTCTGGAAGGAGAAGATGTGTGTGAAGTCCCCCTCTGTCCTTCTTCATCCACTGTGTCAGATCAATGCTCTGTCCCAAGGAAAATTCTGGAGAATTCAGCAGCCAGCATTTCTTTTGATGCCTGTAAGGGTTATGCAAGTGTCTGTCCCATTCCTGAGAGCTCCACAAAGCTCAGCAGCTTGGAAGAGAAGTCTCAGAGCAGCAGAATTTTCTAGAAGTGGATGTGGCTTTATGGATACTCTCAGAGATCAGGGTGCCTAAGAGTTAATATGAATTTCAATCAAGAAGACATTAAGAAGAGCAGAGGGAAAAAAGATTAGCTGTCCTCTTGCCTTGCTCTATAAGATGAGACAATGAGAGAATGTGATGAGATCAATGGAAAAAATAAAAGGAAATGAGAAATCAAAGGAAATGCTGCTTTACAGCTTATTTCATATGGTGAATTGGGAAATGTGCCCTTCAGGGGATCAAATATTCTCTTATTTTTTTAACAGATTTGGATAACTCATGACTGCAAAGATGAAACCCATGATAGAGGCTGGTCCCCTGCAGGCATCCAAAGGAAACAATCCATTTCAGGTACAAGTGGTGGGACACTGCTGGATGTCCCCTCCCCTGGTGCTCTCCGAAACCACACAGAGCTGTGGCATCTGCCAGAGCGTGGCTTCCCGCAGGGCTGGAGGGCCAGGTTATTGGAGCTGTGAGCCCAGGGACATTGGAACAGCTACACCAGGGGATCGCTCTCAGCATCTCAGGGAGGCTGAGCTGCACTCACCTCCCCTCTCAGGCTGTGCATGGAGCAGTGTGGCAGATGCTCAGAGCTGAGACAGAGAAAAGGATCTCCGTCCTTCCCTCCTAGCATTTCAGTGGTGCTTCTGGAGTCACAGCCCTCATGCCTTAAAGCAGATCCTTTCTGGGACTTCAGGTTAGCTGTGGGCTTTGGCACTCCATGTCCCAAGTGACTTGCCCTCAGAGAGAGAAGTAATTTCTGTGAGTTGTCATTCCAGCAGTAGCTCTGGTGCCCGTATTTCCCTAGGGCTGTGATTTTGTTTTGTCTTCTTTTACAGCATTTTGCTGTGCCCACTCTATAGCTCCAGGAGCGTATGCTGAGCTGTATGTGGGTCACACACTCCTTGTCTTCTTCTGCAACCACCAAGCCCCTGCCCAGCTGGAATTCAATGGGAAAACTCTTGCACTGGAGACTGAAAAGGTACTTTCTGTGTTCTTGGGTAAACGGGTCCTTGAGGCACCAGCAGTCAGTGGCTGGTGATCGACTCCAGCCAGCACTGGCCTTTGATAAGCAAAGATTCAGGGTTTTTGCAGCCACACACTGCTGCCAAAGCCACCTCCTCTTTGGGAGTGCACAAACACTCCAGTTTTGCTCCTTCCAAACACTCCAGTTTTGCTCCTTCCCTGATGTCCCGACCAGCTGGATGGTAGCAGGCAAGTGCACCAGAGGCCGAGATGAATGATTTGTCCTTGTGTCAGAGTTTCTTGAGACTGATGTCTCTCTAATTAACATCTTTACCTTCATAAATTCTTCATTAGCATTTGTATCTCTGGTACTTTGCATATGTTTGCTGGCAATATCAGCTAGATTAGGCATGTTTCCCTTCAGGTGTCTGAATGGGTTTTTCTTTCCCCCAGCAATGACTTTGGCTATGCCAGGCAGTGTCTCTTCCCCTCGGGATAGTAAACTTCCCATAGATATGGCACTTTGATGACAAAGGAGCCACACTTTAGCAGTACGAATACCTTGGCTTTAACAGCAGGCAGCTAAACTCCAAAACTGAAACTCCCCACGGATACAGAGAACAACACAAAAAAAAGCTTTCAAACTGCACTGCTCTCTGTGTCTGCTAGCAGTGGGTGCCAGTAGAAAGCAGGCCAGCTCCAAACAATCCCAGCCTTGCCCCACGCTCGGCTTCCAGACTTTGAACGTGTTTTGTTTTGATATCTTATACTTGAGGTTTTCTGTTCTCTCTAATTGCATTTAGTGCCTGGCTTGGGAAAGGCTGTTCTGCTGCGAATGCAGCTGTGCCCCCGCTCCCTGCACAGCCCACTCCTCTGCTCCGGAGCTGTCAGGTGGGACGGCTGCCTTGCAGGCTCTGTTTTTGCCAAGGAGATGTTGAAATTATTGGCCGGTTCTTCAAAGGTCTGCAGTGGTTCTTGATGTTCCTCACCGGAGCGGGGCAGCGGAAGAAAGCCGCCTGGGAAATGCTGTCCGGAAGTGAAAATTGAATTCTTTAATGCTCTCGAAGAGCAAATAAAGTTTCTAAGTATGAGAAGCAGCCCACACAGCCATTAGATGTGTTTGTACCCAAACAAACCCACGTTGTACCCAACGTATTAATTTCTTTAGCACGTAAATTGCTCCAAATAAGCTATTGGGTAAGGCTGGATGCAGGAAGGAAAAATCCAGGATAGGTTTGCCTTTCCCACTACACTGGCCTGAGCTTGGATCCATGATTGCACTAGTTGGTCAGGAGGGTTATATCAGATAAGAATGTTATTATTAATTTGACTTGTATGTGTAGGACAGGGTGGCCTTGTTTTTCTTAAAAAAAGCTCTTAAAATGATCCAGTTCAAACTGAGGCACCACCTCCTTCCCCCTCCGTTCAGCCCTGTAATTATGTCCAAGGATGTTTGAAGTTTCAGGGTGTTCCTCAGAATTTTCTCTTTCGTTTCTTTTGTGAACTCTGGATGCAGAAGCAGCAGCCATTCGTGGATGTAGTACACCCATGTCACTTTTAAAGCCTGTTATATTAACTTTCATCCCCTCTGGGCTGACCTCTGTCCACTGAGTATAACACACACAAGGGATTTCCATTGCAGCCCTGTACTTCATCCCTGCCCTCATGTGTAATTTGCTTGGATGTAACACTTGGAGTTGCAGAGAATCAGGCTGATGAGAATAGATGGGGAAAAAGGTGCTGTAATTTCTTTCTCGATGCCAATCACCACTGTTTTAAGGTGTGATTTGTGCTTCTGTCTGCACAAATCCATCTAGAGCTAAAGCATGATAAAACAAGCTGGCCGCTAGCATTCTTTAGCTTCTCTTCTTTGCTGCTAGGAGACAACTTCCAGGGTGAGGCGGCTGGATTTACACTCATGGAGAAAAGTTGGAGTGAAAAGAGAAGCAAAATGACAACTGTGGTGCAAATTACAATAATCCTAATGACTGAGGCTGCAGTTGGGTCTGCTCCTGCATGCCCAGACCGTGGTAGGGAGATCCTACCCCTGTACCAGCCAGGGAGCCCAGCCCCTCAAGTCCACACAGGGCATGACTGGGCAGGCACGTGTTTCAGTGTGTTTGTGCTTCTAAAGGATCCTTGGGGGCTCTCCTGGCCTCCTGACAGGCCCAGCTCTTGCTTTGAATTGTTAGAATCATGGAACCATAAAATCATTTAGGTTGGAAAAGCCCTCCAAGATGATTGAGTCCAACCATTCCCCCAGAACTGCCAAAGCCACCACTAAACCATGCTCCCAGGTGATGCATCTACACAGCTTTTAAATCCCTTCAGGGATGGTGACTCCTCCATTTCCCTGGGCACCCTGTGCCAGGGCTTGATAACCATTTTGGTGAAGAATTTTTTTCCTTGTATCCAACCTAAAACTACCCTGGCACAACTTGTGGCTGTTTGCTCTTGTTCTGTCACTTGTTACCTGGGAGAAGAGACTGATCCCCTGCTGGCTACAACCTCCTTTCAGGGAGTTGGAGAGAGAGAGAAGGTCCTTCCTGAGTCTCCTTTTTCTCCAGGCTGAGCCCCTCCACCTCCCTCAGCTGCTCCTCACCACACTTGTGCTCCAGATCCTGCCCCAGCTCTGTTGCCCTCCTCTGGACATGCAAAGATCACTTGGTACCACTCCTTACCAGGACCAAAAAAAGAGATGCAATAAAACCAATTTCTTGTTTAAATATCAATAGTCACCTCTCCTGTGTCACCATGATTCATCCAGCTTGCTTGAAAGCTGACAGAAGCCAACTAACCAAAAAAAAAAAAAGGAAAGTAAAAATAGCAATTTCCCCTCCCTGATTTCCATGGTGGAATTTGCTGGATGAGGGGTTGATGGGATTGACAGGGTATTTCATGTTGTTTGGGGAATGTCCTGAACAGTATAAACCACGTATCAGATCTTCAAGACATGTAAGTCAGCATAACTCCATCAGCTGAAACTCTGCTATAGAATATTCTGGTTCTTTTCAGTGCATATTTTTAGCAAACTCACCAGCCAAATCTTGTCTTTCCCTAATTCACTCAAGATGCACACTATAAATCACCCTTGACTTTGACCCGTGAAGGAAAACTAACTTGACATATCCCTTTCTGTATCAATTTTTGTCTAAACATTGTTTATGACAATGGGTAGGTTGCTGATATCTCTGGCTGTTGTTGCCCAAGACCCTGTGGGTTTGCTAAACGCTCAGCTGGAGTCCATGTGGATGTCTTTCCTCAGCTCTTTGTTTCTCATGTTAAGACTCGTGTCTTAGAGTGAAGCACCTGATTTATTAAAAAACACCATATAATATAGTGAGACAGATGTCAGCAGTGTTAAATACCTCCATAAATTTTGCCTCTCTGGAGCAGATCAAATGTGCAATTATTTGAGGCATGATGAAGGCATCCTGCATTGAGGCAACGTTGTAGTAACCCGATAATGTGAGCAGTTCTTGCCATGTGCTTACAGAAAGGAGGTTGTGGGATTGCACTGTCCCTTTCTTCTCCCACAATAAATATTTCAACTTTATAGATATTTTCAGCTTAGCAGAGGGCTTATCCCTGATGGGTTGCAGGTGACAGCACTGGGCACCTGTATCTGGCTGATTTTTTCCATGACGTGTCGGAGATGTGAAGGTCTCACATCGGCTGCTGTGCTGTGGCTATTCACCTCCACCAGAGTTTGAAATTGAGCCTGTGGCCCTGCCTGGAGCTTTCCTTCAGAGAGATGGGGGATGCAGGCACTAAAAAGAGCCCTAAGGGGTTTTTCTGCATCTATTTGTGCTTTCCTGCCGCTACAGAAGAATTTTCTTCTTCTATTCCCAGGGTGTTGTCCACTGCATCTCTCTTTGCTTGTCTCCACCCTGTCACTGCCAGGTTCTTGAAGCTCCTGGGGCTGTTTCCAGTGCACACAGTGCTGGGCTGGCAGCACAGAGCCTGGGGAAAAACCCAGCCTGGAGCACAGCCTGGGGCTGCAGCTTTCCATTCCCAGGTTGTGGCTCAATGTGGAAAATGTGTGCTGCTCACTTGTCTTGCTCTCTCTGCCTGTAAATTAGTAGTGCCAATTAACTTCCAAAAATAGGTGTAGTGTTAAGGACTTCAAAGGTTGTAAATGATTATATATAAAAATATTCAATATAATTCAATCAGAATTAACATGAACCTTCCTTGTACAAGTAAGCACTTGTTTTCCAAGACATAGGCTCACAATATTCTAATATTAATATTATTAGATAATTTGGTTTATATTAATTATATTTTGATTGACTATTAGGAAAAATTTCTTCACCAAAAGGGTTGGAATAGGATGCCCAGGGCAGTGGTGGAGTCACCATCCCTTGAGGGATTTAAAAGACATGCAGATATTTCCCTTGGAGATATGGTCTAGTGGGGGGTTGGCAGTGCTGGGTTAAGGGTTGGGCTCAATGGTCTTAGAGGGTTTTTCTAACCTAAATGATTCTATGAATGTACGATTCATATATACATATATACATCTATATCTGTATCTATATCTGTATCTATCTATCTATCTATCTATCTATATGCTGGTATTGCAGTTCTGTTCCGAAGCACATGTCTGGGTTTCTTTCCCAGTGAAAAACAAGGTGTGTGGGGACAAGGAAGCAAAGGTAAAATGTTTCTATCAGGGCTGGGAAGTGCTCCTGAATCTTGTACTATGAGTTTGTGGGGACAAAAATCACACAACTGATTCCTTTAAAAAAATCCCACTGTGGATTTGTAAGGTTATGAAATTGTTTAAACAGGGTCAAATTTGCATAATCGATGCAATAGCATCAATAAACCTTTTGATGCTTTGGCATGCAGGAGTTACACACACTGTGGATTTGTCCCCATGAAATGCAGTAGCTGCAGCTCTTCTCTGCAGGTCTGTGAGGAGGCACCAGCCAAGGAAAAACCTATTGAGGGTCAGCAGAGACATGAGAGCCCCAGGGCTCAATGGGTGCAGACAGGCATGATTTATCTCACTCTATTGTAGGGTGAGTGAAACTGGCCCCACACCTCTGTTTTCATGTCTCTAACACAACCTCATCCAGCTTTTGCATTTTGTCCCACTGCCAAGTGCTGTGCGAGCCCCTGCCGTGCCTCCCTGCCATTAATCACCAGAGCCTTTCCCTGGGCTGCCCTGTGCTTCCTTAGAGACTAAACCCTCCTTATCATTCACATACAATCTTGTTACAGCTTTGTACCTGCTTGCACGATCCACTTATCAGCCAATAAATCTGAGCGAGACCAAACAGTGGATAACGGTGGATTCGCTGGCTCCTGGTATTGATTCCCTGGGCTTGGGCTGTGGCACTCAGGCAGTTTCTAAATAATCTATTTTTGCACTGGTGCTTGAAGCAAACACCTCGCCCCAGTTCTCCCTGCCATGAACCCGGGTAAGGTTTATCCTCCAGCCAGTGCCTCTTGCTGCTCTCAGCCTGAGATGTTTCCTGTGCAACCACCCTCATTTACACATTGTGCTGTGGGTGAGAAACCACTCTGCCCTCTCCCTGAGCCTGAGCATGGGCAGAGAGAACAGTCACAGCAGCCTGAATTCCAGATCTGCATTTTTCAGCCTTCCCACTTTTCTTTATATTTATGCTTATTATAGATATGTCTTATATATTTATGCTGGATTTCAGGACAAAAGTATTTTATGAGAACAAGAAACAAGATTTTATGAGAAAGTTGAGCTTTTTCTATGGTTAAAAAAAATCCAGGTTAGGGGGGGTTTCCATGACCTGGGTCAACATGCTCATGCTGAGGCATTGAAAACCCCCTCCAAAACAATCAAAGCAGGAAAATTCAAGTCTGACAGTTTTCTGTGAGTTGTAGGTGAGCCGGGAGCTAAGATTTAAGTGGCAGATGAAGGAGTTCATTGCAGTAGTTTTGAAATATGGCCCTATAAATCTCCAATTTTCTACATGCACAGCCAAGCGTGTTCCTGTACATTTATTTTGTTGAATGTTAAGTGGTTCAGTTTTCCTGTAGCTGCCTTGATTTTTTTTTTCTCAGTGGAGTTTAATTCAACATAAGCCCTACTACTTAGTCATTTTGTTCATATTTCTTCATTTAGATACTTGTGCAAGGAAAGGTTAGGAGCAATCAGAAAATACTGGAAGCAAAATAAATGTTCTCTAATCTCTCTTCAAGCCCAGACTGAAATGTTATTAGTACTTCTGGGCTTGTCTGGATTAGTTTCTTAAGAAGCTGAAGCTGAACAGATCTAACTAGATTATTAATTTAGTAAAACACAGCCTCTCCAGGGACTGAGCCAAATGAGTAACATGTTGCTTTGTTTCTCTCCGTGTTCTCATGGCTTCTGTGGTGGATTTGTCCTTCTTTAAAACAGGGAATGATGTGAGCAAAGGGTGCTGAACACCCATCTTGTGGGCACCACATGGCAGAAATGGGTGAAGGGCATCTTCAGCCTCTCCCCCTCCTCTTCACCATGCTCCTTGCTGTGTGTTTGGGTTAAGAAATGTGGGCTGCAAACAGCTCACATCTTATTGCCTTTGCAACAACGTCAGCTTGAATCTTAGCCTATGATGATGGATATTATTACCCTTTTCAACCAGAGGAATTCCTTCATTCCTGTGAAATCTGCTGTCTTATACTTTATCCAGTGAGGAGATACTGATATGGAAAAACAAGATGTTTTTCTGGAGTGGTTGAACATTACACACAGGGCTGCTCCTCTGGACAGGGGAGACATCTGTGAGCAAGTCCAAAGGTTTCATGGTCGGGCACCTGGGCTTGAGATGCTGCACCCTTCCCAAATCACCTGGGAGGAAGAGGGCTGAGCCAGGAGCAGTACAGTACAGAATTGCCTTTTGTAATACAGGGGCACAGGGCACACAAACGCAATCTTGCTTTAAATGAAAAGATTTGTTTCAACTTTGTACCTGGTGCATACAGAACTGGGAGAAGCCATGGGCACAGGGGTATAAATGGGCTGGAAATGGAGGTGTACTGAGCTGTGAAAACGGGGTTATTGGTTATCAGTGATGTTAGTCCCAATTAAAGGTCCAGAAAGTGCCCAGTGAGCTATGTTCAAATTTTAAAAAAGTCCTTATAGTCAAGGCATTGAGAGTCTGTAGTCAAATATTTAATCAGCAAGGAAGGGATAGGGCTAAATGGGTTTGGCTGCTGGTGGAGTCCATAATTAAGAGCAAACTGGCTCAATGGGCTCCTTCTTTCCATAGGAGGCAGGTGGGCAGCTGCCTCTCTGGCATCCTTGGTGCTGCTCCAGCATGGCCAGTGTCACCCAGAGTGCAAAGTGGCTCCAGTGTCCTCGGCCTGAGGAAAGCCAAACTGGGAGATGAGTTGGATCCTTCCCCCATTCTCTGAGTGCAGTTGATTGCAGCATCTGGTTGTAAGTGTGAGAGCAATTCCTCGTGGGCTTTAGTATTGGTGGTAGGAAAAAGATTGTATTTTGTGAGGTTTCCATAAGTGACACCTGCACTTCAACAGCTGAAGTGCCCTGAGGCAGATCGTGTCTCATTACTTGAGGGGTTTTTTTAACCCTTTCCACAAGGATGGCTCCTGTGGCTGATGCATGATGGCAATATTTGGAACTTAGGGCTGTCCTCATGTAGGAATGAACAAGATGAGACTGAACTTATGTCCTGTTTCCTTCCTTCCCTCCCACATAACTCGTTTAGGACGGATCAGTTTTTGGAGGTGTCTCACTCGTTTCCTGTTTAAGGACTGTGCAGAGATAGCTCAACTGCCACCATGCTCTTGTGTGAAAAGTCTTATCTTAGGCTCCTCACGGAGCCAAGGTTCCCACTGAGCAACTATTGAGTATGTATAAACAGGTCACAGTCTCAGGGGTTTGGGTCACTCAGTGGAAAAGAAAACCTGCTCGCATTTAGGGACAAAATACTTTCACAATTGCAATGGATCTGCCAAAGAAAATACATTCAAGCTACTAAGGAAAAAATCAGAAACTTTCTTGCTGAGATCAGAATAGCAAAGCCTGTAAATACGAAGCAATTTTTCTCTTGTATGAGCCATATCCAGAATCAGCAGCAATAAGTCTAAGTTTAAGCAAACAGCGAATTTTTCTCAGTTCTTTTTCTGTTTCCATAATTTTTGATAGGAAAATGGAGTTTACACATAACCCTGACACTGTTAGTTTTCTTCCAGCTGCTTTCTATTTGTGAAAGCGTGTGTGTCATATTTATCTTGTACTCTTTAAATAACCACAATTTTATTAGTTACTCCTTATAACCTCTCTAAACATAGCACTACTTTGGGAGGAACATGACAATTTTGCGTTAGAAAACATGAAGTGTTATATAAAATGTGAAAGGAAGGGAAGGCAATGATGATAAGTGGAGTTGAGCAGAATATTTCTGGATAGTTTTGTGAAGGAGAATGTCCCTTTGCAAAATCAATATTTGCAATGGGCAAATTTCAGTGCTGTGAAGTATTTTTAATTTCCTTTTGGAAAAATTAAATTGATTTCCTAGCCTTACCGGAAAGGCACTTCTCATTTCTCTTTCTGGCAGGAAGCAATGTGGATAAAAGTCTTCTAAGCAAGCATGTAAAAATACTAAAAACCCTCACCCTAAGTGCTCCTAAAATTGAATTGGATTATTACATATTTTTAATACACGTTTTACTCCATGTCCTAGCATAGGATGAATATTTTTTAAACATTACACATTTTTGTGGGAAAGGACGTCCATGTTCTTATGTTAAAATAAACAAATAAAGATGCACACTAATTTCCTACTTTTAATAATACTACCTCTGTGTGGTAACAGGGTTGGGTTACACACTGGTCTGTCTAAACATTTAATCATCTGTACAACTTTCAAAATACAAATGAACTCAAAAACCTTTCTGTGCTTAGAGCATCACAAAGTGCTTACATGGCTAATTTTGGCCCCAGTCAAATGCTTTTCTGGTTCAGACAAAAATGACCAACCTGATGTATGGAAACAATAGTTTGATTTTTGCCTCCCTCTAATATTTCTAGACATGGCAATGGGCATATTGATACTATTTATGCAACAGAAAGATTATTATCCAATTTGAGACTTTTCAGATTTGTTTTTTATTTCGATTTCTGAACAGGCTTCCAGAAAAATACACTGACAATGCTGAAGGTATTGCTGTGATTCATGACTTCTTCATATTTTTTGGTAAAAAAGTGCTTAATCCACTTAAGCCCCTTCAAAATTAATTGGCACATTTAGCAGTTTCCAGTAACAAATATTATTCCATCTGTTCCATTGTTTCCTGCTGAAAAGTTGTTTTGATTTTAATTTGTTTCTGATGGTTCCCCCCAGCCTCTGTTTGGGGAAATCGTTCCCTTTTAATTCATTTTGTTTGGAGACCGAGTGCGCCGGCAGCGTTTCCCTGCGCTGGGGCTGCAGCTGCCTGCGCCGCATCCGCAGGGATGGCAGGAGGTGCATCTGCAGAAAAATGTGCCTTGGTGCAGTAACGTGGTGGGATACGATCAGATGATGAGGGGTCAGGAGCACAAGCCCTGTGGGAAGCGGCTGAGGGAGATGGGGTTGTTCAGTCCTGAGAAAAGGACGGCTCGTGGGAGACCCGATTGCACCCCAGAACTGCCGGAAAGGAGGTTGTGGGAATTGGTGTCTTCTACCAGGCAGCCAGGGACAGGATAAGGGGAAATGGCCTCAAGTTGCACCAGGGGAGGTTCAGGTTGGATATTAGGAAAAATTTCTTCACTGAAAGAGTGGTTAAACGCTGGAAGAGGCTGCCAAGGGAAGTGTTGAAATCACCATCCCTGGAAGTGTCCAAAAAATGAGTAAATGTGGCACTTTGCAGTGTGGTTTAGTGGGAATGGGGGTATTCAGTCAAAGGTTGGATTTAATGATCTTCGAGGTCTTTTCCAACCTTAATGATTCTATGATTCTTTGAGTTTCTGTAGGCAACAGCAGACCTGAGTGTTGTCATCAAAAACTGGTGATTTTGCAGCAAAGTGGTTGTATTTGCACATGGTAATTTTCTGAACTCGTATGTGGCTCTGCTCACCTTCCATGCATTCCTAATTTCTGGGTTGGAGTATGGCCAACATCTACTACCCTGTTTGTGAAATACTCACAACTTTTCATTCAATGACAGCCACAAGGTATTGCTGAGTGTTTTCCTTGTTTAAATATTGCATGGATGAAAGCAGGGTGTGCTGACCCTCACTGGTGACTGCGCGGCTTCTGGTGGTCTGGAGGCATGCTCATAAATCCAGTAATTTGTGGGCACATTTCTGGTGTTGAGGATCACCACAATTGTCTTCCCAGAGAAAAACAAATCACTGGTTGGACACAGCTTTTAGTTCTGACAGCTGAGATTTGATTACCTGAAGCTGTTCTTGAGCTGTATTTTTCTCATTCATACAAGTGTGTAGCAATAACGAAGTGACTTTGTAAGCATCTTCCTCCATGTGAAAGTTCTGCTGCAAACAGAAGATATTGACTAGCTCTGGTTCTGATTGATTTTATTTTACTGCTTTGGATCCCAGGGCTTTCCTCAACTCACCTCTGGAGAGCTTAGAGGTGGAGTAAAACACTTACTTTGCATGGATAGTTTCCTCCTTCTGTGTTAACATTTAATTGTATTTCCCATGAACGCACTCTACTGTGGAGTTTATTTTCATCTCAGGATTTCTCGTGAAATTGTGGATTGCTGAGAATGTGCTTGGGATGCTGCAGGCTGGGAAGGTGCCCTCACTTTGCTGATGAGGAGCATGGGGGATCCAAGTACCAAGGCAGGCAAACATTTGCTCCCTGAACCAAGAGGAATCAGATCTTCTTCCACCCACCCTGGGCTCCCAGTCTAAGCACTGCAGCTCTCACTGATGATTTATTTTAAGTCAATTCCTGCTGGTGGTGACAAGTGACTTTGGGTGATCTGTGTGCTTAATATAACAAGCAGAATCCATAGGGATGTTTTTCTTGAGTTATAGATGGGTTAGTGACTCCTATGTCATGTGGTGCACAACTGGTGCATAGATTTGAGCTAAACCACACACACATGTGTTGTCAGCAATCCATTTCTAAGAATTTGCTCATATTATCTTTTCCCTTTACAAAGTGCCATACAGCTTAAGCTATCAACGTGGCAAAAAATTTGAAGCATCTATTGAGGCTTTACTTTTTTTTCCTGGGATCCTTAGAAGAAATTAAAAGATAGATATGGGAAAGTGAATTGTGAATTACAGACTCCTACTTGCCTGGATGACTGTTCAGCCAAGGCTGTGGGGCTGTCAGGGCTGTGCAGATGATGCCCTTGTGCATCTCCATCCCAGGCCCACTGCATCTCCATCCCAGCTGCACTGTCCCTGCTGGCTGCTCTTCATCCTCCTGTGGTCCAGGGGTGAGCCTTGGACATCGTGTTACGGAGCTGCAGTGTTAGTCTTTCCCAGTGAACATCTGGTCCTGCTTGCTATTCCTATCTTCCATCCAAATTTTGCAAATGTCCTTAAGTATTTTGGAGAGCTCGTGGCTGTGCAGGAGGACAAGCACCTTGACGAGAAACACCATGCGCAGTGGAGCAGCGGAAATGGCCAGGAGATGAGGTGAGTTTCAGTGGGGAAGACAGAAGCAATCCGGATGAGGACTTGGAGGAGCGGGATGCCTGCAGATGGGCCGGCCCCTGCCGAGCGCCGGGATAGCCCATTGCCCACGGAGAGCCGGGAGGGGTTTCTAGGACAACTGATGGGCTTTGGGAACAGGGAAAGAATGGAGCCAAATCTTAAAGTCAGATGAGGAGAAAATGAGTAACATCTGCTGAGACGTGTGAAAGAGCCATTTGTGCTCACTGCAACCCGAAGCCTTTCTCCAGCAGCCACGGCAGCATGGGCCAGCTCGCTGTCCCCCACGCAGGCTGGCTGGTTCAGGGGTCGTTAGGGATGATTTATGTGCTCATTACAGCCACAGCCCTGGACACTGCCCTGTGCCTCTCTGGTGTGTCCCCCAAAGCCTCAGCACCCACACAGGGGCTTCACTCCACCTCTGTGTATTCATAGAGAAAAGCCTCTGTCCTGTCCTGAGGCTGCAGAGGGGTGAGGTCCTGGGGATGCTGCTGCTGTACAGTTATTAGTTATGTTAATGGCTCATAAATAACAGGTTACTGCCAGTCTTTCACTCATGACACTGTGGGTCCACAGAGCTGCACATCCTCTGCATCCCTGGTCCCTCTCCCTGCTGATGCAAGGGTAAATTTCCCCTTGACTCTGATGGGGCAAATAACTCTCCCTGCTTCTCTAGCTGGTCCCTCTGCTATTTTAACAGATCAGCTTTTTGCCTCTAATTAGGCTATTTTCTGCAGTGCAGAATGTGGTTGGAAATGCTCGAGCTGGAGGTAGTGAACAGTCCAGAAGGATTGCACCTGTGGTTGCTAATCAGCGGCCGCTTCAGCGAGCTGAAATTAGGAAAGCACACAAAAGAGCGAGCAATTTTGAAAATGAGGATGAGCATCCAGAAATTTTTAAGAACAATTATGTTTTCACAGCTGTGCTGGTTGCCCCAAATGCATAGAAATCAAGTCAAAAACCAAACTCCTTTAACTCAAGGAAAATTAACCTTCATAGTTAAACTCAGTGAGAAGTAAACTTACTTTCCTTTCAAATGAATAATATAGTCTCAAGAAAACCTAGCAGCAAGTTATGCTGTAATTACGTTCTTTGAATTAAAGTTTGTCAGCCCAAGCAAAATAAATAGAAACACAGGCAGGGCAATGGATATATTATACTTGGAGTAAAATTTGGCCCTGGCATGTTGTTCTCATGCTAACGCTATGCCAAAGTTAATCTGCGGTAATTGCGTCTATTACCAGATTCTAGTATAAATAAAGGAGACAACCTGAGAGCTGTTGATATAATTCTTTCATTAACATCTTGTTGCCACCATGGAAGGACTTGGCCAGATCTCATTTGTCAGGAATCAGGCCAAGAGTTACTGAATTACCCAGCAACTGTACATTTTGCTTCGAAGGCAATGAATGTTTCCCTGTGATTCCCACTCTGCCACTGCTACTGAAGATCTGTGGGGAGGGGAATGCAAGAGCCCTTCCCTTTTTATCTGTGAGGAGCATTTGAGGGGGTCAGTGGGTGCTGGTGGGATGGGGAGAAAGCTCTGAGTTTGCTCTGAGGGGATTATGGGGTCTGGAGTGGTCCCCAGGAGTTAGGCTGAGCAGTGGCATCCAGTGGAGGCAGCCCCTCTGCACAAAGGTCTGGTTTAGGCTGGGAGTTGAGTTTAATTTGAGCTCTTTCCTTACAAAGACAATCCTTTGACTAGCAATGTTGAAGATTAGTATGTATTTCTAGTAGAAAAACCCTACACAGTGATGCAAGGAGAGAGAGGGAGCTGTTTACAGGGCCGGGAATTAATCCTGTGGGTTTAACCTTCAAGCCTGCTTTTAAAGGACTCCCTTTACTTCCAGTTCTGCCCTGCCTGCCTGTGACCGAAAGGAGGCAGTCTGGGGCTTGCTCCCATCCTGTTCAGTGCCTCCTTGGGTGCCTTCCTCCGGGATATCCTCTCAAGACAGGCTTTTTAGTTGACTTTAAGAAGCATCAGTGTCTTTTTCTCTTTTGCTGCCTTTCTGTGGGTTCCTGCTGTTCCTTTCCTTCCTACATGCTGCTTTTGGATGCTCAAAGGTTTTCTCTGAACAAGTCTGCCAAATCCCACACTGGCAGCAGGGTTAGGAAGGGTAACTGACTGGTGATGCCTCAGATTTGCGGTATTATTCTGGCGTGAGGGTCTCCAGAGCTTTTCAAAGCGTGACCTAATCCCGTGCCAGTCAGTATACGACACTGTTTTGGGGGTGTCTCAAAATAAAGCTTGCCTTAAGTTCACGCAGTTTAAAAATATGCTGGGGAATGGGGCGAATGGAGCTCTCTGCGATCTACATGTGTCACTAATGTAACAGAAGTAGAGAAAGAAATAGTTTTACCCACATTCCTAAAGTTATTAAGCAGCAGAAGTGAAAAAAATCCTCTCCTATGTTTGATACAGTTTTCCCTAAGTGACTATTACTTCTTTCTTTGCATCCAAAATAGGAAATTATCAAGATTATGAAATCCGAAGGAAATAGAGAAAGTAAGTAGGTAGGACAGGGTACTGAGGAAAGGTTAAATCCTTCAGCAAACCATGTCTCCTTACATATAATGTGAAATATTCCAGATCTGATCATCTGCAGCCTATTTTATGTTCTTTACAGTTTATTGTTTTCTCCATTGGAAAAAAGTTTAATTTTTTTAGCCAGTCCCTACATGAGATCAGATGTTCATCAGTGTTCTCCCCTCTCTCTCCAAGGACTGAGTTCATTTTGCTCTTTCCTGGGAACTGTGTTTCATGGGAGACCCATTCATTAAAGGGCACTGTGTGGTCACAAATGAAGGGTTAAAAAATATTCCCCACTCCATTAATTTTGTATGTATTAAAGTCTAATTTCTTGATTCAGCTCATTCTCCAGGGCGTTGTCCAGGTCAGCCTGGCTGTGAGGGCAGGCACATCCCTGTCCCCTGAGGACAGGCTGCTTCGTCCCCTTGCTTTAGCATGCACCCAATTCCCTTTGCTTGGGGAGGTAAGGCTGAGATCTGCCAAAGGATCCTGCTGCACAAAAGATGAAAAATGTTGACGGTTGAAGGAACAATTGTCCATCTGTGGGTTGATCGCTAATCCTTGGCCTCCCTCACTTGGTTGATGGATGGCAGGCTGATTATATCTGCTGCCCAGTCTCTTCTCCTCGAGGATCCTGGAAAAAAATCCCAACACAAATTTACAAAGCTCTCTATCTCACCAACAGACTGAGAAAAAGGGAGAGAAACCACCAGAGCCCGCAAACATCAGGAGGGATTTATTCCTGACTCTGTGTCGTTGGGGTGGTGCCCATTTCCTGCCATCGCAGTGATTGATCTCCAGCTCTGTTACAAATCTGGAATCAGAAGCTGGATCCTCAGGCTTTTTCCTCCTGCCCTGCAGCACAGGAAGGGAGGCAGCTTCACCCAAAATGCCTTGGCCTAAGGGAGAACTCGTGGCACAAACCAGCGGGAACAGGGTCCTGAGGAGCTGTGTTTACCCCGGGAGCTGGCTCCAGCAGCCAGGCCGTGCAATGCACATGGAAAATATGCAAGCTGGGAAGTGTTTGCTGGCTCTGGCTCCTTTTATGTTCTGGACCATTATTTTCTGCATAAGCACCTCATGAAAATATCAGAAAGGATATGGTCCTGCCAATGAAGATCTTTTGGTCTGCTCTGAAGAACTGCGATGTGAACGTAGAGTAAACCAAAGAATGAGACTGGGTGAAGCTGGAGCCGTGCAGTCACATTTTGACTCCCAGTATGTACTGGGAGCCTGTAGTGCATTTACTTGGCCATTGCTGGGAATGGACCATGAGAGCTTGTTTTTGCTGCTAGCAATGATGTGGATTCCTCGAGTTCACTTCAGGAGAATCAAACTGTCTGACTCTAACTAAACCCAGGATTTGTCACTTCAAGAACAGATTTTCAGCTAACAAATGCTACACATGCACTTTAAAATTCCTTAGTTTTGAGTGCTTTGCTGTACAGTAAACAAAGTTTTTGTGCCTGTTTTCCTATATAAATATTTATAACAAAGTTGGTGGCTACTGGTTGAATGTGAATGTTTGTTGTTCCCAGCATTTTTGGACATGATCTACCAAAGATATACATGTGGTTCTAATACACAGTTACTTTCTACTGCTGGAGGGCCTTGGATTAAGATCAGCTCCAGGAATTGCTTCTACAAGAAGAGAGTTGGATGGACTTTTATGTGCAGAAGGTTGTTAATCAGAGGCTGTTTTGATAAAGATGCTTGTGAATAGGATCATAGAATGGTTTGGGTTAGAAAGGACCTTGAAGATCTTCTAGTTCCAACCCCCTAACAGGTTGCACATGGGGACATTTCAGATTGACTTGTGACTGTCTCCTTAGTGGGTGTAGCAGGGATACATATAAATACACCAAATTTTCTGTAGGTTTTGAAAAGGTCTGTGTCTCCTAGTGTCTCTTCCTTCCCTGCCTGCCAAAGCTTTGTGCATCAGTGTTTTTCCTTTATGCAAACTGGATGAGCAGAAGTTATGTTTGAAATGAATCAGCAGTAGCCAGCAATGTGTGTGGGCTACATGGCAAAATGCTGGATGCCAGATGAGGTGAAAGAGAGACTCTCTATTCTCAAGCAACAAGGAGAAGGGAAGATGCCATCATCCTTCAGGAGTACGAGCAACCTCTCTCCATAAAACCAGTTTACTTGAAATGCAAACAATTACCATTTGACAAACCATGTTCTGCCAGGAAACAACATAAAGAATTTTCCTGGATTTGCTAGTGAGAAAATGAGTGGAATTTATTTTAATCTCTACCAGATTTCCCAAATTCTGGAAGAAGAGTGTGGAGCCTGTTGTGCAGAGGCTGGTGAGGGGCTTGGGGAGACGATAGCATGTTGGCATCTCACTGCCGAGCTGCTGACACTGTGTGTGGATTGTGGTGCCACCAGTCCAGCCTGGCCCGTCCCTCTGCCACTGTGTGCAGGGTAAGAGATAGAGAGGAGAGCAGCTTAAGTCAGGCTTGAGTACTGGCAGCAAACATAATGTTCAACTCTTTTTTTTCCTCCATTTAGTGGGAAAGTTACAGTCCCAACTTTCTCACAGCATTAACCCTCCCCAGGCATTTTGGGGGATGGCAAAGTTTGGCAATGCTGGAGAATGAGTGTTTTAAGACTGTGTGGCCTCATTTGAGGCATTTGAAGTCCTGGGAGCTGGACAAAGCTGTCTGGTTATGTCCTTAGCATTCAACTTCTTGGAAAGCCTGGAGAAGGGCAGAAGTCTGCAATATATGGAAGTGCAGTATTTGCATCACTATCCAAAAAGAGAGTTGAAAGGGGCCATAACTCAAGGTAAAACATGGCCTTAATCTCCCTGCTGTCACAGACAAAAACCCTCATTACGTTCAAAGAAAACCAATTCATCTCTAATGCATTTGTTCCTCCTTCTGCACACCTACAGTCAGTTGCTTTTTACAACTGCAGCTTTAGGACACTCTGTAAGGTGTGTGATATCCTACTCGCATGGCACCTCCTCAGTCCTCCTTCCAGGCTGTGACAGACAAAATCCTGCCACCAGCAGAACGCAACAGCTAATAAATTACACTGTGTATAGAAGCAGTTCTTGCAGTTTCCATAACTTGTTTGGGCTTGTTCTGATTGTCTACAGCCTCTCCACTACATTGGCATGCATGGAAAATACCTGCAGTGTTTTAAAAGGAGTGTCTGGAGATGAGAAACGAGCAGTGTGGAGATGGGAATTAATACATCATGTGTAAACTGGTCTTTTTTGCTTTCTTTGTTTTGCTATTTGTTAATGGACAAAAAAAGTACCCTTGACAACAGATGGAAAATGAGTCCCAGTATTACCAGGGGCTCCAGTGAAGACCATGGCCCATTGCACAGGAAGGATGCATTCACCTCCAGAAGATCTTACAGTCTAATTTAAGACAGAAAACAGAAGGAAGGTAGATGAGGAGGAGGAGTGTGGGGGAAGAAGAGATAATGCCTCCAGGAAAGTCATTAAGGAACACATGTCTTCCTGACTTTATGTCTTTTAAAAGCATATTTTCTCTCTCCTGTTGGGCTTTGAACCTTTCTGAGTTTATTTAAGCTGTTGCAAACTTGCTGACTTAGGGAGCAAATAAGCCTTAGGGATCAAAGCAGCTGGTATTGTCAGAGGTATTGAGGGTGAAATAACACATTAGCAGAAGGAGAGCTGAGAATAAAAAGAGAAAGAAAATCCAGCTTGATTATTTTGTTCTCTGTTGCTTTTAGCCTCCATCCTAGCTTGATCCTTTTCATTTGAACAAGTATTAATTTTCTTTGTGTTTATTCCAACAGTATAAATATTTAATGGTCCTAGATTACAGAGCTGAAACATGAGATTAGCTCCAACCTTAAAGGTTTGTGCAGGGTCTCTTCCTCACATTGGGATGACTCCCACATTGCAGGGAGGAACATCTCCCATCTCTGCGGGAGGAGCATCTCAAGCTCTATTTTGAGTTCATTTTCTTTTTTTGGTCTTGTTTGAGGCTCAGAAGACATAAACACCTCGCCCACTTGCAGTCGTTCCATTGCTATTTCACGGTGACACGCTGTGACAGAGCAATAGCTCTGGGTTATCAGGGGGACTGGGGCATGCAGGTTCATGAGCCTGAATGCTCTTTCCTGCCTGCAGCAAGCAGGCTCTGGGCTTGGGAGCTGTGCAGAGCATTAGGCATGGAAAAACCCATGCAAATGTGGTAAATGTGGGTTATGTGTGCAGTATGGGAGGATCAGTGCAGATATGGTGAAGTTACTTGCACTAGTTTTTGTTATGCAAGTAGGCAGATATTTCCCTTCTCAATTGCTTTCACTCTTAAATGAGACGAGAGAGAAATACAGAGTAAGGAGCTTCGGCCACTGATTTTCAGAGTGCTGAATTGAAAAATAATGGAGATTGCAGTACTTAGACCTCTGAAAATCAGGCCATGCCTTTAAAAGCCCATATATCAATTTAGGCGCCTAATTTCGAGTCCACAAAGTGGGGAAAAAAATGAAAGATCTTAATTATGATGATGTAAAATGGCATAACAGTTGGTAAAATTGGAGATTGAAGCCAAAGCCTGTGAGATATCATATACAATCTCTCCTTTGGGGACAATGCAGGTTTACCAAGACAATCAGCAGTGCTGTGGGAGAGGCCATCTCCAAGGTCTGCACAAGGCTCTCCTACCTCTCAGTGTATCAGTGAATCAGAGGAATAATGAAAACCAGTCAAAATTCAGACACACAGACAGCCTTGTCCACTGCTCATGGACGGAGCAACACAGTTGAGTCACATCCCACAGCCACAGAGCTCCACCTGACATGAAGCTGACAGCACTGAAGTGGATTAATTAATTAAATACATCAAAATGTAGAACAACAAAAAGCACTTCAGGCAAAATGCAAAACGAGAGATGATCTAAAGAACAGACTTGTATTAACTCCTAAGCTCAACCCATGGAAACAGCAGGTTTCGCAGGACTTTAGAACTCCTGTAATTAGGTGGTTTTGCTGAGTACGACAGCTCAAGTGATGTCAGAGCCCGTCAGGATCCCCGGCTTGTCTTTTAAATCCATTTCTGCCCTGGGAATGAGTGCTGCAAAAGGAGCTTAAAATATTCATTACCAAAACTCGTAATTCCAGCCCCAAAGTGTTCATGGTGATTTTCTCTGTTGGTTTCACTGGGGTTTGGGAAGTTGCCAGCTGTATTATGTGATAAGCCACAGCCAGTCACCACTGATAGAGGAATCACAAATGAAAGTGTAAAGGGCTGTCCATTTTCCTTATCCTTCAGCCAAAAAAAAAAGCCTTCAAAACTTATGTGCTCTGCTCTAAAATCCTTTTAACCAAATAACATTTAAATCTGTGTCTCACAAGTGTGATTTCGCAGCATTAATGTGACACTGCCATTAGCAGGTGGAAGTGTATGTGACATTCCAGTGCAAGTATTTATAGCAAAAATGGGACAGATTCACAGCTTGTGCAAACCACTGAGTGCCTTTTTATGGGTGTCCTCTGATTTATGCAACCTGAGATTTTGAGGCAAACTCAGTAGCCTGTTCTTCAGCCACTTTTAAAATTATGATATCAAAGTACATTCTCTAGAGAGTCTGAGTGAAGATATAACAAATTTTCCTTTTAGCTGAAAGATCTAAAACATTGCTGAAAAAATTGTTTCCAGGCATTTCAAATTTTTAGACTTTTTTTTTTCTCTTTGCAAAGGGAAAGAAAAAGAAGCATTTATTAATTTCACTTAAACCCTTAAACTATTTCTTCTAGGAAATGTTGAAAAAAAATACATAGGCAATTTTGGAAGTACTCATACTTCTTTTTAGAAATACTGCCAAGTGAATATGTTGTTAATATGTTATTTAAACATATTAATCTACTTTTGAGAACCATTTTTAAAAAGTGAGAAAAAACCTCCCCACTACTAATGAGCAGCTATTTACTGGCTTTTTCAGATCACTTTGAGTTGAATTCTGTATATGTTTGTTGTTTGGATTTACTTGGTGTTTTAATTAATTCATCTCACCTCAAACAGGCCTAAAGTGCAGCTTTCAGCAAATTCATTTCATTGTGTCTCAACAGACAGGGCATTAATTACTTTTGTAATTAGAAAAAGAAGCGTGTGGGGACTAAATATGCCTTCACCTCTTTTGGATGCTTGAAAATACCTTCTTTTAAGAGGTGTTGGCAAGGCTCAGAGCTGTGAAGGACGTGCCTGAGGAGGTCCCTGCATCCCTGGGATCCCGGCTGCGCAGGAGCGATGCTGCTGCACCGCACACGGCATCGCCCAGGGTGCAGCCTCAGCAGCTGGGAATTGCAACTGGTTTTTTAAAAAACCAGGCATTCATGGCAGCATTAAGAAACCCTCTGAGGGCAAGATAGCCCAGTGGATTGATTTAGTCACATCAGTGTGCTCTGCAAATATGCATTTGCCTTAGTCTATAAATAAAGGCAGTAGGAGCCAGTGATCCATGAACTTCTCTTTTGTCCTGGAAGCAAAACAAATCATAAATATTAGAAATTGAAGAGTCTTGCCCAAACTGTCATAAGATGGGCTTAATAGCTGTGAAAGTAAATGAAGAAGTTGGTTGTCTTTTGATTTTGAGCCATCAGGCTAAGGAAGTCTAGATTTCTGCTGTACAATGAAAAGGGTTTGAGAACACAGGATCTAGTGCAATCTCATTACTCCAGATTGAGAAATTAAAAACAACTGTAATTGATTGCAATTGGACCAGGATCCAATTGAAGAAATGAAGCTTCCTGCAAGTAAGGAGCATCTTCTAGGACTGCTTAAAGTGCTCATCGTTGGACTCTTTTCCATTTTGCTTACAGGGGCAAATACAAGAAGCAAACAGATGCCAGCTTTCACTTCTGTAAGTTAAGATAAAAACAGTATAGGTGATGTAATGTAAAAAACATTACAGGCACATTACATGGCTCTGGTGGCAGGTCAAAACACCATGTCCCCGCCAGGACGGTCTGTCTAGGAGCTATCAGCAGAGGGGTGATGGAACAAAGAGAGCTCGAACCTCTGAATTTGGACTAAACCTGGACAAATGTGGTAGAAATTTCACCTTTAACCAATTCCAAACTGAGCCACTCTGTCCTGTGAGAGGAAAGGAGCCTGCCTGACTCTTGGCTTCCTCCTTCCCTGGAGCGTGGCCTAGGTTTGACTAGAGGAGCTATTGGCAATCTCTATCCTGGTCATTTACTCCTTTTTGCAGAGTCTGACTCCACAGTACAGATGCTAAGGCACAGATGTTTACCATTCTTTACTGGTCAGTCATGGGAATTGTCCCCTCATAGGTTGCCTCTTTTTTTTTCTGTTTTAGGTCTAACATCTTCTGGCAAAATCTGTGATTTTTTTTTTTTTTAAATTCTCATAATTAGTCACAGTGCCTGTGAAAAGACATGGAATGTTCCAGCAGGAAGATGTATGTGTCAGCTGTGGATTCCTCCCTGTCACCTTCGCAGCGAGGAGGCGTCTCAGCAGCTGTGCTACAAACGTGGGCTTCTCTGCTGTGTGGTCCCACTGCTCTGTCCCACGTCCCCACCTGGATCTGCCCCCAGCCTGGTTCCTCCCCTGGGCTCATCCTGCTCCTGCAAAGAGGTACTGGAACCCAGCATTCTGTGCTGCCCATGCTGAAGCCAGAGAGCACTGTCAGAACACGGGAGGTGGGAGTGGGAGTTTCTCCAGGCTTTCAGTACCATTTGGGAATCATCATTTTCCAGGAAATATGTTTCAAATGCGGTCGTTCCGCCAATGCGCCTCCTCTGACAGCCGGGGCTGCCGGCTCCCCGAAGCCGTGGGGAGAGCCTGGTGCCTCGCAGACGGGACGAGGGAGCTGTGCTGTGGGTTATGGACTGAGCCAACAAACCCTGGTCATTTAGGAGACATCACAGTCCCGGCAGGGGTCCCTGTGCTTGAGCTCCACACGTTCCCCAGACCCCTTTGATATGGGCAGGCTGCAGTGTCCTTTCCCTCAGCTTTCCTTGTCGGCTCTCGGGATGCATCTCCTAGAAATGGAGCTGCGGGAACAGCGCTGCCTCTCCCCCACACCCAGCATCACCTTCCACTAAACCACATGGCCCCAAGCCCCATCCAACCCGGCCTTGGACAGTTTCAGGGATGGGGCAGCCATAGCTTCTCTGAGTAACCTGGGCCAGAGCCTCTCCATCCTCAAAGGGAAGAATTTCCTCCTAATATCTCATCTAAATCTCCCCTCTTTTAGTTTAAAACTGTTCCCCCTTGTCCTATCACTATTTGCCTGTGTAAATAAAGCTCATTCGTGCAAAGAATTTTTCTTTCTCCTACAGTTTAGTTACAGAAAATCAAATTTACATCAGCTTGACAGAGAGTAGAAATTTGGCTGCTGTTTTCCATGACATATCTGCATAATATAATATATGCCTGAGATTTCTATATAGGCTGATACAGTTTTATGTAAGCCTCTGACAGTCGCCACACCAAAAAAGAGAAGGGTTTTGAAAGGCTGCTTTTATAGTGTCCTCTTTTCTTGCACCCTTTAAGTGAAAACGAGCAGATAAAATCAAACAGATGATGTTTGCACAGTCTTCCTGAAGCTGGGAGTGGGTCTGGGCAGTGAAGATTATCTCCAGATCCCAAGTGCTCTAATGGCTTGCAGGGATGCTGGCCATGGAAGCTGCTTCTGTGGCTGTACCGAGAGCGGCTGACTTCAAAGCAGGGCTGGGAATCGGTTCCTATTCCATATAAATTAATTTCTCCTTCCACAGTGCGGCTCTGTGCAAGTGCAGAAGGGTTCATGACATGGTGAGGCTTCACTGAAATGGATCAAAGGAGACTATGAACAAATTGCTGAATTCTGCTCGGGCATGTCTTCACGATTCCTCATTTCTTACCATTTTAACAGGTTCCCAAACATTTACTCATCTATAGAGTGTTAATCTCCTGTTGCCAGCTTTTCAAGTGTTTGTAACTGCAATGTGTTTGTAAACTGCCTTTCTTAAGCAATGACAGCCTTGACCAAAAAGTGATTTAAAAATAATTTATTGATTAAAAAAATATTGTGTCAGACAGATGACAAACAGGTGGTAGGTGGAGTTTACTAAGTCTTTGGTAAACCAAAGTTGGATTTACCAGTAACAAATAAAATAGTTCCAGCAATCCAATGAAAACCTATGACAATGTTGGGGTTCACCAGGGCACCAAGATAAGGGTTAAGGTGTTAGATTATTTTTTAAAGAGTAAATGGCATTGTCCTTTCTGTTCCATGAGACAGGTGAGGATGGGATTTAGGAGTTAATTATTTCATTTAAATGAAAGGAGACAAGAGGTCCTGGCTGTTACACCAGGCTTCCTATACCTGCCTCTGCTTCTCTTGGTGGCGTTTGCTCCCCACAGCTCTCATTTGTGAGGCTGAGGTAAATTTGGGCAACCTTATGGTGCCTAAATGTGGCACCACTGACACATGCATTGTAGTCATAGGAATCAAACCTGTCTGGGGCTGTCCAAGACATTTATCCTACATCTTATAACTTCTCTGTAGAAGAGCTGGAAATTTCTGTGCCTGCCCAGCTCAGCGTGCTTTAACCATGCTGGGTCCCCAGTGAGAGCACAGCCAGCTCCCCCTCTACAGCAGCTTCTCTGTGTGTCCTTCCTCCTGACTGAGTCGTCCTGGGTGGTGCTCAGCCCCTCTGCGTGTCCCCATGGCTACAGATGAGCCTCTTTGTTCAGTCTTGGGTAATTTTCCACTTTCCAGACCCTCCTCCACGCAATAAATTAAGTCAGTGTGGCTTCCCAGCTCAGCCCCTTGTTGGCGTAGGGACTGTGTTACTGCATCCTGCTCGCAGCCTCTTCCCAGGGCTGAACGTCTTCCCCAGCGTGGGGGATCTGCATGCCCACACCAGGAACATGCCACGTTTCCTTCTGCTAAAATCACAACCAGAAACCGGGAGCTGTATGTCACCCCAGTCTACTGATTTTCACACCAGTTTGTCTTTTCTTTTTAGGAGAGGAACATCAGACATCCCAAATGTGGCACCTCCAGACTGCCAAGAAATCGTAACGTCACTCTCTGTGATGTGCAGTGCCTTGTAGCAAAGAAATTGCTAATAAAATAAACCATTTAGCTTTTGCTCCTTTGTTTTTCACTCTATTTTAGTTCTAATCTCCAGCCTAAAATCCCTGCCTAAGTTGCCTACTCCAACCTGTCTGGAAATTTCAGGAACTGCAGAAACCACCAAGTTGTTTGTCCCACTGAATACAGGGCATGTTCCTGGGAAGAGAAAAACAGGGAAAAACCGTGGACACACAAAGGAAGAAAAATCCTGGGGAAAATTATGTCAGTGAGCAAATCTTCTGGTATCCATTAAAAGGTAATAACTTTAACCAAAGGAAGGGGGATTTTCCTGATGTGAAATGAAATAAACATCCAGAAATTATTTGTGCGTGTGTTCAAATTTAAATTTAGAATTTTATTGAGTACGTTGTTCAAAGGCCCTTTTCTTCTCAGGGTAGTTTGGCTATGATCTCTTGAGAAAGAGAATCCCTGCACAGAACACGGCCTCACTTTGCACAGCCCTCACCATGCAAAAACCACCACGCTGGGATAGTGGGCAGCAGACCTTTCCCTTTTTAAATTATTGCTGTGGTCCTGTGGCACAGCAGCTCAGAGTTGAATTTGAGGGTTTCTGTGCTAGGCTTGTGCTGGAAATGCATATGGATAGCCATGGGACAGGTAAGAGGTGAGGGAGATCCCTGCCTGATGCCTTGCCATGGTGCTGGAGGATTTCCAGCTGGAGGATCCTCAGCATCCAACTTTCAGACCAGTTTTCCATTGGAAATGATGCTTCAGCTCTCCCAACTGTGTCATTCTGAGGCTGTTTTAAGTCATCAGAATGTGTGTAAGTCCCCAAACTGCATCACACCAGCAGCAGAGCTGGGCTGACACCAGCTTGCCCTGACCTGGCTCTGGGGTGCCCAGGCTGTTGCTGTTCTTTGATGAGGTTTTCCCTGTCTAAGCCATATTGTTGCAAATAAAGTGCCCAAGGGCTTTTCATTTAAGTAGAAATCCAAAAACTTCTGTGACCTATTCCTCTTAGGAGGTCAGGTTTCAGACAAAGCTGTCTGTATGGCAGCACTTATGTCGGATACAGGTTTTTGAAATTGCTGCAGCATTTTTTGTGCAATTATATTCAAGAAACTATTACAAAGCAGTTATTTATGAAAGGCAAGCTGGCTCATAGTTGAGGCTTTTTATTTCACTCACTTCTTGATTAAAAAGGGACTTTCGTGCATCTTGAAATACTTTCCTGAGGAGAGAGGAGTTTACACTGAAACATGTGTATGCTGTGCTCCAAGGTAGTAAGGCTGAGGTCCATGCAATTAAAAAAAAGGTATTGTTTGTTAAAATGTTTGTGTTTGCTGAGCACAATGAAGACTCTGTGCTCTTATTAAAGTCACAAAAATAACCATAAATTTTATCCTGGCCCCACTCCAGGAGTGAAAATCAACTCAGGTCTGTGTCATTAACTCAATCTGGCATCTGAGTAATTGCTGGGATCTCAGGTGCTTTTTTCCTATCCTACACGAGTTTTAATATTCACATACATTTTTTAATATTCACATACATTCAACTGCCCAACGTTCCTGCTTGTGGTCCCGTATCACAGTGTGCCCACTGGAGACCTCCTTCACTGAACAAAATGGTGTTTTAATTGTGCATGAGCCTTCACCTTATCATTTATCTCCATTAACAATGCAGTTTCTCTCTAGTTCTTCCACTGATTCTCTGTGGTGTCCAGGAAGGGTCTAAGTTGCTTTTGCCTACAAACCCCTTTGGCACATGGGCAAGCATCGAGTTCACTCGTGTGGAATTCCCCTGGGAATTCCAGCTGGGAGGACTGGCAGCGTAACCGTGGTCCCAGGCCTCTGCAGGCAACCATCTTGTGTTGTCTGAAATGCAACATAACCTCAGAAATAAAAATTTGGCCCCACTGACCAGGATCCAGATGGATAAACTCAAGCTGGGAGCCCAGTTTTGACCCATGTCTGATTTAAATGCAAAGTATCATAAATCATTTTAACCGTTCCTGCGTGCATTTAGGCTCACCCGTGCGAGCAGTCTCACTGAAGTCAATTATGAACAATGGCATTTCTGTCTTCTTTATTCACTGCTGATTTCTGGTACAGGGTGTAAATGACTCTTTTATTGCCTTTGACACCAAAATCCCTTAGCCACCACAGGGACATCACACTAATTGATAAATGCTGCTTGATTGGGGTGGCTTTTAATTTTATAATCTTATTAAGAATGATAGATATGTCAAATATTTGTGCCTGCTGGACAGAACATATTATTCTGCTCTAAGGTTTCCAGTTTAATTTTTTTTGAGCAATTGGGCAGAACCACTGCTGTAAGACAAACAGACGCTCTTCAGCTGTACTTTTCCATAAATGATTTTGTTCTGTGTGGTTTTTTTGTTCCCCTACCAGGCATATCAAGTTCAAAAGAAAATGTTGCCTCTCACTAATGAGAAGATTAATCTCATTCACATAAGCAGCAGACTTCGTCAACTCTGTTGAAAGTTTGATGACCTTTAAGAGACAAAGTTTTAGTGTGCCCAAAATAAATAATTCATCCTTCACAGAGTTGCCCTGTGTATCCATCTGCTTAAATCCGAAGCATGCTGATTAAAGCTTCTGAGCGCAATTATCTTCCTACTTCATTGAGATAAAAATCTCTATTTTCTTACTGCACTTCAAAGCGCAATTGCTCATTTAAGGATATCACCAATCCAATGTACATGGGGTCCATTTTTGCTCTGACTTATGCTCTCCACAGCCTTCTTCAAAATCTCACAAAAAGGCCTGAAGTTCTCTTTTCCATACAATTTCCTTTTCCAGCACTGAAAGTTGAAATGTGTAACTAATCCTCCTGTAAAATCTTTGAAATCATCCTCTTCAAACACAACCAGAAAATTCATTTCTTCTCTCATGTACAGGGAGAAAAATGTCATGTAGGCAAGTGGCAAGATGTGATTTACTTTGATTACTGCAATTACTCTCACTGCTGGGCTCCTTCCACCTCCAAAGGCTGCAGGCAGCAAATTGCCAAGAGAACCCATTGCCCTGTCTCTCCCCTGTGCAATGCCCCCTTGGCTGATTTCTTGCCCCACCTGTTGCCCTTTTGGCTTTCAGCCGCACTTTCGCACATAATGATGCGTGTAAATAACATCAGCTCGGAGGGCAGCCAAAGGGGCTGCTCATGGGGGCACACTCAGGGGCAGACTGCAGAATCACAGAAACGTAGAACTGGGAGGGACCCACTAGGATCATCGAAGTCCAACTCCTGACCTTGCACAGGACACCCCAAGAACCCACCAGGTGCCTGGTCCCTGCCCTAAAAAACGCTCAGCCATCGCGGCTTCCCTCCAGCCATTGGCATCAGGGGGCAGGTTTGAAGCCTCCTGCAGTGCCCACATGCCGATAAATAAGCTGATTATAAAATAGCCAAGCAGATGGTCTCTTTTGTTGCTACCTGTGAGAATAAGCACAGTCCTCCCATTTCTCTGGGAGGAAGGAAACAGCTCCGTGGACGTCACGCAGCTCTCGGTTTATTTAGGACACTCTCTGAAAGAAATGCTGAATGAATATTGCAGCCATTTCAATGAATCCTTCCTGGCCCCACATGAGATTAGACAGAACTGGCACCATGTCACCTTGTTACTAGAGAGAACAAATATTCCCTCTGGCAAAAATCCTCCTTCAGCCTTGAAAAAATGTTAGGATTTTTTCATGCAGAAATTGAAATTGGTCTGAAATACTCTCTGGATTGAATGTTGCTTGTCATAGATGAAACAATGAAAACGAAAGGGGAAATAACAAAGGATTGCTGGGTTTTTAAACGTGATTTACAGAAGAAAGGAAATCCTAGAGATTAGGAAGTTGTTTAAATGCTAGAGACAGTCAAACATGGAAACATTCCAAAGTCAAAGATTAGGAAAAAAAAAAGGAAAAGATTGGAATTGCAAAGAAAAAAGCCACAAGGAGGGGAAAGTATATTCAAAAAGAAAAGAGTATCCATGGAAAGAAAAACAAAAAGCCTCTTAAAACCAGGAACAAGTCAGCTGCTTTTCTGGCAGTTACCAGCAACAAGGAAGGCTCCACCCGCCAACTCAGATTTTTAACATCAGTAAATCACCATGCAGGTAAAATAACAGGATGCTGGAAATGAAACAATTGACACTAATTAGCGGCTCAGATATCGCTCCCACACACTCGCTGCTCTCAGCACTGAGCATGAGCTCGGGGTTTGCTCTCGCTCGGTGGGGATAACCTCTCCTCCCATCCACAGGTGCACATTCCTTCTCCTGGAGGTTGCAAGGTGGGGGTGGCTCCACGGTGAGGGAGGGGGTTGCAGTTGCCCATGAGCCAGTGTGATCCTCTGGGACCCTCCACCCCAGGTACCAGCTGAGGAGCCAGTGAAACAGGGAAAGTTGGGTGAGAAAAAGGATCTTGAGATGCTGAAGCCAATCTCTTCTTGGCAATGAAAAGGAAGTTTTAAATACCGGAGAAGGAGTAATCAAATCTGTCGAAAAAAGGAAGAGCAGCTTGGGTGTATGAAGATCATCCCCATTAGCATGTCACATATGCTCATACTCCAAAATACTCAACAACTCAACCCAGAGTGTGTATGAAACAGAAAAACACCAGCACATGAATGGAATTATGGGATGGGGAATATAAATCATAAAATAAATCACTTAAATTGAAAGCTGAATTTTGAGCCTCTGGACCAACATAAAGCCTGTGATGTATGCGGAGAGCCGGTCTCATGTCTTTTCTTTAATTTGATGGGAGTGTTATAGCCAGAATCCCTCACATTGCACTGCACATGTCAAGGTTGCCCTTGGCAGGAAGTATTGATGGCCAGTGATTTTGATTTTATCTTATGCTATTGTGACTTTATACTCCCATGAGCACTTCTGACCTGTGGTGTTTGCTTGGCAAAGCATGGACTGAGCTGTGGGTAATACTAACGTGGAGGAACTGCCCAGAGGCTGTGGCCATGTTAGCATTTCAGAAGGAGGGTAGGAGAGCACTTAGTTTTGCAATATTTAAGTATCTGAATTGTCTGCCAGCATTGAGTTCATTTGTGAAAATAAAGAAAAATTAAATAATTAAATCACAGTTACATGCTAATGTTGATGCAAATTTGGTGAAGGTGCCTAGTGAGAATCATAACTGAAAATCCCTGGTTAAGTGCTTCAAATAAGTGCGTAAAAAAATGAAGTCAATCTCAAAGGTGTGTTTAAGGGAACGATATTTTCGGACGTTTTCTCTGCCAGTCCATATTGGGTTGAACCAGGCAGACAGCCAAGATTTTTCTCTTTCAGTGATCAGTAATGGTCCTGCCCTAGTGAACTTGTGGCTTGATGTTTTAATTGACTGGTCAAAAAGAAGCCTGGGAAAGGTATCAAGGGCCCTCCATCTCTTTGATCAGTGATCAGAATCCCCTCAACGTACCTCATTCATCTATATCATCAAAGCCACGGTGGAGACCATATGAAAATTACAGCCTTGTTAATACTTATTATTAAATAGTGTTTCTTTAACAGATGGGAAACCATAAACAGTTTCCTAGGATGCATAAACAAATTAAAGAGAACTTCCAGCTTTGACATCTTAATAGGCTGTGATGAATAATTTGGCATCACGACAACATCTCTGTCAAGATAAGGAGCCTTGGGATGAAATTGCTCTTTGCAAGAGTTATTTAGTAGCTTTCCTATCTGAGCACAGATTATCTGGTTTATGGAGGACAGTGAAAGGTCTTGCTAGGAAAGTTTATCTGACTTGGCTCTCGGGGCTTTATCCTGTCACCAAGATCATTACCATGATACCTTTCATGTGAATCAGCTCTGCTCCTCTATTTTTCTTAAAAAACAATGTCTGACTCATATCCCACAAATAAGATTGGTACATCAGAGGAAGGGCCTAATCGATTGTTGAAAGAAAAACTATTAGCCTCTTTTATTATGGTTAGGTTATTTTCGGTAATGACAATTTACCAAAGTAAATGTTACTACCGGGAAAAAAAAAGGAAAGTTTTAGTTGCCCACTATTCACCAATAATTTATTAAAACCAGTGGCAAGAATGAATCCTTGAAAATAAGGCTTCACATATGTACATGTTTCAGTTGCAGACTGCAACTGAAATAAGCAGTGATTCATGGCAAATGAAGCTGGAATTAATTAGAGAATCCCTGGTCTGTGACAGCCATCCTGTCTTCTCCAGACATTCGATGGTTTGGGGAAGATAATGGTTATTGGCACACACAGTGGTGCAACAGACCCATAACCAGGTTTTTCCACTTTCTCCAGGGACGAACGCTGTGTTGCAACAGTGCAGGGCATTGTAATACAGAGAAGCCCCAGGAATGTGGATGGGATGTTTTTCATAATGCAGTTTCCATCCTGCCATCCCTTGGTTATTAATTGCAATTTTCAGTGCAAACAGAGATATATCTAGACCAAGGCTTGGCACAGCTGGGCTGCTCACATCTTGTATCTCAGCAGATTGAAAATGCTCCAAGGCCCAGCCAGCTCAGTGGGGCTGCAGCTGAAGGGAGTAGAAAGGGAAATCCTAAGAGAGGCCATAGAGATGTCCATGTGTGGAGGTGGTGCTTGGGGACATGGGCCAGTGGTGGACTTGGCAGTGCTGGGGGGAACAGTTGGACCTGATGATCTTTGGGGTCTTTTCCAACCACAGTTAAGCCCAGGTGATCACGTGTGATCAGAGCTCAGACCCAGCCCATGCCCTGCTCCTACAGGTAACAGTAAGGAGATAAAATCCCTTCTGGGAAAGAGAAAGCAGCAAACCTGAGATAGTTGTACAGCTCAGCTTTTAGGTGCCATTTCCCTGTGCATCCCTAATAATCCCTGAAGCTGCTGTCTTGGTAATAATCTAGCAATTAAAGGAAAATATTGGTATTTAATTAAATTTGTCAATCAACCAGGAATGAGTTTTCCTTATCAAGAGGAACTGGATTTGATTTTGCCACTTAGAAACGAATGTTAAAGACTCTTGTAGAATAAAACTTTAATTAGGAAAGGAGATTTGGATTAACATGTAAGGCAGAGAGAGAATGAAAGGTCCTCAAAAATCATCTGAGTATGATTCACAGGAAGAGAGGAACCTAAATATGGTAACAGACTTTTTTTTAAAGAAAAGAGCAGCTATATGGTGCTAAAGCTCATGGGTAGAAGAGGCACAGGAGGGAATTTGATGAGGCTAGGATGTCTCTTTTCAATCCACTTTCCTGCTCTCAGTATTTAGTCATTTCAGATACTTAAAATCTGGTCAGAAAGTACACACATACACTGTGGGACATTAGAAAATCCTCACGATTTGAATGCCTGACTTATAAATTTAGATATCAGGGGAACAAATGTCTCTTCTGAGAGATTTGAAAAAGGCACAATTTTTTGTCACTTTCTGGTGGTGTTGGTAACATGGGGGATGCTGCCCACCTGCACCTCACTCCCAAGCCCACAGAGCCCCAGTCCTGCCCTGGTGTATCCACACCAGGAACTGCCCCAGGCGTCAGGGACTGTGCCCTGAGAAATCCCAACGTGCTAAACTCAGTACTCAGCTCTACGCTTTTTTCAGACTTGTTCCCAAGAAATATTGAATTTCATGCCATTGACTCCTGATCCTTGGATGGCTTCTTCATCCCTTCTTAGCTATGTCTCCAAAGATTGGTGCTGCAGGGATTCATAGTAAAATCACTTGCATTTTTATTTTCTTTTGGGTACTTTTATTTTATTTTGGGTTTCATGGGAAACAGGAAAATGTTGAAAATACACTCAGAGAAATCAGAATTCATGGAAGTCTGCTCTGCTCTGCACATTGATTCAGAACAAGGCTGGATGCAGGGAGGTGTTGCCTGGGGGATAGCAGTGCTGCTTACTGTGCAGACTGGAAAACAGCTCTGCTGTCACTCCAAGATTCTTCCAACTGGGGGATGTTGAAATCCATGTTCTGAATTCTTGGGAATCACTACAATGTGCCCAAAAATACAGTTTTCCACAGAGAAAACTGGCAAATATCATAAGGCAAGATGAAATCTCATAAGAATGTACTGAATGGCCAGTGTCAATGGAAACGTACTTCATACATTGCCAGACATATTTTCAGGCAGAAAAAACCCTCAAACCCAGCCTCCCAAACAAATGATTTCCTGCCCACTTATAGTTCTTTAGTGCTTCCCTCTGAAAAAATTGCAGGAATCAGACCCAAAAGACATTAGCAATCTGGGAGGATGCTGCTGGAGCAGGCAGGGGTAGCTGTTCCACCAACACACTGACCAGTGTGAAACTGGGCTGGAAGGTTTCTGCCATGTTAAGGGCTTGCTTTCAAACTTTCTTCTTGAACTATTCTTCTGCTCAGTCATTGGTTTCTCCATTGAGAACATTAACCCCCCCCCCCCCCTCCCCCCCCGCCAAAATAATGTTTTTTTCTAATCTGTCTGCCTGGATGTGTTTCTGGATATTTGTATTCTATCACTTGTGATCAGTATAAAACTTGCCTGTCAAAAAACTACAGGTAATATTCAGCTTTATGGCTGAGAAAAAATGTTTGTCACTTGTGTGATCTAACCTGAAAGAATTTTTCCCTGCAGAAATTTTGCTTTATAGTCTGTCAAAATATTTTAATGGTATTAGTGGAGACCTTATCCCAGGGCTGCCTCAGCCTCCACAGGAGGAGCAACAAGCTGCTCCTTAGATACCTCTGGGCAGAGAGCTCTGGTTTGAGGAATGGAGGCTTTGTTTCTTGCTTATTTTAGTTGTGGTGCTCACAATTCACCTCTCTGCTGGGAGTTGTTCGATGCACCAAGATGCAGGAGGGCTCTGGGGTTGGCTTTTTGAAGGCTCGGGCAATTCCCTGTGGTTCATCAGCCAACAAAATGGGATGGGGAGAAGCTGTCCCCAGCCACAGGGAACAGCAGCTCCTCTTCTGTTCTCAGCTGGAAAAGCAACACCCAGCACTCCCTGCGTGGCCACTCACACGTTCAGCTTACAGCATCACAGAATCATAAAGGTTGGGAAAGCCCTCGAAGATCACCATTAACCCAGCACTGCCAAGGCCACTGCTAAACCATGTCACCGAGTGCCATATTTACATGTTTTTTGAACACTTCCGTGGACAGTGATTCCACCACTTCCCTGATCAGCACGTTCCAATGCTTGACCACTCTTTCCACAAAGAAATTTTCCCTAATATCCAATCTAAATGTCCCCTGGTTCAACCTGAGTCCATTTTATCTTGTCCTATCTCTCATTACCTGGGAGAAGAGCCCAATCCCCACCTGGCTACAACCTCCAGGGAGTTGTAGAGAGCAGGAAGGTGCCCTTTGAGCCTCCTTTTCTCCAGGCGGAGCCCCCTCCCCAGTTCCCTCAGCTGCTCCTCATCAGACTTGTGCTCCAGCCCCTTTCCCAGCTCCATTGCCCTTCTCTGGACAAGCTCCCATTCCTATTGCTAGATGTTGCTTGTTCATATGCAAAACCTGGAATTTAATCCCACAGCCTGGACAAGACAGCCATTAATCTGCAGGCACATATAGACTTTCCTCCTTGACTCACATTTGTTTTCCTTTGATGGTTGTTTTAGATGCATCTGTGTTTGCTTTAGGACTCAGACCAGAGCTATGTACTCTTCAGCAGACACTGGGGCTTATCCTGAGGTCTTCCATGTGTTGTTTTCATTGGAATCCTGGTTGCATCCTGGTTGCAGAAAAAAAAATTCAGTATTGGAAATACCATTTGGCCAACAGGATCACACATTCGTACTGAACAACCCAGCAGCGGGGTTCCCTTTTTCTGGGAATTCTTTGTTCTGGAGAAGTAGCGCCAAGGCAGTGAGATTGATTTATGTCACCAATAGAAACCAAACACTCCTCACAACATTTCACAAACAGCAAACAGCTCCAAGGGCCTTGGTATGGAGGTGACTAAGGCTGCTGTCCCCGAGCCCCACAGCTCCCTCCCTCTGCGACCAGACACAGGGAACAAAGTCTGGACACGCTGTGCTGCCCTGAATGGGGGTAGGTGCCAGCTGGGCAGCTCATCCCACCTGCAAGCCTCCCCTTTGAGTGTGCTGGTGAATGAAATGACCCAAGATATTTTTAGGAAGCAGAAGAACACAACAGATTAAAGGATGTAGGGTTTTTGAATAAAACAGTTTTTAAAAACCCTGCCTGTAACCTGGGAAAGTAAACTGGAGGCACCCACTCACCTTGTTTTGGCAGTCAGGTCTGTGGCCCTCAGACGTGGTGTTGGCTGCAGCTGACCACAGGCTCCCAGGGTAGTTGAACACTCGGTGCTCCACTGTAGCCTTTCTTACATTTTCACATCAATCCATTTGTCTTACTACCAGGACGGAATACATTTTCCCCATCCTGATCTTTCTCACCCTGGCTGTTCCACCCTCAGACTGTTTTAATCCCCCTCTTAGTCCCTATGTTCTTTATCTGTATGATGGCACTCATGCAAGGCTGTAAGTGCTATTGCCTCCTACTGTGCACCCCCATCCACACGCCTGGGAAAAACCCTCTGCAAGTCCAGTGTGTGTGGACACGCACTGCAGCAAACGCTCCGCAGCGCCAGAGAGGATCAGATCAAAGCCACATCCCGGCCCAGGGCTCCCTGCCAGCCAGCTGCTTGTGCATCCACGCACCGTGTACAGACACCCAGCTCTACCGAACTCGGTCAAGGTGTGCTGCCTGCATCCTGCGCCTCTGACAGCACCACATGTGTTCGCTGTGTTTAATATAATCACATCTTAACTTATAATATTAGGGGCCAAAATATTTTGGGTGATCCCGGAGCAGCACGAGGAAGCTGTTTACTCCCGGGTTTCCGCTCCCTCTGCAGAGCAGCGTGTGTTGTGCGGCCAGGTCAGACATCCGCGGTCCCCAGAGCCCCGCATCCACAGCTGGAGGGGGCGGGCAGGGCTGCCGGATCCCGGCTGCGGCCGATCAAAGCCCCGCGCACATCTGCTGGGGGGGCAGCGCGTCCCTCCTCCACCAGGCACCGGGGGCTGCCTGCCCTCGGCCACCACAGAAGGTGACCACAACCCAGCTGCACATCTCAGGCATCAGGAAGCTGTTCTTGGGATGGAAAACATCAGGATTTAAGTAACGGGTGTTGGCTGGGGAAGCATTATACAAGCAAAGCTCCAGAACACAGAGAAGTACCTTTCCTCTGTTGGTACTTATCTTTCAAGATGTGAAATTCCTGCAAGATTTTCTACTTAAAGCACGAAAAGGTAAAAGAACAGCACCTAAACAATCATTTTGTTGGCTTTGCTTGAGCTGACGCAGAGGTCAAGGAAGTGTCATAACGTGATCTAATTCACTGGCTGGCGTGACTTCCACAGCTATAATAAATATCACATAATGCCAGAAGTGGATGTAAGCTATTAACCATGCTGAGGTAGGAAATCCAGGGATCAGGAGTTAAGTGACCGTATTAAACATTTTATTTGAGATTCAGATGTCTCATGGAAGAACACAGAGACTTGAAATGAGATCCAGACCAGCTGATGCCTTGGATGGAGCCAGGTTGGATGGAGCTCTGGGCAATCTGATCTAGTGGGTGTCATCCCTGCCCATGGCAGGGGTTCGATCTTTCAGGTTTCTTCCCACTCAAACCGCTCTGTGATTCTGTGATTCTGTGATTCTGTGAAGACAGCAGTTTGCACATCACTGGAACCACTCTGATTGCTCCAACAGGCAATGTGGCACTTACAGGTGTGGTTGCAGGAAAGGAAAATAAGTGTTGTAAGAGATGCATATTCAGCATTTCTGATCAGAACAGAGTGAAAAGAACAGATTTCCTCTCACACACCAGCCTGAAGAGAACTAAGTGTCTTCTGCACAATGCTCACCAAGAAGTCTGCAGAGAGAAATCCAGATCAAGATAAATTCCACAGAGGACAATCATGACCCAGTAAAGGCAAAGGGATGGTAAAAGGAAAGTGTGTTGGAGCAGTGTTCACAAGTAATGGGACTGACAGTGTTGCACACTCACATGCCAGAGGCTTTTCTTCCCTACTGAGGCAGCAAAAGAATAGTTTTAGCATATTCTGACATTAATTGAAAATGCATTAGTGGCTGAGAGCAAACATTAGCTCTTGGGCTTGAGAAATTTCTTTTGTCACAAGCATAATTGTAATAAAAACTGAAACACCAAAATAAATGTTAGAACATTTAAAAATCATAAAGCCTTCCCTGTTTCCACTTTTCTTCTGCAATAAATTAAAAGCATGAGAAATTTCCCCTGAAGATACAAACATTAGGAAATCATTCGGCAAATGACTTTTTTCAAGCCTGGCATCTCTAGCCTGGGGAGAGCTTTGCAAAGGTCACAAGAATTTGTCCCATGAACGGCCTCTCTTCAAGCCTGGGGGGTAAATCTGTGGATCTGGGGCACCGTGATGTTGACCTGGCAAGGACAAGAGGGCAGATTGTGGGAATGCTGCCTGTTCTTTGCCAGGTGAGCTGTGCCACCTCCTCACCTTTATCATGTGCACAGATACCTTTGCTCCAGGAGGCACCTGAGCATGTGTTTAAGTCTCATTTCAAAGGAATGTAAGTCCTTTCCTAGAGATCTTTCCTGAACAGCAGCCAGGAGCAGTGACATAAGCTGTTGTGCTGCCTTGGGCAGAGGCAGGAGCACCCCGCGAGTGCCAGGATGCCTGACACTGCCAGCAAGTTTGGGCCCACGGGTCCTGTGCCTGAGGATGGACAGACTCTGCCCAGCAGGTTTCACATGCTGCCTTCTCAGCACACAACCCACGGATCACAGCATCAGCCTTGGCACATTCTCCTTCACCAGGAAAAAGTGGGATATGCAGGACCGACAACAACGAAGACGTTCAAAGCTCACGTTTGGCATGCTACCTGCAGATCGTGGAGCTCATCTTCAGGTGCCTGAGTTTAAAAAACCCAGTCTGTCTGTACAATAATTTCTTCTGACGATAAAGTCCCTCCTGTTTCAGTCTGTGTGCTCTGTGCCAGAGGGACCTGTGCAGATTCTACATCTTTGTGCATCTAAATTGTTTCTCTCTCACAATAAACACGGGGATGTGCAGACACATTTTTATCTTTACTTCTTATGGGTGCTAAACTAAGGACCCAAGAGTGCTGTGTTTCATGCAAGATCAAGTGTTGCAGTGTGAGAAACAAAATACTCAGCCCTAAGACACTGCTCTTGCACCCTTCTTGTGGCTGGCTCTTTGTTATTGCTGCCAGACTTTAAACTGCTGCTGTGTTTCTACCCTATTCAGGATTGGTGTCCCTCAGAGTCCTAAAGACATGTGGAGTTCCCTCTGCAAAGTGAATTTTTATGGTGAAAGTATTAAGAAGAATTATTATGTGTCCAGCCACCAGAAAGAATATTCTATGCCCAGAAGGAAAAAGAAGGGCTGTTTCAAAGAAATAATTCCCAAACTTTGTATCATCCATAAACTCACACATTCTCCATGGGACGAGGGTGGAACTGTAATCCCCCTGAGAGTGACAGGTGTGGCCTTCCCTTAGCCAGCAAACATGGGTCCAGGTTTCCTAAAACTCATCTATTTTGACATTTATGACTTGGTGTGAGCGAGGAAAACTGTTCCAACATACTGTTTTCATCCCTGGGGACAATGCCTTGCTCCTACAGGGTGGTTAGGGAGGGTGACCCCTGTCAGGCTGGGAGCCAGGGAGGTGGCACCACAGCCCCCAGAGATGGCCACCAAGCACAGCAGCAAGGTGGAATATCTTCCCATAACCCCCAAGTTTTGGGATTCTTTCTCATTTACCTGCCAGGCAGCAGCTGTAATTTCAGCATGTCACACTGGGGTAACATATGGAAATCTCCTCCCCAGCAGATGAGTTCCAGGGTGATTCAGTCCAGGTGTGACATAGACTTTGAAGTCTTCTGGTTTAGGAAGACCTCTCTTCTTGCCTAAACAGAAGAAAAAAATGAAGCAAAACTTAAAAAAACCAGTCCCCACTGCAGGAAGAAGGGAAGCGTCACAGAGACATTGCAGAAAATGGGTGATAAATAACAGGTCCAAAGATGCCTTTTATTTTCTGGTGGAGCAAGACAGAATCAAGTGTCTCTGCAATCAGAGTGAAATGACATTTGAGCAAAGGCCAGTTTTATATCCACTCACGCTAAAGAAAGGATTAAAGTTCAGTCAAGGTCTTCTTCTGGCTCTCTGACAGTGCTGACTTCCACTCAGGAAGAACAAATGCAATTTTGCTCATGTAACAATAAGAATATCTTGGTCTTTTCTTGAGCGACTTTGCCTCAAATTAGCCAGAGAGAGAGAGCTAAAGCTTGTGATAGAAATAACTCTCATCAGGAACAAGTGCTCAAGGGGCTTAGAAATGTGATTTTATTAACTTTCTGTCAGTTTTCAGTGCAAGATAAACGTCCACTTAAGAGCATTATCAATGCATTCCCTCAGAAGAGACATTTGCAGGACCTTGTTCTTCCCAAACTGCCACCTGCTGCATGACTTGCTTTGAAAGGGTGAAAGAACGAGCAGCTGGAAGGGCTGGGAAAGGATGGAAGTGGAGGCAACCTGCACCAAACCTGTCCAAGGCTGCATTTCAGCTCCTTTGGCACCAAGTCTTCAGCAGCTGATGCTCGGAGCAGAAAGGGGAGCAGCAGTCAGGGCAAGGAGGGGCTGTGAGAAGTCCCAGTGACAAACAGGTACTCACCTGACAGTTCCAGCTGTTTGTCTTGAGAAGGAAGCAGGAGCCTTGTTTGCACACCAGGGACACAGCATCTCACAAACAGGAGTGCAGGCTTCGGCACAGCACAGACAGAGGCGGCTCCCACCTGCAGGAACAAGAGTCAGGTGTGATGAAAAAATGCTTTTAACAGGCTAAGCTCAACACTGCTGAGTTAGAGCATGTGTCAAAGCTCACTGAGAACATGAACACTGGTAGAAAGGGAGAGTCTGTTAATTTATTGTGCTCCTAACTGATTCATTTCCTGGCTGCAGGAAGATAGAACAAAATGGGACCTGAACCTCACTTCTGGATGCAGAGACTGATGTCAACATTCAGGACTGTCAGCTCGTAAACTGTGACATCAGTCTGTAAAATTTACATTTAATTAAGCTTAATTCTCCCCACTTTGGCCAGCCAAAAAGACTGGTTGGTGCCCCAGGAGCAAGGGTGAAATGTTTCCTCGCAGCATCTTTGGAAGCAGGATCTGGAAGAAAATGTCAATGCACCTGATGCCTCCTGTCCCACGGTCAGGAGATCTTCTCTTGGCACTGACCCCATCTACTCTCAACAGCAGAGGTTTTCTGTTCCTAGATTCCCATCTAGAAAATCCATCTTTGCTAAGTTTCCAGAGCACCCAGCAGACAACAAGGAATATCTCTGGTTCCTAATGCATAGAGAAATATGGGAGCATGCCTTGCCAAGCCATGGAATCTGTTAAGACCCAGAGGTTTCAAAATATAGCAGAAGTGCATGTCCATGAGCTCACGAGCACCAGGGCTGTGGGGAGAGCATAATCCATGACACAGGGACACACAGGGAAGGGAGAGCTGAAACCCCCCAAATTCCCTTCTCCCCAGTAAAACACTTTGTTTTTGAAATACTCTTCTGACATTCAAACCCCTTCATCTGTTTGTTTTTAACAGCTAACATTTTCTGAACTGAAATGTCATCTCAGCTGTATTCCCAGAGCTTAAATCATTCCGGTCCTATAACCATTCTTTTATGCTTATAGCATATATTTTGAATTAGCTAAATTAGATTTCACTCTGTTGTCAGTGACTGTCAGTTGTGATGCTTTTGACTTTCAGTTGCAAAATGTGTGGAGGTTCAAGAGGCAGCAGAGTAAGCAGATATTCAAAGCATGAATTAGACTTTTAATAGACGAAAAAAGCTAGGAAGATGGAACTCAGAGATTACTTTAGATATGCGGCCATAATTATTACATGCATTTGATTTCTGTATACATATATGGGGATTTTTTAGGAGGCTGGTTGCTATGGTAACTTCTTTACTGCATGGTCCATATGTTGCTTCTGAAATTCTTTTTCCTCAGTGGAAAATTACACCCATGGACATGGATGGCATTTGTAAATCTCCTAAAAAAGCGGTAATTTTCCTTTTCTTCCTAAATGTCACCGACTGTGTAATGGAAGTCTTTGAAGTTCAATTCTCCTCGTTGCCAGTTCACCAAGCAAGAGACGTGAACTGCATCCAAACCTTCCCTCTCTGCCTCCAAACCTTTGCCTTGCCCTGCTGGAAGACTGACTGATAGCAAACGCCCTGACTTTGCCATGGGTGAGTGTGAACTCACTTCTGCGGATATGAATGGTTTTGGGCTGGAGCTCCTCTGCTCTGGAGCCAGGATGAGAGAGCTGGGGATGTTCAGCCTGGAGAAGAGAAGGCTCCGGGGAGACCTGAAAGCCCCTTCCAGTGATAAAGGGGCTCCAAGAGAGCTGGAGAGGGACTTCGGACAAGGTCATGGAATGACAGGACAAGGGGGAATGGCTTTAAACAGGCAGTAGGCAGGGTTGGGTGGGATATTAGGAAGAAATTCTTCCATGTGAGAGTGGTGAGGCACTGGGACAAGCTTGTCCAGAGAAGCTGTGGCTGCCCCACCCCTGCAAGTGTTCCAGGCCAGGTTGGATGGGGCTCCGAGCAACCTGGGACAGCGGGAGGTGTCCCTGCCCGTGCTGGGGAGCTTGGAACAAGGTGATTTTTAAGGTCCCTTTCTACCCAAACCATTCTGTGATTTTGTGCAAGGAAATCAGTATTTCTGACTGCAGAATGAAAACTGGTTCTAAAAGCTGCTGTGGAACAGAATTACTGTCTTCCATGTAGTTCAGGATGTCACTATTGTACAAAGCCAAAGAGCTGGGGATCAGACTCAGCCCAGCTCCAGGTGCGGGCACAGCTGGGAACACCAAGTGTTCTACTGGGGTTAGGGGAAAAAAAAACCCAAACCCGTATACCTGCACTGTTGCAATCAGCTTGTCTAATGTTCCATGCTCAGGCTCTGCCTCAGCATTTCATTGCTGCCATCAGCCATGAACACAAGCACATCTGTAAAATATGGATTTCAGTGAGACTGGATTAGGGGTGGATTTAACTTTGTGTATCTGAAGTTTACCAAAAACCAAGAGATATTTAAATGCATTTTTAACCTTATTTTTTGCAGCAATTCTGATTAACAGTTGTGGCTTGGAAGCCACCACCTTCATACACCTAAAGAGTCTGTGAATGTTGGCTCTGCAGAAACCTTTCTTGAGGCCTTACACAGCTGCACTTCTGTTTTACATTGGAAAGGTTTGACACCTCAGCAGTATAAAGTTATAGGTTTTATCCCTAAAACTTCCCAAATGCAGTTTCCATTATTAACACGATTGTGACAGCTATAGTTTGTTTATATTGCTTCACCTGGGGCACATAAACTTAAAGGACTGAAAATACCTCCATGCAATAAAAGAATTTTATATAATTGCTACCTCTTGCTGTAAGGGACAGCTGGCCTTTGAAAGTTGGGAACTCATTTACGTCATTGAAGTAAAATGTAAGCTTGGGGTTTAAATGACTGTAATTTATGTTTCTGAAGCTCAAAACAAAAATATGGCTGTCCAAAGGGCAAATACCTTTCCAAACAAACTAATACTCATAATTCATCTTGGAGAATGTATATGTCTACAATCTCCTCATAGAAGGCTTTCAATGGCAGTTGCTGTTTTCTTTTGATACTTATTTTCTATTACCTCTGGTTTGCTATCCCCAGTGTTAAAATGTCTATTGACACTTTCCTAATTCAGCTGTTTTTAATGTTTCCTAATGTGCTGTGCAAGGCTGTGCCACATCCCTGTACAGTCACCTGGGACACATCTCAAAGTTGTCACGGGGGGCTCTGACCAGCGCAGCCCAGCAGGGAGATGTGGAAGAAGCTGGGTCACTTAAGCCTCTTGAGAGCACTGAAAATGACTTATTTCTTGCGGCTGGACAAAACCAGCGCCCTGTGAGCAGAATAGTTGTAAATGACCCTGCAGTTCTTGCGCTGAGCATTTTCTTGTCACTGTCTCTCAGCATGTGTCTGAACATCATTTATATATTTTGGGTTTAGGGCCCCATTCCAAACAGCTGTTGCTAGTTTAGCTTTTTAATTCTCCTGCTTCCCCCCCCATTTTTAATTTATAATACTGAAATTCTCTCTGGCATGGCCTGACATCAAAAATGTTTGTTCTAGTTCTTGGATGAAAGCACCCACCCATGGTCCTTGCTTTTATGATTTACAAATTCACCAACATTTATTATGGCATTGCAAAACAACAGTGACAATAAGAAATTCAACCACAGCTCCCTCACAGCAAATTCCAGGCCCAGAACTCCTCTGCAATCTTGCAAGCCCATCATCAAGGGGGAGCCTACATCCATTTAGATAGTTTATTTTCAAACCTCATTTGGGGTGTGATCATGCTCTGCCTTGGCTCTGTCCCACATTCATCATTTGCTTTTAATATATGTTCAGATATACCCATGACTTAAAAATAATTAATCTCATTTTCATGCTTTTAAAGAGTTTGGTTGGGCTGCCCAGAATAGTTCAGCAGAGGAGAGCAAATGGCAGATTTTGTCAGTCTTGGGTTGTATAAGTGTGAACACTGAAATCAGGTTTCTAGAGCAAGAAGACCATGACAGGTGAATCCAAATTTCACCTGAGCATTGCATGGGTGAACTCGATTTCTTCCCTAAAAGCACCTTTTTGGGCAAAAGCAAGCACGACTGCAGGCAAAGTATATCCAGTTGAAATGAGGCTGGCCATTCAGGTCCTGCTCTACCCGCTCTCATCCCATGAGGAGCTGGCCATGATCCTGCTGAGAAGGAGAGGACACAGCCCGTGGTGTCCGGCTGATCCACACCGGCTCCTTTACACCTCGTGTGGGCTGGGACTGTGGCCAGGCTGCACCTGGGAGCATCCTCCTTGCCCGTCCCTGGAGCTTTATTCCATGTGCTAGCCTGGTGTTTGGGAATGCTGTGCCTCACCGGGGACTCCGTGTTAGCTGCTGTGGGACAAAACTCCCCTTTTCCATAGAGGCTGTCCCCTGACACGGGGAGGTGTGGGCGCACACACGAGTGAGGCAGGCGGGATCCTGGCCATGAGACAGGCGCTCAGCAGCTTGCAGCCTGACCTTTGATGATGGATTATTTTCCCTTCAGAACCATAGTGGAAGTATTGAGGCGGGAGTTTGGGAAAAACACAGAAGTAGCTTTAGAAAATGTGTTCAAACCCTGCTCCCAAGTGAGAAGGGGAGCCTGAATGCGAGCCCAGTCCTTCCCTCGCAGCACAAGTGCAGCCCCTGGGCCCCTGGGATGTGCCGTCATGTCCCGGGAATGTGCTTCCTGGACACGCTGCATCCATCTCCCTCAGCCACTGTCCTGGTCCTGCAGGAACCATCCTCCCTCACTCTGCTGGCTGAGCCTGCTCCGAAGGGACACCTCGTGCTGGAGACGGGGGAATCGCTGAAGGACCAGGACCAGGACTTGTTTTTTGGAGGAGCAGCACTACGTGCAGCTGCTGCTGTGGTAAATAGTGAGTATGGATGGGCCCCCCGAGTCAAAACCCCCCAGCCTGACTGATCTGAGACTGCCCTGAGGGCAGGACTGGACCCAATTCCCAGCTGCACCATCTAAACTTTGCCAGAGGCACAGGAGTGAAGCTTGAGTGAAACCGGATTGCTGCTGCACCCATGGATTGCTCCCTGAGAGGAGACAGTTGCAGATGCCAAATCACAGAATCTCAGAAGGGTTTGGGTTGGTAGGAGGTTTAAAGCTCACCTTGTTCTAACCCCCTGCCCTGGGTGTGGACACCTTCCAGCTTGCTCAGTGAAGAACATACTCCTGAAATAAACTGAATGGTGAACAGAACCATCAAGTATGAACCACTGGTCACTGCCGTGTGTGCACAGACGTGGTGATGGAGCTGGCAACCCAAAGAGCAATTTCCTTCCTTACCCCCCTTCTAGGGCTGGATGTCACAGGATGCAGTGGAAGTTTAATGTTTCTAAGAGGACACTATAATGAGGAGGTTTGCTGCCAAGCAGGAGCTTGTCCCTTCCCAGGGACTAACTGCTGGAGGTGATTGCCAGGATCAGGGACTGCTATTCAGGTCTGGACAATTTTTTCCAGTCCTCCCTCTGTGTCACTGGTACCTTTTCTTCTCTACCTGCTCAGAAACAGCTGCAGATGCTGCGAATTTAAAGCGTAACCCTTAAGATCTAACGTAGTTGAAATGTCTATAAACACCTTGAGTCTCTTTAGAGAACTCAGTGCCTGCCAAACTGTGCAGCTTAGTAGGATATCTCATTATTGGTGGTGCTTGCCCCTCCTGCAGCCCATGATTATGTGAGAACTGCAGGGAAAGTACCTTTAAAGACTTCAGTACATCCTCAATGCCTAAACTGAAAAAGTAGTCAAGGAAACTAACTTAATTAAAAAGTTGAAAACCTTTTTACTTAAGATGACCTCAAGACTTGGAGCATGTCTGCAGCTTTTTTCCCAGCATTGGCAGGTAACAATATTGAAATATTATAAGAATATTTTTTCCTTATTTCTTTGTATTAATAACCCAAGAGCACAGATTGCTCAGATGAAATCTGTTGGACATTAATCACCAGATTCTGTTTTATGGCTGAAATAAATCTGACTAGGAAACAGAAAAAAAAACTAGTAAAACTAATGGCATGATTCACCAAGATGGAAATTCACTGACGGAAATAAGTTGCTTGTAGAAGTCAAATTTTGGTTTTGAGTAGAAATATGTATTGCACAGTTGACCAAGGATCAACTAAAATAGCTCCAGGCTATTAATCAGCAGTTATCTTCCCTGCATATGTGTATGTTAGGAGGATGACCAGATGTTTGATCTAGAAGAGCTCCAAGCATATACAAGAGGTAATATTTTCTTGGACATTGATTAAAGCAGACATTTCATTTTCTCTTCCTTCTTAGGCCTGGGTGTCCCACAGCATGGTTTGGGGGCTGCCGAGCTGCAGAGCATCACCCATCACAGGAACGTGCTCCGAACAGGTAGGTGCTGTACCCAGGTACATCTACGTAAGGTTTGTCGTTAGGATCAGAATTTGGAAGCAAATCTCCCAACCATCTCCACTCTGGGCAATTCGGTTTGTGCCATGGTGTGGAGCTGCAGCACATGAACTGGATGGGTCACTGAAAACCCCTGAGTACTTGGACCAGTCCCCTGAAACACCCAGCACGGGCGCTGGGGACCGCAGTGCGGATGTAGCCACCAGGCTCCCTCTGCCCACAAATGTGTTGGGCAGCAGCAACCATCCCCCAGCTCATGAGTGGGGTTATTGCTGTCAACACCAAACGAGATTTTAGGGACTTTCCTCCATTTATCTTCTCATTGCCTCTCTCCTCCCCACAGGTGTGCACTTGACAGAGTCACTTTTCTGCAGGGGAAGAGCCTGTTTCCCTGGTGGACAGGAATGATGACCCACTCGCCTTCTGCTTCAAGCATCCATCAAACCCAGCCTCTGTGTCCCCTGGAGTCTTAATTTTCCTCTTGACAGCAAAGACAAATGACTCCCTCAGGGCTGTTTGCTCATGTCTACTCAAGGTTTCTGTGACATTTCTTGAAGATGACCTGTTTTTTAAACACACAATGAGTTTTCTTTCCGCTGCCACCTACCACTGTGAAGGTAGAGATATATTTGCTTTAAGACAACGTAATGGTGTCAATCTCTGACACATGCTCCCTCTCTGCTTTTTGCTTTAGGCTTCTTCTGGTTCCCAGATGCTGCCAGCTGTACTTTTTTCCTGTATTTGGGGTTGTCCTGCACAGATAAAGCAATATTATACTGAGGTGCACCAACCACAAGAAAACCTATTTTAATTTTCTTTTTTTTTTCAATCCAAGTTTTCCCAAATGCACCCTGAAATCTGCCTTTTGGGTCCCCCAACACCATAACCCCAGCTCCCAAATGGTGGGGAGTATTCCTGTGGGGAATATTCTCCTGTCTCTAGGATTATCCCACTCTCTCTGATCAGTTTTGAGTCCACAACACGAGAAGCTGGGAGCTGTTTGAGTCATCAAACCAAAGGAAAGGGTTAATTTGTGTTGTTTAGGACAATGGTTCAACTGGGGTGTTCCAGATGATGCAAGCAAACGTTACACTGGGAACATTTGCTGTTAAGACAGCGCATAGGAATCACCAACTCTGTCAAAAGACAGTTGGATGGTTAATCTCCCTCATATTTATTACTTCTAGGCTTTAAAGAGATTTTAAGACTTTTTTTTTGGTTCCTTATGAATAAGATATTTCTGGAAATGACAGCCATGTTTGTAAGTGTCTCAAAGACAATTTCTTTCCCAGTAATGTCCCCTGGGACCAGAGTAAAGCACTGGCCACCCACCTGCCAGCCCCTCACCTGCTCACAGGTAGTTTATCCTCTGCAAAGCTGTGCCTTGAACTCAACTCTCCTTCTCTCCAGCCACATGGAAGGAACCTGACCTCTGCATGCCACCTGGGGGAGGCAGGCAGGCAACACAAGGAATCAGGAGCTGGTTGTGTTATTGATAATTTCATTATGAGGCATGCAGAGAAATAGGGAAAATCACCTTCAGTTTCCCCATTTTCTCATTTTTGGAGAGCTTGTCTTTGCGATACAGCTCTTTAACGTCATCCTTTGTAAAAATGTCCTTCCCTTTCTTTCCCTCTTCCCAGAAAAACTGCCCTACAGCGTCATACATGGGATAAGCAGGTCTTGCACTGGGAATACCAAACACCCGGATTTACAAGGAACACTGCCAGCCCTGGCTATGATTAAACCCCATAAAAAATGAAGGGACTCTCTGGCCAGACCTACCCGGATGTTGAAAGAGAGAAGAATGTGATTGCCACTTTCCAGTTTCCCTTGGCACAAGGATTTTCCAGTCATCCAGCACATCCCGAGGATGGGAAGAGGTGCTGGACCACCTGCGTGCTGGCTGTGCTCAGCAGCCGGCACATCCCTCCAAGCATCGGCACTTCCAAACGCAGCCCTGAGGTCACACAAAGTCTTTTTGATCCCACCTCGGTGACCCCAGGGCTACAAATGCTGCCATGGGACCTTCCTTGCATTGGAAGGAGCTCCTTGTTCCCATAAATCATAGAATCATAGAATAGTTTGGGTTGGAAGGGACCTTTAAAGGTCATCTAATCCAACCCCCAAATGGAAACATTGCAATTTGGGCACTCTACCATGCAAACTCTCCTTGGATGTTGAATGCAATAATCACACTCTGGATAGCTATGAATTACTGTGCAAAGGGAAAAGGCCTCTCTCAAACCCCCTGCTTTGTCCTTTTACCATTTGTGTATGTGGCTGCTTAATATATATTGAATAATTTAAACAATCCACATGCCATAACATGCCCCCAAATGTTTAGTTGAGTGTCCCCAAATTTGTTTTGCATGTTTATCCTTCCATTCGTTAGGAACGTAAATGTTCTTTGACTTCACCCTGTGCCTTTCAGCATTATTTTATGGAAATTCCGATTTCCTGCACTGAAAGAAACCCTGATGATAATGAGAGGCTTGAAGCGTTTCAAACAAAGAAAAAGCAGATTGAGTCAATTTTTCATTTTATTCTTAATCAAAACTAGTTGTGTGCATTTGCATCGACAATGAGCTCAGCACACAATGCTCCATATGGGCTTGGCTGCTGGCATTCAGTGAATGTCAGGAGCCACTGAAAAAGCTCCCTGGTTTTCAAAGATTTAGGGATGACCTTGCAAAAGTGTCATTTGTCACTGCCTTCCTTGTCCAGAATCGCTAGGAAAATCCCTGGAAACAGGATATGGAATTGCAGAGCCCAGTTCTCACAGGCCAAAGCAGCACAGCAGGCCTACAGAGAAACAATTGGAAATGAGAAGCTGGAAGCTTTTAATGGAGCCCCAAAATATTGCTTTTCAAGATTCTTTATCTGGATATTGGTCTTCTACTTCAGCTGTTACTCATTTTTCAGGCACACTATTATACCAAGTCTACCATAAATATGAATGCAAACAAGCCATGGTCCATTAATCCGGACACCTATTTGCAATTCCAAAGTGTCTAAAACACTTAGAAACAACCCACAAACTTTTACTGCTCCCCAGCTCAGACCTAATCTCGCAGAACCCCCTTCATGCTAATTCCAGTCCAGTTACACCCAGGAGGTATCCATATCCACATACGTGCCATTTTAGGACCAGGTCCTAATTTTTGAGCACATTAACAGCACCCAGCAGGGCTGTGGCACACAGACTTTGCAGGTCTGCTCTGCAGAGCATGAACAATTAGGAGAAAGAGGGATGGCGAGTCACACAGGCATCCCTGGTTGTGCTGTCGTGAGTGCCTGGACAAGCTCTGCTCAGGAAGGATTTATTCCAACTCATTTTGGTCTTGCGGCTGTGAGAGACTTGCAAAACCTTTCACCTTCTTTCCCTGGAGTCATGTATATTTTATGAGAAATTTAAGAATTACCTCTTATTAAAATGGGGATAGCATAATTACCAATAAAAAGCAGATGTTATGGCATGACTAATGCTTGAAAATGTGTATGTAGCAAGCACAACATACGAGCACATCCAGACTTTTCACTGAGATAATAAAAATTGTCTTTGTTGAAACAAACTGGCCAAGTCACAGAGGTCTGAAGTCACAGGGAAATCATTGCAGAAAACGCTGAAAGGCTCCACGAAAGGACAGCTTTGCTCCCACTGATCTCAGCAGCAAAATGTAACTGCAGGAGGCTGAGACAGAGAACCCCCATCGCTGTCCACCTTCCCCATGCCAGGAGGTGTTTGGAAAGGTGTCCTGTTAAAGCACCAAAACTCAGCGTGCTGAGAACATCCTTCCCCTGCACGCTGTAATGAGCTGTAATTAGTGAGCTCCCTGACACCTCCAGCACCTCTCAAGGGTCCACAACCCACCTGCAACAGTCAAGATCATTCCTTTGGATCACTCCCAAGTATTTTGGCAAGGCGTATCAGGAGCAATCCGCGTAGGCTGACTTTTGAAACAGGAATGTGCAAATAGCATGTAAATGGAGTTGTTCAACAAATCTGTTCAGGCAGTCCCAGGGTTCAGAAATTTCTGCTGAGCTCAAAACTTCCTCTCCCTTCCTTTCCTGAAAATTGCATTTATTGCTCTCTACAGACACCTGAAGAGAGGTTGTGGCAAGGTGAGGGTTGGCCTCTTCTCCCAGGGAACTAGAGATAAGACAAGGGGAAATGGCCTCAAGTTGCACCAGGAGAGGTTCACATTGGGTATGAAAAATTTGTTCACTGAAAGAGTGGTTAAACATTGGAAGCGGCTGCCCAGGGAAATGGTGGAGTCACCATCGCTGGAAGTGTTTAAAATATGAGTAAATGTGGCACTTCACAGCATGGTTTTGTGGTCATTCAGTCAAAGGTTCAACTTGATGATTTTGAAGGTCTTTTTCAACCTTAATGATTCAATAATTCTATTGCTTTTTGCCATAAAAGAATTTTTAAAGATGCACTTATTTTGCAAAAGACCCTTTGCAGCTCAGGACGTGTGTGGATGTCAGCCTGTGGGTATAAATTTGGGGGCACAGGAGGATCTGTGCCTTGGCCAGGGGAAGCTGCAAGGGCAGCGGGAGCCGGAGGTGGAGCTCAGCATCCAGGGGTGCAGGAGGGCCTGGAACACCACAGCAGCCATGGGCTGGTGTTCACCTCTGCCCACCCATCTCCAAATCCCAAATCTGAGTCTTTGGGTTGTTCCCTGCCCAAAGCCCAGTGATTCAGGGTGCACTGGAGGCAGCAGAGACCTCCCCATTTTTTCCCTACATCCCTCCCATATTCAGTCATTATTTCCTCTGCACACAAATTCCATATTTCAGTTTCAAGGGAAAAAAGCACATCCAAATCTTCAGACTATTCTTGGCCCTGCCAGAGTGTCAGCTCACTGGAGGAACCTCCAGTGCTGTGCTGGGGTGTGCTGCAGGCTGGAGGGGTTTGTTCCTGTTGGTTTGCACCAGCATTAGCTCTGTCATTCTGTGAAATGAAACTAAGGCGTGCATAAGCAGCCTTGACAGCAATTAGTTCTGGCAGAATCTTTGTGGTAATGAATTTCAATGATGCTGGGGTTTTGGGTGCCTGAACACTTCATTAGCTGCCGGTATATCATATTGATGCAGCTGAGAAATCACATTATAATAAACCACTTTTTACTGCAGGCAGCAACCAGGATAATATATGGGATGAATAATAATAGTCCATTCAAAACCGTTCCTGTGCTTTAGAGCTTTGGAATTTCAGTAAATAGATCAAATGCTACACAGAAATGAATCTTATTCAGAATTTCTCCATTACCCAGGTATTTATGAGCATTTTTTAATGTATTGTCAGAGGAGTTGCTCCACTCTATTACACTTGCCAGCTAAACTCCGAAATACATACACGTTGATGCAGTAATAACAAAAATCATCTCTAATGTAGCAAAATGTATTTTAAGTTTAAATGGAGGAAAATAGATGATAACTATTTCAGTGTGAAATATCACCAAGTCTGTCTCTTTCTATATATTTACTGGATATATTATTTTTTCTAAAGTATGGAAATACATGACTTAGAAATACCTTAAAAGGTACAATCGAGGCATTCTTGTGTCTTCTTCTATGTTTATAAACCAGAAATGCATTATTGTAAGGGCAAATACTGGGAGAGCAGCTTTGTGCACAGGCCAATAGTGATAGGACCAGGGGGGAAAGGTTTTAAACTAAAAAAGGAGAGACTTAGATTAAAAGTTAGGAAGAAGTTTTTTACTCAGATGGTGGTGAGGCCCTGGCACAGGTTGCCCAGAGAAGCTGTGGCTGCCTCATCCATGGAAGCGTTCCAGGCCAGTTTGGACAGGGCTTGGAACAACCTGGGATAGTGGAAGGTGTCCCTGCCCACAGCAGGGGGTTGGAACGAGATGAGATTTAAAGTTCCTTCCAACCCAAACCACTCTGGGATTCTATGATTATATTACAATAAAATGGAACATTACTTATCACTGTCTTTGCAATAATTAGCATGAAAATTAAAAAAAAATGCATTAATCTGATGCTATTTCTATTAAAATTCATCCTTTTGAATGTGTCACTTTGACTGCTGGTCACATGGTTGGAAGTCCATCAAACATTTTCTCCCACACCAGAGAAGGAGGTGGAGGAAGGTGATCTCTGGTTTATCAGGGCTTGTCTCAGCAGCTCATTATCTCACTGGCAGGGATAAAAGCAACTGATGATTCTTTAGAAAGCAGCCAGGCCATCTGCGAGCATCCCAGTAAAGCCAGGATGCCCACAAGGCTGTAGTGGGGAGGAGGAAAGGGACAGCTCTGCCAGCAGGGAGCTGGGGTGGGTGGGGTGTTCTCCTTTGTGATGCTCCCTGGAACCCCGTCACCATGGCAGCCAGAGACGCAGGATGATGATGCTCTCCCTGCTGGCTTTCCCTTTCCTGGATTCTTCTTGAGTATGTGGTAACTATAAAAATATTCTTTGTCTCAGCCTGGTGAACAGGTGGGTGGCAGCTACGTTACCCAATGGGTAGGTCCAGGCCCATTTGAATGAGATATTTGTAAGGTATCCTTAAAATGCAAAAAACCTTGGAGACAGGGCTTTAGAAAAGAAAAAAGCAGGAGAAAGTCAGTGTGGATGGGGAAATAACAGCACCAGTGTAGCAAATAGCCAAGAAGCAGACAAATTTTCTAGTGCAAAAATATTTGTGTGTGTTTACCTGTAACAGCAAGATGACCTTTTTTTCCCAGTAAAATAATGCCTTATAATAGCAATGATCTGTTAAATTAGCTTTTCAAATAAAGACAGACATAGAAGAAGAATTTATTTGAAACTTTAAGTTCAAATTATTTTAAAGACCTGAATTGCATATGCCCATTTTGGTTGTACAGAAAACTCAGAAAGAATATATCTGGAGGAGAGGAGGATTCTACAATATTTCTTTTCAGGCTCTACCCAAATTTCAATGTTCTTCCATTTCTAGAATGCTCATGAGCACTGCTGATCTACAAAGATTTTCAGGAGACCATAAATCACCCTAAATAGCCCAAACTCGTGGGAGTCCTTTTCTCTGGCTTGGAATCTTCCAAGGCAGCTCATGAAATCTGATGTAAGTTTAACCTCAAACGAGGTAAAAACACTCTCCCTGCCACAGTTTCATACAGTCCTGAACAGTAGCCTGTGAAAAATCAGGTAGTGAGCCTGGAGGGTTGTTTTTTGAGCTTCATGATTGCTGCTCTTAATCAACAAGGAGAAAACACCAAATCGCATATTTTTCCTGTGTGAACTACTAAAGACTGCTTGAGAGTACAGGAACTAACCTGGTATCTAAATTTAATTGAAAACCCTACATGAGAAAACATTTCAAGGCTCAACAAGAAAGAGCTGAAAGACAATACAAGATCCTTACAATGCTCAGTCTTTAACTGGCCTGATTCTCTCTCAGCAGTGGCCGAGGTGCCATGGCCTGGGTGCACAGCAGGACAGACCAACATTGGGGACCGACCTTGCATGTGGCCCTTGCCCATTGATAGCATAATTTTATCATGTTTGATCAAATACAAATTTATTTCAGGATGTGGAGACAGGACAAAACCACAGCCCCGTCATCCTGCCCAGGAGCCTTGGAAAACATCCTGCTGAGCAGAGACGGTCCTGAAGACTTGAATCCCAAACTCCTGCTTTGCAATGAGCAGCCTGGCCCAGAGTCTCAGGTGCTGGACCTTGAGTACCTGCCCTACTACAGAACATCCCACATCTGTGTCTGCCCAGCATCTCACATCTGCGCAGACAGAGAAAACAGCTCCAATGAAGGCAAGGATAACACTAAGCAGGATGAGCAAGTGAGTTATTCAGCCACCTCCACAGGATATTTTCCACACTGGGGGACACCTGAAGAGCTTCTTGGCCAACCACTCACATACGGATTACATATATGGTTAAATTGGGTTAAATACCTGCAAATGAGGTTCAGGTGAACTCACTTTTAATGTTTCTAAGAGGGGTAGGAAGGGGAGAAGAGAGGCAGGCACATCTCACACCAAACTGTTACTGAAAAGTAGGCCCTTAGGAACAAAATGATGACTTGTGCTCTGAAAAGAACGCAGGAGCAGAGCTATCTGCAAGGACGAGGTACCTGAGGCAGCCCTTGCAAGGTCCCTCTCCCTTGAAACAACCTCTGGACCCCAGACTCCAGCTGGGTGGGACACTGTTGGCTCTGGGTGGCACCTGTCCCACTGCTGCAGGTGCCTGCTGTGTTCCCAGAGGCAGCGTTGCTCCCGACATCCCACCATCTAACACCTCAGCTCTTGGTCCTGTACATGTGCTTTTTCAGAGCATCCCACCAAGCCTGGAGCTGAGCAGGAGGACAATTTCTCCTGCAAGCAATGAAGAGCTCCCAGCCCAGGAGCCCCCGGGAGCCAGCAGCTCTGCACTGTGCCTGCCCACGGCCTCCTTCCCCAGCGCGCTGCCGCACCCGAGGCAGCCCCCTCCCTCCAGCGGGTACTTTCCTTACTACAGGACAGAGGCAGGGATTTGCACCGGCCCAGTGCAAAGAAAAGGGTCCTTCACCAGGACAGAAGGTCTGGAGACCAAAGAGGGAGGACAAAGGGGAGGATCAAGTGTTTGGAATCTCCGTGCCAACTGCTTGGTGTCCTGAGAAGAAAGAAGGGGGTTTGTGAATGCAGACGTGAAAGAGAAACTCTTGAAACCTATGGCAACGTGAAAATCTGCATGAATTTGAATAAAATAAAAATGTTCATTCTCTCACACAGAATAACAAGTGATATCACAGACTGTGTAACGAAAGCAGAAAGAAGCAGAGCAGGACCTGGGGAAATCTAATAAACTTTCTCTAGAGGTGAGGAAGAGAACTGTACTTCTCTGTAGCTAATCCCAAAGGCAAGATGCTCACTCAAGGGATCTGCAGCTATGGGAAATGGGCAATGGGATAAAAAAAAGAGAATTATTTAAATCTTAGCTGCTTGGAGGAATGAAACAGAGACATAATTTCCAGTTGGGATTGGGAAATACATTTCCTTTCCCCCTCACTACAATCCTTCCATTGTATTACTGGCATCTGTTAGACCTGGTTACTGTGCACAACAGCCATACACAGGAGAAAAAAACCCCCATTTTTATTTAAATTCTTTCTCAATATGATTTTTTGAACACATTTCCATTATGTCTGTCTTCATTTCACTTGCACAGTCAGTAATGAAAATACTCTTGATTACTTTAATATGTGCAACTAGGAGCTTCTATAAACATCAGTTTTGATGCTGGAAAACTGGGAAACAGCATCCAGAAACATTTTGGCATTAGTGAATCTTGACTGATTTACACCAGATGAGGATCTAACCAAAAAAGGTCAGCTCAGTATTTTCTTTGCAGTTGTGAAATCTTGCAACATTCTCTCCTTACTGCCAACTATGTCACCTCCTCGAGACACCACACGAGTTGATGAAACACGGCTCTTTCCCAGCCCTGCACTGTGCACAGACAATTTCTGCTCAAAATAGATGAGTTTACTCCAACCACTTAGTAAATCTCCAAGTGTTTCTGTAATGATTACACACTGGTATGACAGTGTATTGACAGGCTGTGTCTAAATGTACCAGTGTTACCTATTTTAAGGATTGAAGAAGAAAAACACAATGCATTTCACTATTTCACATCTCCATGGGTAGACTGGTTTTCCCTGTGGTAAGTGTGACACTGAGACCGGGAATGCTACAGCCATGCAAGGTACATGATGGTTTTAAAAATAATTTCTGCTTACACTGCACTTTGGTGGTTTTTGACCAGCTGGGAAGGCATTTTGGTTGGATACTGGAAAGCAGAAGAACTCCCAAACAGGAGCTTTGATCCCAGTCTTTCTTCTAGGAATTGCTCAGGATGAAGTGGTGCCTCACCCCCAAGTTTTTAAAAAATGTTAAAAAACCTGGGGTCAGCCAGACGCGTGAAAATTCATCCCAATGTCCTCCCACAGCTGCTCCAGCTGGAATCAGGAATGCAATAGAGCACCAAGCGTGCCTTCTGCATCCCTGCATTCCCAGGGGCACCTCAGTACCATCCTGCCACCTTCCTGCTGAAAAAGAAGAGAAATCAGATTCCAGATGAACCAAATCAGACTGTATGAAACAGCTTCTGGTTTTAAGCACAAGAAGGCTGACGTCTTGGGTACATTGAAAGAAAGCCATACAAAACAGAGTGAGATTATCCAAACTCAAGGGATCAGGCAGAGGAGGGAAGGAATTCTGTCTGAAAAGCAGGTGTGGATTGTTCTGAGAATATTAAATTCAGCATTTCCATAAATTTGGCATATTAATATACTTTGAACGATGCAGTATCAAATCCACAAATCTGCCTGATTTTTACTAGATAGAAATTAGCTGCTTTCTATTGGCTGTACTTGATAATTTATGGGAACAGTGAACATCAGAAATCAAGGATTTGAGAGACGGGAACATTACAAGCTTTATGCTTATGGATCAGAGAAGCCTAATTTTAATCAAAAGCTGGCAAATATCATATCATATGCTGCCATCTTGAAATTGGAGCTGAGCAAAGCTCATGATTCTAATGTATTTTCCATATAGTCTTGCTCAGAGGTAAAAAGGAAAGGATGGAGGGCAGGGCTGGAAGTTTTTGTGTTTCTCCCTAAGGTTTATGCTGCTTTATTACTTTTCCACATAGTTAACATCCTGTACACAGGCAGCAAAAGATTTTTCTCAAACTGCTCCACGGATCAGATTCCTGCCTTAGTGAGGACATCATGTGCCTTCACCCCAAGAGTGGTCCTAGTCACACAGTTTGGTTCATCCTTGTGTACTGATAATGTGTTTCCTTTCATCTCTCTACTTGAAAAATTCATAATTACTGCCCTAAACCTTCAGTACTTCAACATCAGCAGTTCTCTGGAGTATGAAAAACAATCCCCAATTACTTTGATGCATGCTGTGTAGTCCTCATTGATCCCATTTAAGCTTTTAATCTCATGAATTCACAAAGTTAATTCATAAAACAAAACAAACAAATCATGGTAAAATATGCCCTTTAATAACAAAAGTGGTGATGATCATAGATGTCTTTGGGGATTTCTGATAACACAGGTTCTTCTTTCTCAACAATTGATGTCAGATTTCATTTGGAAAGGGGGGAAAGGATTTAGCCACAATATTTGTTAATCTGTGTACCCCTTGGGAAAAACCTACTTCAAAGTTAATAAAAAGACTCACAGTGACATGGCATGGCATGGAATTTTTCTCTGAAAACAGGTACAAGAGACTTCTTTTAGTAAAACACTGCAGACCTTAGGATCTAGACTCAAAGATTCCTAAAATCAATGAGAGAACTCCTTCAGCCTCAGCAAGGTGGAGCTTGGGCCTCCAGTCTCCCCATGAGGAACAGAGCAGCACATTTCTTATATAAACCTGAACCCCACTAAATGCTGTTTTAGGGAGAAAATTAGCTCCCCAATATTTTAATGTATTGGTGTGCACCCTGCCCCAAGGACTGGGGTTAGCTGGGCTCTCCTTTCTCTCCCAAATCTGGATTGTGTCAATGTATATGACTTAATAACTTTATTTTGAACTCTGCTAGAAAGGAAGCTTTTGGAAAGTAGCATTTATCACAGAATAGCAGCACTCAGCATGAAACAAAGAAGCTTAAACAAGTCCCTGCCCAGCAAGCTGATAGGAAGAAATGGAATTGAGGCATTAATAGGAAAAAACTTGGCTTCCTTTCAGAACTGTATTTATGGTGAGTGACTAGAGAATACCTTGGGTATACACCTCCATGCAAATACCAGAACATGCACATCACTGGGTAAGCCAGGGGTGGGGGAGCAGCACAGCTCTCCTGCTGGGACAGCCTAATCCAGGATTCGGTGTCCTGCCAACGCAATTTAGGAACCACATCAAAGATGAGGAACTGCGTTCTGCAGAGCAGGGATAGGTGGAAGGTAGTGCCTGAGGGCTATGCTGAACGCTGATCACCAGCAGGAACACGTGCAAATAGGAAGGAATGAAGAAGCAAAGGATGCGAGGTCCGGTTATCCACAGGGAAGCTGATGCAACTGGAGGGGAAGCAGCTGTGCCTCTGTCACACCTGGACCCCGGAATGGATTCCATTAGTCTGTCCCGACACACAGATGTGTTTCTGTATCTACCTAGAGCTATATCCAAAATCTCACCAGAACGAACGTGTTTGGACCCAAGTGAGGTACCTGCCCAGAGAAACTGTTCCCCAAAACATGGAAAGGTGGGCTGGGGTGAAGGCACAGGCTGGCCCTGGCTGCAGCCCCTTCTCGGTTAATGATGCAGGTGGGAAGGGATGATGAGAAAGCAAACAGCCTGCTGACCTACATAATCCACCATAAATCTATCTGTCCCTACCCCAGTGCTACCAGTTCCCATTAAATCCTCCTGGGCTCCTGGGGGCACTTTTGCCTTTCCCAGGAATGCAAGTTGATGGGATTTGCAGGTGTGGGCAAGGCAGAAATGCCAGCACCTGATCTGAATTATATAGCCCTTGACTTCTGCAGCAATCATTAGAGTTTCACATGTGGAAAAATGCATGTGCTATGTATTTTAGTTTGCAGCCTTTTGTCAAGGCTGGTGCAACCGGGCTACTTTCTGCTACTGGTAAATGTAAATGGAGAAATGCATCCCCAGGGACAGCCAAACATCAGGATCACCTGAGCTGTGGACTCCTCCAAACTCGTGTTTGAAATATATCCACTGCGCAGGGGAATGACTGTGCTCTGCTTTTCTGAGCACCTGCTTCTGTGCATGAGGAAGAACTTCTGTACTGGGAGGGTGACTGAGCACGGGGACAGAGAGGCTCTGGAGATATTTCCTTCCCTGGAGATATCAAGGGCCACCTGGACACAATCCTGAGTAATGTGATCTAGGGAATCCTGCCTGAGCAGGAAGGTTGGACTAGATGAGTTCCCTTCCAATGTGAACCATCCCCTGACTCCTGTGCATCAGTACCTGCATGGGGCACAGCCACCTGCCTGGCCACTGCCTGCAGGCTGGGGGGAAGCTGGGCCACCTTCTCATGTTTTCAGCTGAGAAAAGATAATGCCCAAGCCCAGAGGTGGCACAGAGCTGCTTCTGTTGCAATTACACCAAGGAGTAAGCACACTCCATGGTGGCTTGTACTGAACAAAATTATCAAAGGCAAACAGATAAACTGGAAATTCTTGCAGGGGCAAGACCTGAAGGAAACTGGCAACACCAACAATGCAAAGGGAGCGTGGTGGAGAGTGAGGAGTTAAGCTTGCCTGGCTGACCAGAGCTGTGAAAATAGACACCAACCTGCCTGGGAGGAGGAAGTGAACTCCTTCCCACTCCAAAGCTCTGCAATGGTTGAGACATCAAAACCCCAACACGACATAAACCTAACAACAGGGTCTGACAGCTGCAGAGTGTTTGAACAATGCCTCAGATGGGAAAGCTTGTGAAATCCTCTATATCCCACCGGAGCATGGGAGCTGCAGCTTTTCCTGATTTCTCTGGCTGTATTTTCCCTTAAACCAGAGATTGTGCCCCTGGTCCCACCACATCCTTTCAGGGACCCAACTCACACCCACAGCTACCAAGCTTTGGATTTACTCCCTAAATACATTTCTGCTGGCAGCAGAGTGCTGATGCCTTCCTCTGAAGAGCTCATTCTCTTACAGCATCCTCATGAATAGGTGCTCTGGGTAAACCCAAGGGGGTCTCACTCCAAGCAGCTTCCCCGTTAGCACCTGATGATGGCTAATAATAATGATTAATGAATCTTAATCTTCCTGTCACAATTCTCTTTCATTAATATTTATATCTGGCAGATGTACTCCCAAGGGATAACTTGAGCTGCTAAGTTTTAGTCTGCTATGTACAGCTGGTATTTTCTCCAGAAACTTTGAGGACATTATTTGAAAGAGCATATTATGTGCAATTTTATTTTCAATTGTTAATGCTGTCACATGTCAGCATAGCGAAGAATGTTAATTTTAGGCCTCCTCATCTGATGAAGTAAAAAAACTCCCTTAGATACCAATATTTTCACAAAAAAAAAGGATCTGACGTAAAGGAATGATTACACACTTAAAGAACTGGCATTATCACAGAGGTCAAGCTCACCTATGGATATACCACTAAGCCTCCTAATTACAACAGGGTGTAATTTAAGGCATCTTTAGCTGTCAGTGATTTAAATGTGTGCCATTTTCCAGTTAGATGTATGTGTTCAGCTGCTTAAAAAAAGTCTTCTGAAGCACTTTTGGAAGGATAAACATTCAATTAAATGATCTAGTTGAGTCCTCATAATTGAGCTGAAGTCTGTTTATAACTAATTCATGACACAACATAATTAGCCAAATGATTAATTGATAATTACTCTATGAAAACAAATTAATCATTGTGCTTCCCAAATCAAGATCCTCTCTCTACACCATTGCAAACCATTTGGCTCTGGTCTGTGACTGTCTTGACTTATTTCTAGTTATCCATCTATGTCCTGGCTATTAAATCTGGAGGAATCTCCTCCCAGCTCTCAGCAATGCACTGTCAGCTGTAGCCACAGGCAGCATCAAAAACATTTCTCCTTTTTTTTTAACATTTTATTACTCTCCCCAGACATGCCTGAACCGTGGCTGGCTGGATATGGCTTCTTTGACGGTGCTCTCACTTGAAAGTAGGAAGGAGAAAGTTGCAATTATGTTCATATAAAGACTAAGAAATGAGCAGATGAGGATGTGAAATACAGTCAGCCTTTGTGTCTGAAACACTCCTCAGCCCGCAGAGGCTTCAACCCTATGGTTTCCAAAATGAGTTGTTAAACCATGTTGGCACAGGGAAAGCACCAACAGGTTGTATTTAAAAAAAAA
>VZTG01008545.1:968891-1076110 GCA_013397845.1 Melanocharis versteri | reverse complement strand
AAAAAAAAAAAAAAAAAAAAAAAAAAAAGCTGCTGGCACAGTTGTGAGTTTTCTCCAGGAACGGATGGGGATGCCCTAGCTTTTGGGAAATGTGGCTCACCACGTCCAGTGCAGGGAGAGACAACTGAGCTCACCCATCAGAGGGGTCTGGGGACAGCAATGGGCATGGAAGAAGCTTCACAGTCAAAACAGCCTCAAAACAGACTCACTGGGTAATTTAGGTCAGAAAAACCCTCTGAGATCGAGTCCAACCATGAATCCAGCACTGCCAAGTCCACCACTAACCCACATCTCCAAGTGCCACATCCACATGTCTTTTAAATCCCTGCAGGGATGATGACTCCATCACTTCCCTACAAAGCCTATTCCAATACTTGATAGCCCTTCTGGTGTTTTTTTTTCCTAACAGTGTAATTTTTCCTTAACAGCCAACCTAAACCTCCTGAGCAACCTGAGGCTCTTTCCTTTTTTCCTAGAAGATTACAAAAATGGAAAAGTAAATCTTCAAGTGGATAAACACTTCTATCTTTGCTTGTTCTCAGAAAGAGAAAGAAAATCTGAAATGCTTTAAGAGGAAGTACACTGGCAGAAAGTGGAGGTGAGCTTTCAGGGAATGTGCTGGTCATCTGGAGGAGAAAAGAGACCATGCACCAGCAGGGAGCACAAAAATCTTGAAACTCACCAAAATTGAAGGTTGTTCAGAATTTCCTGAGGAAAGATTTCAAAGGACATGCTTAAACAAGCAGGGCAGGCAGATGGGGTATAAAACCACCCCTGGGAGGTGGTTGGATCTTGTGACTCGAGTGCAATGGAGATGTATCCTGCTGGTCCCACACGGAGCTGGCAGCCCCTGCAAAGCGCTGTGCTGACTTCAGATGTACAGCCAAGATTAACCACAAAGCTCCCTGCTGCCTGATGGGCCATTTGCCAAAAAGTCCCTGAGTAACCAAAATCAGATCTACCTGATGCCCCTTGACAACAAGTCAGATTTCTAGTCTCAGTTTGTTCCAGCTTTTGAGAAACTATGGAGTGAAGCTGATTTTTGTAGCAGTCAGAACTGGGTATGGTGGTGATTCTGGGTGGTGACTCCACGACAGCACTCACCAAGTAACTTTTATTTAAAAGGGAGCTGACACTGCTAGGTGACACAGAAGCCAGCAGCTTCTTCATGCTCTAGGTATGATTCATAGCACTTTTAGTATTTTAGCAGGGTAAGCAGCTTCAGTGACGTGGTAGAAATGAGGGTTGAGCCTGTTTTTCAGCTTGGGTGCCCCAGGGACCCTGTGCAATTGCCAGATTGCTTCCTGGATGAGAGCGTAACTCAGCCATCAAACATTTTTTTACCCTTTGCATTCAGCTTTAGATATCCAAAGCTGTTCCTAATGGGGTGCAGATGTTTCTCAGACTGAGTTATCACACAGAATGGGCAGGAGAAAGAACTACTGAAAACTTCAGAGGAAACGAAGGGGAATTGCGCCACTCATGAATCACCAGAAATGAAAGAGTTGGGGAGAAAAAACACAAACAACCTCTTTTGGTTTTTTATCAATCATTGCTGCTGTGTCATGAGGGAAAGATGGGACAGAAACAAGGAGAATTGGAGCTCTGAAAGTCAATAAAACATAAAAACTCAAAGAAGGAAAAGAAAAGGATACAACAGAAGCTGCGGGAGTGAGCTGGGGTGAGCTGCAGCGAGAGCAGCAGCTTGGGTAGCTCAATCCTGGCCCCAGCACTGCTAATTGCATTAACTGCAGTAACTGTGAGACTTTGGGGCTAGCAGCAAACAGCCACAGCACTGCCTGCTGCAGCTATTTCCCTCCGGGCTCCCTGGGATCTGCTGATGAAGACAGGATACCTGAGCAGGGACAGGGATGAAGTCACAGCACATCCAGGTGAGGTGCCTACAGCTTTGAGGTTTGGGTCACACCAACTAAAGAAAACTCCATGCAGCAGCAAGCAGCTGTGGGGTAATAAAACAAGCAGTAAGTTTCTGCTTGCCTTCATGTACAGCAGGTCTGGACTAGTTTTATTTATATGATTTTTCCACTGAGCAGCAGCAACAATGGATGGAACGGAATGATCTTGGGATAATCTGAGAACAAGCCTTCTGATGCTTCTTCTAAGCCCCTCACTGAGAACGTTTTTCTCTCTCCTGTATTTTTTTTTTTTTCTGCCTTTTTACAAGCAAAATGCTGTGGTTTGAGAGGCAGGGCTGATGGGCTGGATACCACATGCCATGTTGAGGGGGATGCTGAGGCTGGAAACAAGAGCTTTCTGCCTCCTCCCTGCACAGTCCCAGCCTGCCCTTGGGGGGGCCCAGTGCCTATTCCTCACCACATGCTCACACAGCAGTAGTAACAAAAATTCAATCAGCTCTGGGCTGACTTCTCTGACATTACTCCTCCTAACAGAGATAGGCAGAAAGCTGGAAAAACGATGCTGAAACTATTATTTTAAAAAAAAATCACAAATGAAAACAAACCCAGAAAACCTGAGCAGGTAAAAAATATTCCATCTGTAAAAATGTCACAGTCACAACTTGAAAGGTCACCATTACCTTTGGCCCATTCAGACCAGTCTGTTGGGTGCATCTGTTAGCTGGCACCAGTGTGTACCCACTGAATGGAAAATAATTGCATAGGTGATGAGCCAAATGCTGAAAATCACAGTCCTCAAGGTGGTCTGGAGGAGTGGGAGAGCTGCAGCCATCTTTGCTAGAGGGGCAGGATTAGAGGAAACCCAAGAGCAACCAGGAGCAAAACCATGGCAAGAATTTTAAGGGAAGAAAGCAGCTTTCTAAACCATTGTGTAGTTGATGATGAAGAAGGCAAATGCATCTAATGCTGAAATGAAATGGATTTAAATGCCATAGTGAAAAAATGGTCTCAGCTGCTGAGTCCTGTAAAAGTTCCTCAGGATGTCCCGTGACTGGAGAGGGCACGTGCTCCTCACCATCACCTGCCACCTGCATCCGTGTCCTCATCCCTGCTCTATCCTGGTGTCCCCTGCAAGCACCACAGTGAAACCTGTGCCAGGCTCCTCTGAAACAGAGAAAATCAAAGGAAAGGGCAGAAAGCAGCATTTGGTAGTAGGAGAACAGCTTGGTTTTATCATTCTTTAGAGCAAGAAGCTGCCTTTGAAAACAGAAGATGATGTTTTGAATCATACCAAAGTAGGGAATTACTGACTTCTGACACGTGATGCTGCAGGAGAGCTCCAGCTCTCAGCACCAAGGGTGGGACTGACACAGCCTAACTGTGCCTGGACCATTCCTCAGGAACAAATGGCACTTTTTCAAGTTGGTAAAACAAATAACAGCTCGTGCTGTCAAATTCTGGGAAGAGACGAAATCCTTAGGATTGTGATAAAAGACTATTTTTATACTTCATCAGTGCAGGGAGGCCAAGTCGTGGTTTCCTCACCATCAGACTAAAAAGGAATAGGGAAATACATCCTTCCCCCACAGCAAGGAAAACACAGCTTGTGCAAAGCTCATGGATCCTTCCTGCTCTGCTCCAAGCAATTAGCCTGGTCTCACTGGATGCCCTTTTCTGGCTTTTTTCCCCTTAAACACACCAGTCTGGGGACACCCAGGGTGTGCTGAGACCCAGCAAGAGCTGCAAGATCCTGCCATGCTACGTATCCAAACAGACAGCGTCTTTCCAAGGCACCAAATCAAGGCACCTGGGTGGGACGTGCCAAGAGGACCCAGCTTTTCTCTGTCATGTTCGATTAAAGTCTCCAGGTGCAGTTGTAGCATTCAGGTCTGTGCAGAGCCTGAATTGACACCGTAGCAGGAATAGTCTCTAACATCCCCCGAATGACAGGGGTCTCTCTGCTGTGCGGAGTCCATCTCGGCGCTGGTGTGCGCAGGTTAACAGCACCCTCTGCAGCCACCCGAGATGGGAAAAGCCAGCCTCGGAGAAGCAATTTAATCCATCTTCCTCTGCAAATGGAGACCGTGAATTCTCGTTAAATTAAGATAAACTTGCAGTTGTGATACTAGCTTAATGTAAAGCCCATCAGGTAGGCTTACTTTAGCCGAGTCAGCTACAGCAATGGATGATTTAAAGACCCGGGTAAACTCTAATATGTTTAATTTCTTGTCATAGTGCCTGCTTGGACACAAAATTATAAAAGTATTCCAGTTAACCACAAGCAAATGAAATGTTATTTTGCAGGATATGGGGGATGTGTTTTCCAAAACAAAGAATATAATTTCTCCATGTGCTGCAATTTAGCATTCAAGCAATTTTATGTGATTGTATAAAGCCGGAAAGATCTTCAGCTGATAAAAAGAGACTCTCCCGACTAAATCAATAACTTCTTTTCCACGGTGTCTCAGGAGGGCTGTGTGTGTTTCTTATAGAGACAGATGTAGGGAAGAAGGGGTAAAGTAGAGATCTGGAAGGAGGGCAATCGGGCAAACTACTCCAAAAACGCCGTCGGAGGCATTTCTAGGATGGGTAGTTTATCCCATTTCCTTTTGGTGGCACTGTCGGCCCAAATATTATCAATCATCAGGTCCAGGTCATTGGGGGTCTGGCGTTCAGCAGGTACCAAAATCTGGCTCTAGGTGCTGTGGGAAATACATTGCAGCAAATTGTTTCTGTTGCTTTCATAGGTTTTGAAGGAAAAGTGTTGATATATGCAACGAGGTAATTACTCAGCATTGCATCTGTAACAAATACCCAGGCTGGACCTGAAGTTTTTGTGCGTAACTTCCTTTTGGTAGTGGTCACACTGATGCTGTCCCTGGAATGACAGCAAGGATGCACAGAAATGAGCCACTGGCAAAAAGAATACATTTTGAAGAATAACCATTTCCTTGAGCTTTGGACAGACACCACAAGAGCACAACTCAGACCAGATGCAGGCTCTGATCCACAGACTTCTAGTGAAAAGCTCTGGAACTTGCACACAAGGACCCAGGTGCTGCTGTAAAGCCCAGCAGCCTGAGCTATGCGGAGCCCAGTGTGGGGACGTGGGTGCTGAGACATCCCCGTGCCCCAGGGCAGCACCAAAACCAGCGGGAGATGGTGTCATGTAGGGAGGGGACCCTCCACAGCACCCAGACTGTGAGGCCCAGCTGCCTGGATGGGAACGGGACCACGTGTGATGAGCAGCTGCTTTTGCCAGCATTTCACTGACTGGGTTTTCTCCTTTGCAATGCTTGTCACAGCCTCCCTCTGCTAAAGCCCAGCAGAAGGCCTGGCACTTTGCTTCAGAGTGTTTGCTTTCCCTGTTTGCCCAGGAGATGGGCAACTCTTAACCACACAACCCCTCAGTGAGCTCCAGGGCAGGCCTAACTGTCTGAGGGAAAGCAGCCACGAGCAGGCATTTGTTCCTGGGGCATTTCTCATCTTCAGCAGCTCCTGGAGCCAAAATGCACAAGGACACATCCAGCCTCAGCTGAAGGTGCAGCACTCTTCCCTGCCTTACTGGACTTTGAGGAGCCTCCAGAGGGATCTTCCTGGCGTCCTGTTTCTCATGTCAGATAATTGCCACAGAGAGATTTGCAAATGGCGAGCAGGATTTCTCCAGCAGACTCAAGGCTCTGCTCCCCATTTTCCCATCTTCACTCCGCTGATTTTTCCTACCCAAGCCCTTCTCAGCTTGATGGTCTCTTGATTTTTCCTTTCACTACAGTGATTCTGCAAGACCTCCAGAAAGGATGAACACAAATTCTTCCTATAGACTCCACAGTGAATTAATGGAGCTTAAATAGGACATTGTGAGCAGGGAATCAGTGAGACTGAACACACAGAATGCTTCTCCATTAACACAAATGAGAAACTGTCTCACTGTGCCCGTTCAATCAGAGCATTGCACACAAAGCAGTGGTGTTTGCTTCTCTCATGTAAATTTTCCTGCAGCTTTCAAGCACCATGATTGGTATTTGCAACTTTGAAATCTCTGGTTAACTGTGTTGTTTGCCATTCCTCTTCCTGGAGTTACTGACTGCAGAGACGTTTCCATGCAAATAGGGTGTTCACCCTGTAAAGTTAGCCAGCTCCTCTTCCCCTCATGACAAGTTTTTACCCCAGCCCAGCTGGGCCTGGCAACCTGCACAAAATCCCTTTCCTGTAACAGAATAGTAGTAAAAAAGGTGGAAGAATGTTTGGAGGGGTAAACACAGAGGAAACTTTTTCACTGAAGACAATCATAAACACAAACACACACTCCTCACAACATTTAGATTTTAGAACTAAATATTTTAATTACTCACAATTACTGAGATTTTCAAGGTGATTTACAAAAGCCAAGGTCCAATTCACAATTTGTTTTTCTAGAGAGTTAGACATCTAGCTTCCACAAGCTGAAAAGAAAGGTTTATTCTAATTTACAATTGCCAGTGGGGTTTGTGTGAGATACTGTGCACTCACTTGCTGCTATTCCAGACGTGGTATTTAGCAAATGCATGTCGGCAGAAGGGGTTTGTTGACATGAAGCTGGAGCTCAAACCAAACTCATCTCACCTGAAGTTTCTCCACCTGGTGTCTGACTTGACACAAGACCCAGAAAACAAGAATGGGGATTATCTCACCTCAATGTGGATGTCTGCAGTGGGAATGTGTACACCTGACCTCAGGTTCCCAGTGGATCACGAGCCACAGCTCGTCTCAGATGCCCAAGTGGGGTGCCATGACCAGCTCAGGCAGAGAACTGAGAAGGGAAACGTAAAGCTCAAAGGAATAAATACTGTCCCAAGTGTTGAGAAGATTCCTCTTGGTCACCAGCCCTTTTCCTGAGACCTTCTCATTCTTTACTGTGAAGCTGCAACAGTTTTCCCAGAGAAGCTGTGGATGCCCCATCTCTGGCAGTGTTCAAGGCCAGGCTGGATGGAGCCCTGAGCAATCTGGCCTAGTGGAAGGTGTCCTGCCCACGGCAGAAGGGTGGGAGGAGAGGATCTTTAAGGTCCCTTCCAACCCAAACCATTCTGTGGTTCTATGATGTGACCATGAAGTATGGAGGGGCTGAGCTGAGTGCCTTAAGCTGCTGATGGAACAGTCAAAGCTCAGAAACCTGCTCGTGGCTTTGGGCAAAACGCTCCACTCAGGCTCATTAGCAGTACAACCACATGTTGCCTGCCCAGCTGCCTCTGCCAGGGAAACTTTCTGCTCTTTCCAGGTCTTATAAATAGCTGCTGTGTGGAAAATGAACCTGGGCAATGGGAGCAGGGAGCATGGGTCACAGCTGGCTGTCCCCTCCTGCCAGGACAGAGAAGAACACCTCTGCTGCCATACTGCACCTGGCTTTTACAGCATTGCTCTGCTCCCAGCTTCAAGCACATCCTGCTGAGGTGGCTCATCTCAGCCAAAACCTCCTGAGCTTGTGGGACAGTCAGCCTTGCCTGGGTGGGAGTGTGGCTGCAGCTCACCAGGCTCCAGACACCGCTGCTTCTCCTACTCTCCTGAAATTGTGGCAGAGGAAGGGGTCGGTACAGTGGACAGGGCTGCTCATTGCTCTCAAGAAAAGATGTTGGATAGTGTTTGATAGCTGCTCATGGAATGTCTGCCCTGACTGCTGGCTGGTGCTCAGCCAGCCTGGGATCTGGGGGGATATTCTAGACATGGTAGATATGTTAGGTATGTTAGATATGTTAGATATGTTCCATGCCTGGTGCTGAAGGCTGAGGGCAGTTGCTCCAGGAGGTCTGTGCAGCACCATGGAACTGCATCAGCTGGGTCTTGCCTGTGGGTCTGGAGAGAGATCTTCTCTTGGGATATCAGCTACTTCAGGCATTTGTCAGAAGAGGTCCCTATATAAAAATAGATAGATAGATAGATAGATAGATAGATAGATAGATATGATAGAGATGATATAGATACAGACGATGAAAAGACCAGAGGATTCCCTTCACTGCCTAGTTCTTCCTGGAATGCTTCTCCTCCAGTAAACCCTGCCCAGGTCCTGGGCAAGGAAGGGCAGAGAAGAGCTTTTTGGCTGTTCATAGTGGGGCCCTCCATGCCTGTTTCTGGTGTGTTTGCAGCCTCTAATTCATCTGCCATGCACATTCCTGCAGAGCAAGCACTCATGTTTTGCTGCCTACAGAAACAGGCTTGTTTGGTAGCTCCTGGAGGGGAAAAATATTTCCGCTATGTGCCCCCTGACATGTCTTCCCACAGCCTGGATCTGTCTGGTTGCTATAGCCATGAAGCTGTCCTCCTATCACCACTTACACATTGCTTCAAGATGTTTGTACATTGCTTTTTAATTTACTGGGCTCTGCTCATGCGACTCAGCCCCTCAAAGAGACACCAAGCATTACAATCTGGTACCAGGGACTCTGGCTGCAGCAGTGAGGTTTACTGTCATTTTACTTGTACCTTGTCCAGCAGCTTAAGCCATTATTTGTTACTAACAGGTTAATATTTTAAAGGAATTTAAAGGAATATTTAAAGAGAATTTGAAAATGAATTTACAGTGAAACGCATCCTAGCCCAGAAATCATTTACAGATGGATCAGAAATTAATAGTTCCTTTCTATCTCTAACACACTGTGTCCCTGCTGAGCTGATTCTTTAATTCCCAGAGTAGTTAAGTGTGAATCTACCACAAGTTCCTGAGTCCGTCCCAGTTCCTTCACTGCAATGCTCTCCCAGAGAAAATACACAGCTCTGGGTAAGACAGTGTGAAATTTCTTCCCTTTTATCGGTGGCATTATAAACCTGCTGCAGAAAGGATGCAAACTGGCCAAAAGAGAGTGGTAGTGTAGAAAAAAAAAGGGTTTGTGGTTGAGGAGGAGGCAGAATCCAGAGTGTTCAGGATGACACAATCTCCCTATCCCCCCTCTTGGCAGGAGGAAGAGAATTCCTCATCCCTAATCGAAACCACACTTATCTCCCATTCACCAGCACTTGTGAGCGGCTACAAGCCCAGGCTGGGACTCAGAGCAGCTGAAAGGATGGATCCCTTCCCAGTTTTCCATACGTCACTGCTGCCTGTTACCAGTAAGAGGAGATGTCCTGCCAGCTGGGAGATGGAGGTGTGCGCACAGGTCTCAACAAACAGCGCTGTATTTGACAGGGGCAGGTGGAGATTAGAGCCCCGAGCCTCTCAGCCCACAGACGGGATGTGGCAGCATGCTGGAAAGCACTTCTGAGAGCAAAGATGCCCCTGCCAGTGCCACTGCCCAAAAGTAGCTTTGCTTTAGTGGTCCCAGCTCAGTCCAGTTTGGCAAAATTCACAGAATCATAGAATCCTAGAACAGTTTGGTTTGGATGGGACATTAAAACTCCTCCAGTTCCAACCTGCCAGCCATGAGCAGGGACACCTTCCACAAGGCCAGGCTACTCAAAGCAGCAGAAGGAGCAGCAGCAGCAGAGGTTCACCTGTGCATAACCAGAGAGGTGCCTCAGCCTGGCAGGGAGTGACCCACCTGCTCCCTGCCCACAGCTGGCACTAAGGATAAACGCTTTTTGAGTGGCAGCCACAGCACTGTAGGGGCAAACACCCCCTCACAAACCACAGAGGAGCAGGGCACTGAGGGGCTGAGCAAACACTGACTGTCCAAGCTTGCACACAGGTCCCTGCCCACGCTGGGATCATCCATAGGTGTGTGGGCACTGATGTCAGCAAGAGCCTCGAGTGTCCTGCACCCCTGGGTGTGCCCACAGGTACAGCTGCAGGGGCATCTCCGTCCAGCCCATCCCAACCTCCCTGCCCCCCTCCTCTAGGCCAGCAGCTGTTTATAGTAAACTCTCCATAATGCACTGTTTCAGCTCCAGGTTCAGTGTTGCACAAAGACCATGTCCAGTATTCTCCCTGAGTTAGCAGATGTTGTGAATTTGGCATGGAAATGTGTTACTTGCAGTTAAAGAGAATTCATATGATTAATGATTAATGCTGCTATCTGAATAATTACCTCATTCAGCCAGCTTTTCTTCTGGCTTTGCAAGAAAACATGCATGAAAAATGAAGACAAACCCCTTTTTCTGTGTTAGTGTATATGTGGAATATTTCTTCTAAAAAGAGCAAAGCAAGTTTGAGAAAACAAATAATTGACAAGTTTCCACAGTGCTTGTGCACACATGTTCTCTCCAAGATTTATCCAGGACTACAGTCCCCCTCAAAATCCATTAGAGACCTGGTGCTTGAGGAAAACCTTCCTCATGAAGAATGAGCATTGTTATATGCATTGAAAAATCTAAAGTTTCAGGTGTAGATTATCTGAGCTGATAACCATGCACACAATATTAAATTTCTATAAGCAATTTCTAGACAAAAGCCCCCTTCAGCCAACTCGGTGATAAGGTTTCCTGTGTATATGTGCATGCACATAAGGGAACATTGTTTTAAGGCTTTTTTGTAGAATATATTAATTTAGAAATGGAAATACCAATTTTTAAAGAAAAAAAAAAAATATTTATATTTTCAGCCAGTCAAAGGCATTCAGGATTTCTTGCTCATGAACTACCAACATTTTCTCTAGTTACCAGAACATGTAGACAAAATACATTTCAAGAAAATCCAATCTTGCATTTCAGGAAGGCAATGTAGCAAACTTGACGCGAATCTTGTCAGAAAGCCTCCAAAACTAACCCAAGGAACTGCCACCTGCAGAAATCTAGCCTAGACAGAACGAAATTTGCTTTGGGCTGTAGTATAAACCTCAGCCAGATGTACATGTACAGTGGCCAAGGCCCAAGGCATCTTTTTCAGAGCAGTCATGCCCCTGAAGTCCAAGAGGACATTTCTGATGGAGTTGGTGAGCAAAAGGAGAGCTGGTTGAGGATCGTGAGGATGTCCTGTGCTGAGTGGCCAGGTGCTGTTCAGGTGTAAGACATCAAATTTACTGTTTGAAAGTGCCACAGAGGAGGCACAACAGCCAGGTTGGGCTCAAGATCAGGTATTCACAATTCAAGAGAGGGAGCCCAGCCTTCAGCCCCAATCAGAAAGGCATGTTAGGAATTCCCAGAGAAAGGTTTTGAGATCAAAACAGAAAATATCTTTATTCTGCAGAGTGGTTCTTTCCTATCACTTGCGGTTCTGGCTGCACAGTTCAAAGACTTTAAACAAAAATGATTGAGGAGGGTGAAAAGAGCGTCTTGCACGAAAAGGGGGATAAACCAGATCTGGAATCTTAAGCCAGGGAAAGACAGGACAGAGGGAGCAGCGTGTAATAGATGTATAAGAAAATTGTGAATACTATGTAGCAGAAATGGTGTAGGGGGGTAATTGTTCATTACTTGCCAAAATACAGAAATTGGGGTTATCTCCTGGAAAGATTATACAGAAATTAGGGGTATCTCCTGAAACGATGAGGCAGTGATTTCAATGAAGGGAACGGAGATGTTTTTTCAACTGATTAAGGGTGTAATACTTTTTATCTCTGTACTTACATCTTCAATTCGCGAGTGCACATGCTCCTCCCCAAATCCCCATCCTCTCCCCGGTTCACGCTGAGCCCCGTCCCCCGCTGCCTGCCCAAGGAGCGATGCTGCTCCTCCCGCTCCTCGGTGCCATGGCCCCGGGCGATGCGCAGCCCCCTCTCCCCCGTGCCATAGACCCGGGCGATGCGCAGCCNCGGGAGCCCAGCCCCGCGGGACCCCTGCCCGGCCCGGAGCCCAGCCCCGCGGGACCCCTGCCCGTTCGGGAGCCCAGCCCCGCGGGAGCCCTGCCCGGCCCGGACCCCTGCCCGTTCGGGAGCCCAGCCCCGCGGGACGGGCCCGGCGGCGCAGCATGGGCAGCGTGCAGCTGCAGGACTTCGTGGCCGGCTTGGTGGGCGGTGAGTGATGCCGCGAGCGCGGGGAGGAGGCGGCGAGGGGCGCACGGCGGAGGTGCCCGGGGATGAAACCCTCCCGGTCACCCACGGTCTGTGCCTCCGCCCGGCGTCTCCCACGGTTTGCTTTGCCCTGCTTTGGCTCGCAAGTGCGGTTTAATCCCACTTCCACGGGCGGGATACTTAAAATTCAGGTTTAGAACGTGCGATGCTGCTGTGCGGGGCGGACTTCCAGAGGCGCCCGCATGCCCCCAGCTCCCGCCGGCTCTCCCGTCCTTGCCCCCGTGGCTGGAAGCGCCGCCGGGCTCGGAGGGGGCTGGCAGCTGTCAGCCCGGGGCTCCCCGTGTCCCCATCCCCGGGAGAGGCACTGCCGGGCTCTGACCCCGCCATCCCACCGCGGCCACCGGGCTAATGCCCAGGGCAGGGGTTGTTCGTGTCTGCTGGGAATTCCCATGGCAAACACTGGGAAACAGATATCAGAAAGAAATGGAAGCCAAACGACCCGTAGAGGTGGCAGTAACGGGACAAGGTTTACGGAACTGAGAGATGCCCACTGGGTTTGCCAGCTGAGAGGGTGACCAGCTCTGCTGCCCCCCGGGCTGCAGCGGGACAGAGGGCCACCGTGGCACCAGCCACCGCAGAGCAAACCTCTGCCCAGGTGACCTTTCAGACCCCACACAGGAGCAGGGTGTGAGATGGCTCACAAGTGTCCTGCCAGATGAGGTTAATAAGTTAGCTGACTAGAAAACCCAAAACCTCTGCCAAAAGTTTGCGTGAGCAGCTGATTTTTGAATCTCTGTAGCCTGTGGTTGCTCTCTCTGCCCCACTGCCCTGTGCTGTTGCTGCACACCCCCGGCAGCAGGACAGGATGTCCCGGGAGGTGAACAGCCACCAGCGCTCAGCAGCAGTGACAGCTGAGAGTTTTCATGCATAGCACTAAACCATGGGTGGTCTCGGGTCTGGGAGGAGAGGGGACATTTTTAACACACTTTTCTAAAAGTCATAATGTGTCGACCAAGGACATGATGCTCTTTTCAGTACTAACCCAGTATGAGTGAGAAATTACATGTCATCCCCAAAGCACCTGTGGGCACTGCTTTGCACAGAGATTTGCTGGTGAGGAAGCATCTCAAATTACCCACTCTCCACAAACACTATAACCTGCCGGTGTTGTTTGCAATAAACACACAAAACCGTATCCTGGCCATGGCACACAGGTGTTCCATTCTCCTGGAGAAGAGGGAAACCAAACTGTGCTCTGTTCTGCCACGAGAGCTCCTGGCAGTGAGTGGTGTGAGTAGGTGGGTGAATGGTGAGAGAATATGGGCCAATTTCTCCCCAGAGAACCATGGAGACGAGGGCAGGATGGCACTGGAGAGATCTATACAGAGCAGGATCCTCTATCTGAATCCTCTCTGACAGGCAACTCTATGACCTGCTCTTAAAAAAGCAAAGGATGAGGAATTTACAGGTCCCATTAGCAGTCAGCTAGGACATCACTCTGAGCCAGGAGAAAGCACTGCCTTGTGTCTAACAGGAATCTCACCATTCTCAGGCTAAAAACTGGTGTGAGCTTAGAGGAGTGCAAAAGGGGTTGGTCCTGCACAGGACATACAACCATGACTTCTCCTTCTCCAGTGCCTTTGAGGTGTAAAGCTGAAGGAGTCCAGGAGAGTGTACACGGAAATGTATTTAAGCTCAGCTTTTAGCTGTTGCCAGAGACAGGGCCCCATGTTGGTCATTGCTCTGGCCAGGCCCCTAACAACTCTTCCTGTGGAAATCTCTTCTCTCGTCTAAACACATTGCATCCTGTCCTGTCACAAAACCTTCAATGTTTTGCATAATGCTTTGCTTTCATCCCCAGGAATTGCCAGCGTGGTTGCAGGCCATCCCCTGGACACGGTCAAGGTAAAACACTTTGAACTGTGTTCACGTGACACCACCCAAATCCCCATCAATTCAGACCTTCTGTCTAGCTGATGCCTCAAAGGACCTTCACTTCTCCCAAAGGGGAATTTGGAATGTTTTCACAGACTTTCTTCCTCTCCAATGCTCTTTTTGAATGAGGAACTGAAAGAACTGACTGATACGTGTTCCTCTGTGGAGAATTAATGCTGAAAATTAACCTGGCCTTACTTAATGTGCAGTTCACTGAACAGTTCTGCCAATGTTTTATTGAACTTTGCCACAGACTAGTATTCAAAGGGCAAGGAGGGTACTGTATTTGTTTTGCTGCAGGCACATTTTTATGTGTTTTCCTAGTGCTGGCAATGCTGAAAGGGCAGAGTGCTGAAATTGCTATCCCAGGGCTGTGACACACAGTATTTATGATTCCTGCATGATAATTATTCCTCCAACAGAAGGATTTAGAGAAGTAAGAAAATATTTGTCAGCATGATGCAGACAAGCCCATGCACACACCAATGCATCCTGACTCAACCAAGCTGACCATCCCTACTGATGCAGAGATAGGGAGGAGGATCCTGTTCCTTGCTTTTTTTGTACAGGCATTTCTGGGCAGCTTTCATCACTTTAGCTTCTCTGCCCTTGTTGGAGTTGTTCAGCCTGAAGAATAGAAGGCTCCAAAGAAATCTTACTGTGGCCTTCCTGTACTTGAAGGGGGCCTAAAATAAAGAGAATTTTTAGCAGGGCCCATTGCAATAGGACAAGGGGTAGTGGTTTTAAATAGAAAGAGAATAGGTTTAGATTAGATATAAAGTTTGTAAAACACTGGCACAGGCTGCCCAGAGAGGTAGGGAGATGTCCCATCCCTGGAAACATTCAAGAGCAGGATGGATGGGGCTCTGAGCAACCTGGTCTGGTTGGAGATATCCCTGCTCACTGCAGGGAGGTTGAACTAGATGACCTTAAAAGATCCCTTTCAACTCAAGCTATTCTAAAGTCTGTGACTCTGTGTTCCCTGCTCTGGTTCAAGCCTGGCTCTGGCACCAGGCAGGGCTGCCAGGTGTGGCAAACCCAAAAGCCACTGGTTGTGTTTGCACCTTGAAGACCTTTGGGGGGTGATGCCGAGGAGGCAGGGCCCAGCACGGCCCACACCACATCCCTTCCCCAGCCATCACAGCCATCCCCTTGCACACTGCAGGCTCTCCTGGGATCAGGAGATGCCCAGCCAGCCCTACCTTTCTGAGATGCTCAAGTGATCCCAGCCCCAAGGGCATCCCTGTGCCAAGGTGGGTGCAGACCCCAGGCAGGGGGAGCCCCAAGGCTGCCCACACCACCCAGCCACGGGCAGGGCACGGGCAGCAAAGGCAGGCTCTGCCCCGTGCTGCCAAGGCCATCCCCCTCTCAGGCCGGTGGTCATGGCATCACTGCCTGGTTTGGGAGAGTTTGGCAATGAGAATCCTGCTGAGAAACATCAAGCTTCTGGATGCCAAGAAAGAGCAGGCCCATCCTTCAGTGCTTATAAAGACAACTGTCAGGCTGCTCCCTCTGTTGCTCTCTGCTTTGGGCAAGGCTTTGCCTTGGGAATACCAAGTAGGCAGACTGGTTATCTTTCCAAATTCAGGAGCAGGAAAGTGGAAAAGAGGGTTTTTACACAGCACTAGGCCAGCAAAGGGGCTGCTCAGCAGCATCTGCAGCCTCTGGAGGATCAGGGGTCTTTGCCCATCTGGGGGAGGAAGCAGGACTGAGTGTAAGGCTCTGTGGAGTAAGTGGCATCTACACCACAGTTCCCATCAAGCCACCTCTTCCCCCTCCAGCTACCTCTTCCCATCATTGCTGCTTCCATCAAACCCCAGCAGCTGTTCTTTCCTACATCCTTTAAAAACTCTAGAAGTTGTGCCTTTACTCACTTTTCATCCTCCCCATTGCATTCATTTCTGCAGAACTTTCTTCCTCTTCTGGGTGCCACCCAAGAGCCCTGTCTATTCAAAACATATCAAAAAGGAGAACTTTCCAGAGGTATATCCATACTGGTAGTAGCTGACTCTGTCAGAGATGCCAGCAGGGCTTTCAGTGCCGGGTGTTAACAGATTAGCTAAGGGACATGTGTGTGAGAAATGGATCATGAGAACACCCAGCTGCCCTTAGTTACTCAAAAAATATATTAACTTGAACCTCTAAATAGCTGGTTACTGGGTAAAAGAAAAAAAAAAACAAGCCCATGGAGGCAAAGCAGAAATGTCTGGGCTAAGATGAAGCCAGGAGGGGACTCAGGGCTGGGCACTGGGGTCGCTCGGGGTGCAGCCCCCTTCCCCTGGTGCCCCCCAGCCCCGTTATCCCCAGTGTGAGTCACGGTGTGCCCGGTCTGCACCCGTGGCCTGGGCCTGCCCACGTTACACAACGTGTGCTACGTGAGCCATGGCAGCATCTTCATGTGCCAGCTTGTTCTGAGGGCTCTGTAAATATTCTGCTTTCGCTGCTGCTTCTCTGTGGCCTCTGGCCAGGCCTGGAGTGGAGCGAGGATGCTCCATGTGTGCAAACAGCTGCATGGAGCCACCCTGGGGTGAGGGGCGAGCCTGGGCTGAGGGGTCAACACAGACTTTGGTCCCTCCTGCTCCTGCCAGGGTCCCACGGTGGCACTGGCAGCCCCTTGCAGGGCTCTGGGCCAAATGATTGTGCCATCCAACCTGCCGTTTGCCATCCAAAAGCTCCCACCAGTCATGAATTCTGGTGGACACACATTCCCTTGGGATTTAAATTCCCAAATGACTTCCTGCTTCACCCTGGTGTAAATCAGGGCCGAGCCAGCGGAGGGATTGGACACTGTCCCTCCAGTGCAGCTTGGCAGTGTCCCTTCAGGCTTCATTGCTAGCAGCAGTGCTGATAAATACAGTCAAAAATGTCATCCTCATTCCCTAGAAACATTCCTGATGGAGCATGTGTGTCTTTCTATGAAAAATGAGCTCTGGCCTCAGCCAAGATGAAGCCTGAGGTGCTGTGAAGTGAACAGTGTTTCCATTTCCTGGCACACCTCTAAGCCCAAAAAATGCATCCCTTGTTAGGATGTTTCTAGTACTACCTTGCGAGCAGCTTGAACGAAAGATGATCTAAATATAAACATACAAGAAGGGAAAATGCTTCATCCTATAGGCTTTGTTGTGACTTACACGCCATTTCTTATATCTGTTGGAAGGTGTATAACCAAATCGCTTTCCAGAAATAAAATGTCTTTTTTTTTGAAATTATGTGAAAATGTATTTTTGAATGAAGCATGGAGAATTTCTGAGATGGCACTGAATTATTTTAGCTCCAATTAGTATCTGTGTGTCTTAAAATCCACCTTGGAGCAGAAGGGCCCCAGAAGTCTCCCAGGGGAGCTCACCTCTCCTCTCTTTGCAACACACCCCAGCCTTCCCTGAGAGTCTCCAAATGGAGAAGACCACATCACTCTCCAACTTCCACATAAATCAGGCCCTTGCCAATGACAGCACTGCACACCAGCAGCCTGCTGTGCTGGGTCAGGGTGGCTGGTCCAGACTGGAGAGCAATTTGGCAGTCATTGATTCCAGATGTTGCAGAGAGCTTCAGGCTGTGAGATCCCACTTAGCCTTGCTTCTGGCAAAGTTCAAGAGGGTGGATGCACATATATCTTATTTTATTGCTCAGCTCTCTTTACGAGTAAGGAAGGACTTGCTCTCAAAGCAAAGTACACATTGTTTACGTAGCATGAGCTTTCATTGGGCTGGAAGCATAGGATTTTAATCACATTTTACAAATGTCTTTTGCAGACGCGTTTGCAAGCTGGACAAGGATATGGAAATACACTCAAGTGTGTTCTCACTGTGTACAGAAATGAGTCTGTAAGTACTTCATCGTACTTTAAATGTGCTGGTAGAAAGTGCAAGTCAATAACTATGTAAATACATAAAGGAATTGTACAAAATGCTGTTGACACCAGCAGTTATATAAAGACCAATAAAGTTGATGCAATTGAGCCTGCAAATCCCTACAGCCTTCTCTTGCTTAACTCTAAGGTAACCCTCTTGGTGACTCCTATAGGGAAAAGAGAGATTCCCTGGCATGGAATGATCAGTGTCTCCGCATGGGTTAGGGTCTTGCATCCACAGTGACTCTTTTGCCTGATCCCACTGGCAAAGGTCTCCCAGAGGGATTTTGCTGACTTTGGTGAAGCCAGAACAAACCCTGCCTACACGAGGAACTTCTACGTGGGTTCCTGTGCTTTCAACCATATCCTGTATTCTGCACAATCTTTACAAGCCTTTAGCAGCATGAACCAATTTCCTTTGCTCAGCATGTGCAAACAGTTGGTTCCAGGAGACATCTGCTACTCGGATTTGCATTTCATCCCTGACTATGACAGGGGATTGGAATGAGCTGACCTTCAAAGTCCTTTCCAACCCAAACCATTCTATGATTCTGTGATTTCTAACCTGAAAGACAAGTTGGGGTTTACACTGCTCAGTCTCCTAAGCCCTGCTCCCTTTCCTGGGTAGCTGGCTGGCTTCTTCAAGGGCATGTCCTTCCCGCTGGCCAGCATCGGCATCTACAGCTCCGTGGTGTTCGGTGTCTTCAGCAACACGCAGCGGTTCCTCAGCCAGCTCCGCCACGGGGACCCGGCCGCCGCGCCGTCGCTCAGCGACATGACTCTGGCCAGCATCGTGGCAGGGGTCATCTCCGTGGGCATTGGCACTCCCGTGGAACTGGTCAAGATAAGGCTACAGATGCAAACACAGCCATACACCAAAGGTAGGAAGCAAGAGTTTCTTCTTCCTGTCTCTGCCAGTCTTTGGTGCATACACAGAGCTTTACAACAACTTTGTTCAAGGCCAGGCTCTCTGCTGCCTTGTGCTTCTGCGGTTGGGCTAAAAATTCCCCCTTTGGCCTGAGGATGGACCCCATCCTGCTCAGCCCAAGGAGAGGGTTTTTATCAATGGCATTTCCAGCCAGCTGGGATCTATGAGGAACACGAGGCAGGTCTGCTCAAGACCAAAAGCTGAAGGAACTGTGAGTCCCTGGGCTGTGGGGTCCCCTGGAGATCCCAGCAGCAGCACCATGGCTGCCAGCAGCAATGCCAGCTCCCCATCTCCCTCTGCATGCTCTCAGTCCCACATAGATTTGCCCATAAACCTCTGTTATTCCACCCTTCTCTGTTCAAAAGCAGAAGTTTCCCATTTCTTTTAAAAAAACGCTGACTTATTTCACACAAGGTGCCAGGTAGCCCAGGTGTGGGCAGGATGGGTCAGGAGGGGACACCAGCAGGATGGCAGTGGGTGGCTGTTCCCTGCCCACAAGCTGCAGGCAGAAGGAGCTGCCTTGGCTCTAGACAGCAGCTGAATTCCATTACAGGCTGTCAGTGTGGAGCGAACCCCACCAGGGCACATGCACAGCTGAATGAAGGCATGGAGCAGCTTCAGAGCTGAACAGCATGGATTTCAGCATTTCACCTTTCCCACAATTACAGTCATGGTGTGTAACTGTGAAATGCTGGCATTTTTCTGTTTCTTTGACAAAACAATATCCTGTCTGTTTTTAAAGCCTCCATGCTGCTTGGCAGCCTAATGCCTTTTACAAAAATGACTTGGTCTGCATGGGAAGGGCCAGATTCTGAAGATGTTAAGGCTTTCAAGTATGTGACTTGGCATAAGTCGAAGTTAAAATCCATGAAAATTGGGCACATTGCCTTAAACTTATTGGAAATCTCACTGGGCACATACCTATTGGAAGGTATGCCACTCATCTAAGAAAAATCTGTCTCAAAGTGTCTAAATGTTTTCTGAAAATGGACCTAAGTACTCTCTCCTAAAACTTCTTCTCCATGCTATCTGTTGACCCCAGCAGAAGAAACTGGATGGCGGTGACTTCTAATCGATGGCAGTGGGCTTTGGAGAGGAGTTCTGAGGCAATATATCTATTTTAACAGTTGTATCCTTTTTTTCTTTTTTTGTAGCAAACAAACTAAATTCCACAGTTCCTGGATCTCCTGTGTACAGAGGCCCAATTCACTGCTTAAGGACAATCCTACAGAAAGAGGGGATAGCAGGAGTATACCGAGGCAACGTAGCAATGCTCCTGAGGGATGTTCCCGGGTACTGCGCCTATTTCATCCCTTATGCAATGTTCTGCGACTGGATAACTCCTGATGGAAGCATTTCTCCTAATCCCTTCTCTATCTGGGTGGCAGGGGGTGTAGCAGGTAAGCACCTTTACTTCCTCACAGCACTGGCGAAACAAGGACAGGAAGGTTCTCAGGGCAGATTACGAAGGTGACTCAAGAGCCAGGAGGGGACATGGGACTGAATGACCTTCCTCCCCCAGGGCTGGGTTCCCTGGCACCACAGCTGCACTTCATGACTTGACAAACTTCATGGAAGTCGTGTTATCAGACCTTCATTGGGCTAAGTGTCAGTGAAGAGGAGAACAGACAGTGCCTTCCTCTCCCTGGATGCCTCAGGGCAGCCTGCCAATCACATTGCCAGGGATGGCAGCCAAGATGCCTCCAGAAGAGAACTTCAACCTGTTGGCTGCCCACCAGGAGGGTGTGCACCTACCCACACCTAGCAGAAGCACAGTTGACTGATACTGATCTTCTTCTTTTTATCATGTGTACACTTGCCAGTAAGACTGGCATGTGCATCCCCCACCATGTGAAAGGCCACCCCTACACCCACTCCCCACTTCTTGGCCATTTCTAAATTGCAGATCCATAAAGGTAAGTCAATCCTTAGCTCAGGTAATGATAACAAAATGCCTCCTCCATTTATCCTCAAATAAAGAGGCCCCTGGTGCATCTGGATAGCTTTTCTAGTGTGCCCCAACACTCACGTAAGTCCAGACAAACCCTTGTCTGTCCAGCTGGGCCACGGATTGCAGTCGTGTACTGATCTTTCCAGAGGCAAACCATCCCACTCACCTGCAGGCTGATCAATGGAAATAGGTGTTACTTTAGAGGAATGACAGGGTATCTCACTGTGTGGAGCCTAATCCTGGCAGCCTGAGATGCACCTACCTCTTATTGGAATTGTCTGAAGACTCCGTTTTGTCTGAAACCGTCCCAAGCGGCAGCTCAGGCTCTTCCCACGGCATGTCCATGTCCCACCAGAAGCACAGCAGAAGATGTATTTGCACCTGGAGAAGCCCCTCTTGGGTTGCCTGTATCTGATCAGCAGCATAACCTCCAAAATTTGAATGCTTCTTCCAGAAACAGAGAACTTTCTTCCAGAAATACTGTTTCTGTACCTGAGCAGGGTGAATGCCCTGACATGAAAATAGCATGAATATGATGTGATAGATGAGAGGCGAATTTCTGAGTTCACTGACCTGAAGCCAAGGAAGTACAGAGAAGGAATTATTCAAAATACATCTGCATTTTTCCAGGAGCTGTTTCCTGGGCAGTGTGTACTCCAATGGACGTTGTGAAAAGTCGACTTCAGGCAGATGGAGTTTATTTAAACCAGTACAAAGGGACCCTTGACTGCATGTTGCAGAGCTACCAGAACGAGGGCTTAAAAGTAAGTGATATTTGAAGTAAAATCTGGTTATTAGGTATTTGTCAATTGGAAAATACAATGGCTGTTAAAAACCTATCTGCAGGGTTGACAGACAGCTAAACCCAGTTAGTGCTAAATTATTACAATGGCAGTAGGTAATTATAGTGTAGATTCCTTCTAAATCAAATTGTGAGAGTAATAATGCACGCAACATAATGAAGAAATGAATGACTGAGGGTCACACGCTGCTGATGTAATTACCTTCAAACAGCATTTCATGTTAGTGCACTTAATCATGGATTTAATTTGACTTATCATAAATCAGAGGTAGAAAGTCTCACCTCTGTGATTACTTCTGGAAAATGCAGAGGTCAATTGTTTCCCCTTGACTTTGGTGTCAATGAACCAGTGCTGGTGGGACTGTCCTGGCACCCTGGGTGTGTCTGGTCACCTCGGGCAATGCTTTGGTGGAACCAATGCTGCTTTTGCACTGCTTGCCCTCATTTTGCACCAAGATAGTTGATTGTCAGTGTTCTTAAATAAGAATTGCTTTAGTTTTGAACATGAAGAAGGGCTGTGTGCCAAAAATCTTATCTCCCTTTTCTGACTTTGTCTGTTAGTGTAATAAAAGATATTTGCTCTACCTGCAAACCTTGCCTCAGTTAAATGTGAATGGCAGAGAACAAGGGTTTGCAGCTTTATTGCACTGCCAAGGCATGGTTGTGGAAGTAACATCTTCTGATACTGAAATAAATCTGTATTTATCATTGGAACAGCATGTCGTCTCTTAGCTCCGAAGTGTTAATTTTCACATTCTGAGAGAAATGTAACAAGTTACAAACAGGAAAATAACCTGCAAAATCACAAGTCAGTGTGATTTCAGTATTTGCCAACATGCCACTATGTTATGCCAGCTGTCACAGGAACCTGTGGTCTGGTTCAGTTTTTGCAACTGAGTGAAGAAAGTCACATTCACGTGAAGCACAAGCACCTGGAGAGATGCTGAGGACTGTGCTTGGACAGCCAGAGGGGGGACAGGGTGCCCAGGCTCTATGGTACCTGCCTTGTGCATTCCACTTGGTGTGGAACTTTCACAGTAGGGTGGCTGAAACGGGAATTTCCATGGCTTTTCTCTTCTCTCTCCATCCTCATCCTCACCCTCTGCCCTCCTTGTCCTGCCTGAACTAACAACTAAAAGGGTTTTCTGCTGGAGTTCTGTACTTCTTGTAGTTTTTCTGGTGTCACATCTGGCACCTGCCCCAAAGCCATCAGTAGGATTGAGTAATAGTTGATAGCAAGACTGGCTCCTGCTCTCGTAAGGAAAATCTTTTTAAATGTTGGGAGACTCACAACTGACAAATGGCAAACCCAGGGCTGGATGTTTTCATTCTGGGACAAAGGAACAGCATTCTCAGTGCTAGAAATAACTGCCTGATGTACACAAAGAAATGCAACTATAACACTTGTCTTTCTCCATAGCCAGGTGTGTTCATTCTGATAAGAAAAATTTATGCCTCTGGACTTTTCATCCTAAATCTTCATTATTTTTTAGCTTGGCTCTCTCGTGTTACTTTATGGATAATGCAAAAACATTGAATTTCCTCCCAGAAACTTCTCTTGCCTAACAAAATAAAACATCCCAATAAATCATAATATCCTAAATGCCCCAACATTGCAATTTCACATTGCAAGCTTTATCTAAACTATGTGAGCAGATTTTGATTTTGTCTCAAACAAGTCAGCACTATGCTTAGGATTTATCGAACACAAGATATGATGATCATGTTTAGTAAAGTTCAGTAATTTCAGGGGAAAAACTGGTTATATGCTTAAATCTAAGGGCTTCTGATCTTGTGGCCAAGATTTTTCATGGGTTTTTTTACAGTAGCTGTGGGAACTTTGCTGTCATAAAGCCTGGAAAGGGGTTTGATTGCTGATGTTCCTTTTCATGTCTATTCTGAACTTGTGGTGTTTAGATTATGACTTGTGGTGATGAGCCTTGGTGGTTAATGGGGTGATTTTGTGAGAAACAGGCCAGCAGAGATACCCCCTGCAACCATCATATTGCGAGCAGACTCACCCCAAAGTGAGCAGTTTGTGCACATCCTGGCACACACCAGGGTGTGGTGTTTGTATCAAGAGAGGTTCAAAGGGAGACCAGTCAAGGCCAGGAGTCAGGAGTGACAAGGCTTTTTCAAAAGCATTTTACTGTTCAAGCATTTAAAAGCCACATAAGCTTTCACTTTTGTAAGTGCCAGCATCTTTTAAAAAGAAATACATTGAGCAGAAAAAGGAAAGCAGGAAGCTGGTATTTATTATCTTAATTAAAGAAGGCGCTGGGTTATGTGTGGGTACTGAAGTTTCACCTTAGGAAGACTCGTGAAAATACCAGCTTCTATTGAGTATTTTTCCCAAAGGCAGTACTGAGAGAGTTCTCACAAGGTACAGAGGAAGCCTGGTTTTCAGTTGATTGAGAAATTCCTTCTACGCTCAAAGGTGAAACCTGAAAAATAGTCCCTGTGGCACAGTGCCCGCACGGCTGGGCTGGCTCGCAGCCACACCGCTCCCTCTCCACTTGCCAAACGTCTCCTGTGCCCACAGACCCAGCCCCGCTGGTCAGGGCATTTCCTGCACGAAAACAGAGCCTTCTTGTACCTTGTTTGTGTGATCCCCACATGCGTATGTATGCAAAGGGAAGGAAGGCCTGGTTGGATGAGGCTTGGAGCAATGTGGTCTAGGGGAAGTGTCCCTGTCCACGGCAGGGGGTTGGAACAAGGTGAGCTTGAAGGTCCCTTCCAACCCAGAGAACTTTGGTTCTGTCACCCTATGACTGTAGCTGGGTAGGACAACACTGGAAGACATTTTAGATTTCTTGCTTTCTGTTTTACACCAGTTCCATGAAACCAGTTTTTACCCTTTACTTCTTGTAGCTCTGGCTGGTATCTACAGATGGGGGTCCATAGGGAGCATGGAGCACAGTGATACCAAACCAGTGACTTCTGCCACAGTGTTCCCATTCCCCAGTGCAGACCTCAGCTAAGACCAGCAGTGGGAGCGTATCTTCCAAGCAAACCCAAAAGATTTGGTTCTTCACAATCCCACCATGACTTCATTCAACATTTTCTTCCTCTCCTTAAAATTGTCAGTATGTTCCTATGCTCTAACCTTTCTCCATTCCCAACAGGTCTTTTGTAGGGGCCTCATGGTCAACACAGTGCGAGGATTCCCATCGAGTGCAGCCATGTTTCTTGGCTATGAACTTTCTCTCAAAGCAATGAAAAGATGCCAAACTGAGACCAATCCCTAACTTCCAGGTCAGCACATAAAGATCCTCTAGCTTTATTGAAATTAGAGAATTAATCTTTGAATCAAATAGAGTTGCAATTGTACAGATCCTCTGAAAGTCATACAACCTACATGGGTACCTACACCTGAATAGCCAAACACAATTTGGGTCTGTGGGATTCAGAGCAGGCAGCAAATGTGCCAGTGGATTTTAGTTTCAGTCCACATCTCCTGGTGCTTCACTGTAATCTGTTCTGACTGTTGCGATTATTTTAATTAATATCAATCAGAAATAAAAATTTGAAAGGAGATTATTCTCTAATATTGTATTAGTTTTGAAATATCATTTTTACTATAGTCCCTGCACAGTATTCTTTCCTCCCCTGTTCCATCCACAAAAATATGAAACTAAGCTCTTTCAAAGTGCCTTGACTATCAAGTCACTGTTTCACTCTTTCCCTCATTAACTTAGAGTTGCATAAAGGAGCAGCATTAAAAATATCTGTTTAAAGAAACTTTTTTAGCAGCTAGATACTCAAGATTTTTCTTGGCAGTCTTTGCGGTTTTCTGCAGTACTTCATAAATCTCCTTCTTTCTTATTTCAAAAGTGTTGCCAAGAAGACCAGAAAGTCTCCTGCTTTCCTGAGCCAGATCAGCAGTGTGGTGTTGGTGAGGGCTCAGCTACTCTGACTGAAGACTCCCATCCTGCACCTACAGCAACTGCTGTGGACACGTGGTCCGAAAATCGCACCAGCTCAATCAAATCCAAAGACTATTTTATTACCAAATCTTTCACTGTTGACTAAGAGCACCTTAATAATTCCAGTGGTGGTGGTGGGCTTCTTCATCAATGACATTTCTCCTGTTGAACCAGGAAGACAACTTACTTCCCCTTCCCAAGGAATGTACCCAAGCCAGCTCACCTCACATCACCAAGGGAGCGTCTTTTGTACAACACGGCGTTATAACACTCGTCTTTTTTTATGAACAAGGAAAGGAGGAAATGTGGTGGGTACACAGGTGCTTTTTCTGTAAGCAGGTCTGGATTTCCACCAAATCCTAGCTTGCTTTTAGGTTCAAAGAAGTGGGTGAATCCTCCCATACAAACACTTGTGTTCTACAACACAGTTTGGCACAATTTAGCACAGTACCATGAAAAATGTGAAGGGCTTCAACAACTTCAGCCTGTTATCCAAGGTATAAATTAAATTGGAAAACAGGAGGATGTTAAATTCAGAGACTAAGCTGCTTTTTTTTTAATACAGAAAACAATAAAACAAGTCTGCATTTCATATAGAAGGCTGCCTATTAATTTACACAGCTTGCCAGGTGCAGCCCTCTAGGGACTGGCTTGAGGTATCTCATTACACCTTCTGAGCTCCCTGATGTGACTTGCCAGCTGCCAAAACCTGCAGACATCACTTTGTAGCCTTGAGCAGACCATCACCAAAGGAAGTCTCTCTAGGACACAGTATGTTTCAGACCTCCAGCTCTGTGCTGGAATCCCTCTGAGACCACTGGGGCAGGGCCAGTCTCTCTTTGGTCTACCTCAGCCTCTCAATTATTCCAAGACCTTTTACATCATGATTATTTCTGTTTATGCTGTTAAATATCCTTATGGTTTATTTTCTAAGCATGGAGATTTTGATGCCAAAGCCCAAGAAGAACCAGCTTTGCTGCGACAAGAGGACCCTGGTGGCACTGGCAGGAGAGGCCAAGGGGTAACTGGCTCACATGCAGGGGGACACATGGCATGGGGGAATAATCTAGGACAACACTTCATCTGGGAAATGTTCTAGAGGAACAGCTCTTCCTCTGGAGAAGAGCTCTGAGGGAAAAGCCCAGTGATTGCAATTTCAGCAGATGCCTTCAAAAAAGGGTTTCTGAAGACAATGTGCAGCAGCTGTCCAGCTTTCCTCTGTTAAAGGAGAAGGAAAGAGAAACTCCTATGTCCTCTTCCCTGGATGAATGGAGGAAATGGTCACAATGCTTGAAGATCTCAGCAGAAAGTGCCTAAAACTTTGGGTCTGGAGCAGTACTTGGAAATGGGGTCACTTTCTTTGGGCTCCTCATCACTGGGGTCCAGATTAAAAACAGAAGTGTGGGTGCTCCCAGAACTGGCCTTAAAATGGGGAAAAAACAGCTGGTGTTGCTTCATCTCAGGACTTGAAGGTGAGAAGGCTCACAGTGCCTTTGATCTTCTTGAGGACACATGGAACTGTTTTCAATAAACAATATGGAAAAATTGTTGAGCCTTCACAAAAGTATTTGTTGCTGGCTGCATTTAAGGATTCACCCTTTCCATGTTGCCTATTTTAATGCATGTATGTAAAACATGTTTTTTAGATGGATAATATCATGTGTCTCCAGGGATAATACTTGGGCAGACTACTTTTTTAATGCAAATAAATGGTGTGTTTATCTGCCTGCATAATGTAAAATGGACCATGAATTAATTAAACTGATGAGTTCACAGCAAGCTGTGTATCTGCATGATCCTGCCCTCATGGTGCCCAGGTTCCATCCATTCAGTGCTCCCTGGGTGTAAAGCCCTGAGACCCACGTTGGAGTTGCAAGGTGTATTTCATGATATTATTCATCCAATTAAACCAATTTTGAGTTTGGAGCCCAGGATTTGCCTGGACAAAACTCTTGTGAAGCATATACCTGCCAGAAGGAGCTGTCAGGGAGAGCCATGGGCAAGTTGGTGTGGAGAGGGAGCAGAGGACAGAAAGCTACTCTATATAATATAAATACACATAATATAAATATAAAATCATGAAGAATAAGTGGGAAGTGAATATAAAGCTTTGGCCACTTGATGGCATCATCAATCCTGGGAGCACAATCATGTGCTGCTCACCGGAGCTGCCTGGCAACCCCTCAGTGTCTTGTCCATTCAACCCCGAGCCCAAGTCTGCCACCAGACCAGCACATATTCCCTTCCCCATGGGCAGCCCCACACTGGACAGCTTCTAGATGATTCTGGGGTGACCCTGCCCTGCTAAAGGCTGCTCTGGTCTGGCAGCACTGGAGGTGAGCCCTGGACACACTGGTTAATCAGTGCATCACCCCATTAGCAATCACAGAAAAACCACCAAAGAGGCAAAGCAACTCTTGGCTGGAGCACGAGGGTTTCAAAGGTGACAGCAGCACAGGCCACTGTGAAGGAGATTCGGCTGCCTCTGGGCCACTCCTGGTGACCAAGGACACCTTAGGGTTGGACAAGGAGCTTTTGAGGCGCAGCACTCTGTGATAGCCCTCGCTGTGACTGATCACATCCCTGGGAAGTGCTCAAGGCCAGGTTGCCCAGGGCCCTGGTTTAGTGGAAGGTGTCCCTGCCCATGGAAGGACACGAGCTCCAAGATCCTTTCCAACCCAAAGCCTTCTATGGTTCTACGATCCCTGCACACAGAGCCTGATAGACAGTTTAGTCTTGCTTTTGCAGCAGTGAGTGTGTGGCTGTGTCACCAGCGAAAGAGGTCCAGAGGTGCTGGGGTTGTGTGACACCACAGGGGGTCAGCCCCATGTCCCAGAGATGAGGGATGGCAATTACAATTCATACACACAGACTTGACAGGTCTGTGTATTGTGAATAATCTTCTGTATGATATATAGAATACATTAAATTTTGGAAATTATATCAGTATCATTATCCATGGATAGAAATTAGGATCTCTAAAGAATTTTTCAGGGACCTGGTGATGGGAGTTTCTTGCCTGGCAGGCAGACAGGCAGGCACACAGCTGATTCAGTGGGGCACTGATTACATATGTTGGCAGTTTTGTCTCTGAATTACAAAAAAGAAAACTCCTGTGCCAACAGAATTCAGAATATGGACCAGCTCCTTTGTCAGTGCTCTGTCTGTACTGACCTGCTGTCAGTGGCATGTTCCACACACATGCTGGAGTGCTGGAACCCATCTGCTTGGTAGGTTGTTCAAGGTATTTACAGAGCCCCATATTTCAATAATAAATGCAGTAAATCCTGAAATTGTCAAAAAATGAGAAGGGAGACCAGAAGGACCAGGGATACCTACTTGTATGTGTTTGTTACCTGGATTATGAAAGCATAATCAGACCTGTCATCGCTCAAATAAGTCTGTAATTGCCCAACTTTCATGTCTCTGGTGGTATTCCAGCTCTTACAACAGCCTGTATTACTTAATGAGATGCTGGCTGTTTTTCACACTTTATAAACTATTTAGTGCTATGGAAGGAAAAAAAATGGTAACAGCAGCTTATTTCCTTAACTGAAAAAAAGCCAATCAAACAGGAACCAATCTCCCAGTGAAAATCTGTTTTTCTAGAAAACAGCCCTGACCTGGATGAAGGCCTTGAGGCTGGGAGAAGCTTTGTGACATCTGTGGTGCATGGGGTGGGAAGAGGCTGGTGCTGCCCAGCAGTTTTAGCACCTACTGAAACCCTACCTGTAAAGGTCTTTTCCAACCTAAATGATTTTATGATGGCCCTAAGCCAGGCTGAGATTTTCTCACGCCCCGGGAGTCCCTGCTTGGTGTGTCCCCACCACAGGGGAAGGCAAGATCACAGTCCACATCTCAGTTTCTCTTTTTCTGAGACAGAGGAGTAGGTGACGTCTTTGCAGGCATTACGATATATCTCTTTAGTTTATCTGAAGTTCTTTGTTTTGTCATAGAGGTTGTTATAGTAGAGATTCTTCTCGTAAGTATGGCGTTCATGTCAGCCAAGAAGGCTGTCCTGTATGTGTGAAGAAAAAGTAAAGTGTAGAGCCAGAAAAATCATGAGATCCAAGGAGACAAGTGGCAAGAAGTTCAAGTTCTAAATCGAATGTAAATTGCACAAGAACAGCTTCCTCTCTCTAAAGCCATCTTCTTCCTATATATGCTCCTTCAGTAACACACAGACTGATCACTACCAGTTAGATAAGCAGTATGTAGAGTGTCCTTCCAGAGACAGGCTCCAAAAGGAATGAAGCCATGAAGCGAGGGGGAATTTAAGTAGTCACACTGATTTTCAAGGCAGTTTTCCTAAACTGTAGATCCTGTGACAGCTCCAGAATCAAGTGGAACAACCAACCTGTTAGGAACCACTTGTGCAGCAGAAGCGCTTTTTTTTTAAGGGGATTGCAGAGGTCCCATGTGCAGTTTCACTGTGAGATATAAAGTGCTGGGTACATCAAGAAATCCTTGCTTGGTAAGGGTGAAATTCTAAGGCTACTGGGCTGTACAACACCCCGTCTCTGAAGAGAATACAAAGGTCCTGTTTGAGTGATGGAGAAAGCAATGGATAACCTTGGGTCACAAGGAGAATGACTTGGAGAAACCAGAACCTTGCAAGCAGGAAAGAACACACTGAGACTGCGTGCCACCAACACCTGCTGCATCAAACTGGCACCTGCATGGCCTCACCTCTGTGAAAGCACCAGGACTTAGCTCATCTGCATGCAATGCTCTGTACTCCCATGTTTCAAAATATTTTATCACTAATGTAGTCTACTTCAAACACAGTATAGAAACACATAGCATCGAAAATAAAATCCTGCCAATTCTCATGGATAGGGGCCAGCTTGTTCTTACTTATGCAACTAGGTGGGAACCAATATAAGTGCCTGCTTCAATGTTAAATTACTATTGCTGTGTTTCCATCAAGCAGCCTGCAGGTAGATTTTCAACACTTCCAGCATGAAAAGCGAGCTGTGATGTGGGGCTGGCTGGTGAAGAGCTCTAACAGCTATGGAGTGAATGCCTCGTGCTGCCTGTCTGTCCTGCATGTTCAGCCTCCCTCTGCATGCTGTGCTGAGTGGGAAATCCAGCACACAGGGTCATCGCACAGAGGGACAAGCAAGGAAGGGTGAGTGGACTTCTGATGTGAGAGCACTCAATGTTTTTCTTTCCTGGTATAAAAGCAGTCAGGCCACAAAAGAAGATACTGGAAAAAGACAGGAAAAATCTTAAAACACAAGAGAACTGGTGACCTCTATTGTCAATTCCTGCTGCCTTCTGCCTGCTTTAAGAGATGGTTGGTTGTGGGAAGCATTTTCACTATGCACAACACACAGCATGGCTGGCCTGTTGCTGTCAGGGCTTTTTTCTTTTAGATGCCTGGGCTCTTGCTAAGTATCACTGCAACATGGAAAGCTTGGCTCAACCCAGGCCAGCTCTGGTGACTGTACTATTGCATGAAACAAGGAGGACTTGCAGCTCTGAAGGTCTCTCTCTGAAGGTCTCTCGTGCTCTCCTCTCTCACAGCTCCTGAGTGACACGAGTGTTTGTTAATAAGCTAAAATGGCTCCAAATTAATTAAAACTCTTATGAAAGTAATGAGACCTCCATTACCTACAGAAGCTAATGTGAGTCCTGAGGACATCCTGTGGTCCATCTGCTAGGGCAGAGCACAGCATTGGCTCTCAGGGTGCCACTACCCTCTTGGATTGGATTGAATCTGAAATGTTCCCTGATCTGAAATGTTCATCAGGATTTGATGCGTTTCCATTATAAGTAATCTGGCTATTACTATGCTATGGTTTACCCTTTCACAAAGGGATTAGAATGCCCCTATTTTCCTTTATTTCTACATTAGCATATGTCATCTTTATCTAAGAGAAAGGGAAAAAAACACTACAAGCCACCTTATCTCTGAAAAACGAAACTATGAATAGCACCTCTTCATTTCCGGTCTTTGCATCTCTTCCATCTTGATCAGTGCACACAGCAAACGTAAAACAAACTGGTTTGTTATCTGGGTGTTTTTCCTCTGCAGGGAATTCTACATTAGAAAAGCCAAAATGTATAGAGATTCTTAGAAACTCTACACCGGGATGCACATTCTCTCATGAGAACTCATGAGAACTCGTAAGAACTCATAAACTCTGAAGGTTTATGCAAACCAGGTTAAAATATTGGTCTGGGAATTGGATGTTTTGTGCAGCAATTTTGGTCATTCAACCCAATTCAACCAAAGTAAAGAAAGAAAACGAAAAAAAAAAAGAAAATATATATCCCAAAGCATTTACAAATAAACCAAAAGTGTGCAGGACATTGGAGTCTCCAAAGGAGCCAGAACAAACTGCCTGTAAGAGACCACAGAAATACATTAGAGAGTTTTGTATATTCACCTTTTCCAAATAATCTGTTCTGAGTTGGAATCTCAATATCCCATCACTTGAAAGTTGATGGGCTGCCCCAGTGCTGGCAGTACCTGTGGTGATGGAGCTCTCTACCCACTCCTCACTCTGCTCCTCCACTGCACCCTGCCCACTGCATCCCTCAGCGTGTAGGGAAGTGGCAGGACATGGGGATACAGCATCTGCTGCTGTGTGGCTCTGCCCCAGGCTGACCACAGTGAGTTTCCCCACCCAGGTGTCCCCGTGGCAACACAGTGGATGTTTCTACAGGCTACTGTTCCCAGTACCTTTAAGGTTGGTGATCTTCATTTCATTTTTTTTGAGCAATGGATGAAAAACCTCTATTTCCTCTCCACATTTTGGTCTGTGTTGCTGAAAGAGAGATTATTGGAGAAGAGTGGATGATCAGCCACCTAGACCCGAGGACAGAAAATTAACCGGCAAATGACAACCTATTTGTGAAAATATGTTGCTGCAGCTTGTCATCATAATGAAGATTTTTAAAATATCAAAGTTAAATGTTTGAACAGTCTACTAAAAAGTTCCTCTTTTTGCTGGGATGGCATCAAATATTAATTTCTACAGCCTTGGATCAGCCTCTAAATGTCAGAAAAGAACCTAAACTCTCTAAAGAGAAGCTGCAACTGGTGCCACTCGCTCCTGCACCTCATCCACCTCGGCTCTAACCAATACACGGAGAGATCTTTCACTGCCAGTTTACTTCTGGTGATTTCTCCTTCACTGTAAATTGAATGCAGCTTCTCTAACAACTCATTTAGCCTGGAGCAACAACAGTGTGAGACAGATCTTACTAAGCAATCAAACAGAAATGCAAAGATGTAGAGATAGTGCTGGCACTGCTGGCAGAGTGACCGTGGGCAAGGAGGAACCACGGGCTTGGGAGCAGCTTGGAAGCAGCTCTGGAAGCTCTGCCATCCTGATTTGCACTTAGGAACAAAAATACAGACCTTGCCTTTTGGGCTATAGGCCTGGGAAGGAGTTATCTGATCTGCTCAATGCCCAGGGTCCATAATTACATCTCGTGTATGGAAAGGTCCTAATTATGTATCTTGCATACAAGTTATGACAACATTGCTTTTTACAGAGCATGGCAGCTGCACTGAGATGTCATTCCTTAGGTGACAAGGCCCTAGAGATCCTGCTAAGTACATCAGATTTTGTAAAATCCTTGCAAAGACAGTGTAGCAGTTGCTGGAGAAAATGGGATTTCTAATGAACATATTTTCCTTAAAAATAGACACAGTAGAAGTTCCTTGTTGTCACAAAGAGCCCCTTGCCCCTCTCTTCCATGACTTGTTACCATTTTCTTTGCACAACCTTGGCTAAATCAAAGATGCTTTTGAACTCTTTCCTGTAAAGAATGTAAAATCATTTTTTCAACCATCTGTGAAACCAAGTGTCTCACAAATGTTACATATAATTTATTTCCCTCAGGGATTAATGCTTTAAACTAATTTGGGCTTTACTGGCTGAACAAACAGAGACCAGCATGCCCACTGCTTTGCTTGGGCATAGAGCAGTTTCCTCGAAGGTGATGTACCTGTAACAGAAGTCTCTTTATTGCTTTTTAGGGAATCACAGGCTCTCAATCACAAATCAACTATTTTATTCTTCTCTAACTGTCCGGTGCCCTGAAAGATGCCACTGCCCGGCTCATGGATGCCAGCCATCCCCAGGGTATATTTATGCATCGTTGATCACAACACAGCCTGCTGTGAGCTTTAGCTTGCCAGGGGAGGGCCTCTGGCTTTTTCCAGGTGTTCCCTGGGGCCTGTGTGCAAGCCGTCCCTGCCTAATGGGCTCTGTACACTTTCCACACCGAATCACCTAAGGACAAATCTCGGTGAAAAGGCAGGAAGCATCCAGCCGAGCCCAGAGGAGATGCTGATGTGCAGGCAGGGGCAGGAGCAGCAGGAGCAGCAAGTCCTCCTCTGCTCCCCTTGCCAGCAGCAGAGTGACACTCAGCCAGGTGAACCCATTGCTGGTGGGCAAATGCCAGAGAAAAAACAGCTAATTGCAGCTCAGTGTTTTCTCTTTCCAGGACAGTTTCCAGAGGGATCACACTTATCCTTCAGCCAGACTGACCAGAAGAAGTCTCAAGCTTTTGGACGAGACTTTTAAGGCACAATGGGACTTACAGCAAACAGAAGGGAAGCTTAGAAGTCAACCCTGGGGATTTAAAAGAAATCTGAAGGGCTAACACTTGCTCTGTCAAGGTGTGCAACTTGCAAAAAGGAAACTTCTGTGGCCAGGGAGGGCTCTCACCAACATTCAGCTGTATTTGGAGAGGCCCCCTGAGAGAATTTCCAAGTTAATACCATTTGGGTTCCCTAGGACTACTTTTGCATCCAGTCCTTTCTGCTCAAAGGCAATGGGTGGGATGCAAGCCTGTTTGCACTCTGAGAGCCCCACGCTCAGCTGCACACTGGTGCACGTGCACTCAGCAGAGGTGAGATCATTGTCAAGGACTACGGCATTGCTCTCTGGATGCAGCAGCTGTAATTCAGTGTGACAACCTGTCCAGGCACTGCTCCACCACTTCATCCATCTGTCTGTCTGCTCCACAGACCCCTGCAGTGTCACCAGCTTTCTCTGGGCAGGTCCTGCTCTGAATCTGGGGGGAAGCCACCCTGCAGCACATCACTTTGCTTTCTCAGGAACTTTGGCAATGCTGAAACATTATAATCTCTTTGCTTTCATGTAACTATAATTTACATAAATACAGGAGGCAAACCCCACATCTGAAGAAAAAAAAAAATGCTTTCGTAGATTTTTAACCATTGTTTCCTGCTGGGCTGTGGTATCATAATGTTCAAATTAATCACTTCTGAGGAGCATTTGTGAATTTCCACAGCACTAAAATCACTGAAGTAGGTGACTCAATTCCACGTTTGATATTGTTAAAATGCTGTCCAAGCCATGGGAAAAAATAGTGGGCACCTGGTATCAGTTTTATAATTGGGTTTTTCCATATTAGAATGGGAATTTTGTGAAGACTCAATTAAAAGGAGCGTCCTCCTGTTCTTCTGTCACCCATCAGACTGAGCTGACATGAATGCCAGCATGCTGTCATACATACTCTTCTCTTGTCTGCTGCTCTCTGTGCAAGCAGAGTATTGCGGTGTCCGGGAAATTATCCGCTATACACAGCGCCTGCTTGTAAGTGGCTGTTCAGCACCTTAATTCTGAAAAAATGCATGCTTGTGCAGGAGATGATAGTAAATACTGATTTCTCACTTGCTCTTCTTCCAGGATGATAGTTCTGTGAGTTGCCCATGTAGGCAGACAGCTGTCAGTGTGAGTACATGGCTTTTGAGAATATGAGACTAAACAAATCTGTACTTGTAGACTGAATGCTGGATTTTAACACTCACTCTCTCTGTTTTCAGTCATGTTCCTGTCTCCCCATTCCTGAGGTAAGTATATTTATTTTTAAGCTATTGTAGATGTTAAAGAAGTTTGGTATTAACTGAGTTTAAGTTTGTTCACTTTGCTCCTTATGAAACTGCTGCTTTCAGTCATAAGGAACATTTTAATACACCAATAGCAGCAAAACTGAGCTTGATGAATAGTGGTGGGGAGGGAAGCAGAAGCCCTACCACTACACAGCAATCAGAACCAAGCCCAGATTCAGGCAAAAGTCCTTGACTTGCATATCAAGTGACACGGGCTCTTGCTTTGAAAATCTCTGCAAGGCTTTGTTTTATGGCTGGGTGCGTAAATATTAAGTAAACCTGAGCTAGAGATGTCAGGCCTCCGACTTAGCTCTAGGCGTATCCAGCACTATTCCATTGTTTTAAGCCTCCTCAGATGTAGTGAAGCTGCAGCATTAGCTGAAACTATGCCTCAAAGAGGTAACTTTTACAGTTTGAGGTTTTCTGAGAGATGAGACAGGTGCTTCTTATGGCATACATGAGAATGCAGTGTTTTACAGTCCCCTCAAAGTTCTTTTACCAGTTTTCAATATATTGCAAAATACGTTGCATTTAACTGTGACATGCTGCCACATTTAGGAATACAAATTTCTTCTTTCTGTGGATAAATACAAAATACATTCTAGGTTTTTCTAATGCCTTCTATGTTGAACAGCGTGGCCACGAACTGGCATGCTTTGTGGATGGAACCAAACACCTGATGGAAAACAATGGATCTTTCAATCCAGTAATTACAAGGCTTTACATGACCTTCCAGGCTCTACTGGATAGAAACCTCTGTAAAGTAAGGCTTCCTTACTTTTCTACAGATCTTTTTTTTATCTTTTACAAAAGAAAGGATTTTTTAAAAATATAATTTAAACATTTGTAGATAAGTGTTTCATTAATTTCAGATGTGTTTTAAATACTTGTATTATGCAGGAGCCAGATAAAACTGCAACATATGTGTGGCAGTGAAAAGCTTTTTAAGTTGGCAGAGGAAGAAAGGAGATGGGCTCTGCCCCACTGTGCCCTTCCTCTTCTCTAAACCCTTTGAACATAGATCTCTGGAAGAGGAGCTTTATTTAAATTGCTTTTCTATTCTCCTTTCTCAAAATGTGTTTTGACATCAAATAATAATGACCTAACACTGGGGAATGGATGATGCTCAGGAAGGCTCTTGGGTCCGCCCTCAGGTGCCTTTTCGGAGGCAGTGAAACATCCTTTATTTGCAAACTGAGGAAAGCTCGTATGTGATTCAACGGGACACAGAAGATGCTGACAATGCTCCTTTAAGCTGCCTTCAGACTTGCACGGAGGAATAGTTAGGGAGGCCTTGGGTCACTGAGCAGGCCCCTCACCCGAGTCTTACCCAGCTCCTCATGGTATCAGCACTGTTTTCTGGGCTGAAACAGCCTAGTTTAAATGACTTCAGCTATAACTGAATTTATGAACTGAGTATATAGAATTATATGACAATCCACCTGCCACCTTCTTAGTCACCATGAAAAGCCACTCTTACACTCACTGCTCAAGGAACAACTCTCTAGGAAACGTTCTTGAAATCCTTCTGTAGCTCCAAATAATGTATATTTTCACTGGTGCATCTAAATTCTTTATTTTATTATAAAATCTTTGCTAACCCACTCTTTGTTCTTTCTTTCACAGAGACTGGCACATGGGGATCAATGCCAGTACGAGACCAAGGGAAACGTGAAGGAATTTCTGAAAAAAATCCTGACAACCTATCAAGAAATTGATAAATTCAATGCTTAATGTTTTGGGTTTTTTAAAAATTTTTAAAAATCCAAATTCTTTGAAAAGAACAGGGAACAGAAGAGTTATTTATTGTATTTATTGTCCACCTGGAATATAAAAGGTAGAAATAACCATTAATAAACCAATAAAATTATAATTTACCTGAACATGAAAAGTATTTGAGTCTTCATTTTATGTTCTGTATTTAGTGAAAGGTTACCATACCAGTAAGTGTCAAAATGCTTCTGCAATGCTCCAGTCCAACAATTTCACTAATATGAGGTGGTCCAGCAAAATTAACACTCTGCCCACTCTATAGCACAAGAAATATTTCTGGACTTGAGATGGAAACAAAAAATCTGTATTTTCTTTCTGCACCACTTTTTTTTTTTTGACAATATCTACACACAATGAACAAGTCACTTAGCTTCTTTCTAGCAAGGCTGCAGGTTTTCCTGCCTATAGCCATTTTTTTCCTTCTAAATATTCAGTAGTAGATGACTCATGAACATCTTAACTTACAAAAACAAGACCAAGCCCAGCGTTAATTACAAGCTCTTAATGGGGTTGTGCATTTGGAATGTGTTGTGGACAACTGTTTCTTTCTCAGGATGTATTTAATGCTGGCTTTTTTTCCATAGTGCCATGAGCTCAGAAATGCTTCTCTATCACTTCTCTACTCAGCTCAACAGAAGAGTCAAAAATGGAGCTTTGTTGGAAAAAGAAACCAACCAACGTGTAAGGGGAGATGCTTATCTCAGCCACCTATTCCAGCCTTACCAGCCTCTTACTTAGAGCCCTCCACAGTAGGGAAAATCCCAAATCCCAGATTTCATCTCTATTGTGGCTCAGAGAGGAACAAAAGCATTGTAACATGGCCTTTGAGATGAAATATCTTAAATATCTCCAAGGACTCATATCTTCACCACCTCCGAAGGAGTGGGGTGGATTTTTCTGAAGTCCAGAAAGAGACACAAAGCATATAATTTCCTTCCTTTATTTCATTGATGGGATGGAGACATCTCTGGGATCAAAAGCATGATGGAAATGCTCAACTACACTGTTGTTGTTAAGCTTCCCATCTGTATGGGCTTGGGGAAAAGACAGAACCAGGCTATAGAAAATGCATCTGATACAACTATATAAAAGGATTTAAACCTATGTAACATATCAGAAACATTTTTTCATGTGTTTCTGCTGCCTGTTTAAAATATGATAAGTAAATAACAAATATTAAAATAGAAAAGACTATTCTCTGGTAACAACTACAAAGATGAAACCAAGAAATAAAACAACTATTTCATCTTTCTCACATTTTCATATCTTCCTACATTTTCTACACCATTCAGCTCAGACAGCTCTCTCCTAAATAATTATTTGGTTTTTTGCATTCTAGTGCAAAGAAAAATCCTCCACATCTCTGACAAATCAGCAGAATGCTTATGTAACCTCCAGGCCCTAAGCAGAAGAAAAAGGTTCATTAACATCCATGTATCTTATTGAATCTATGATGCCAGATCTCAAAATTCTAAGTATCATCTCTACCAAATTGATATTCAGTCTTGTTAATATTTTCCAAGTGCAAATCCAAGCTATTTCAGTCTTCCTGTGATGTTTTGTTTCGTGCGTGGAGCTCACCAGCACTGTGTCTAGACATATTATGTAGCAAGAGGAAAATCTGAAAGAAGTTGATTAATTTTTATAGATGAGCAAAAGACTTCCCAGGTCATAGGACTGCAGACAGCAAGGAAAAAGAAAATTCTTTGTCTAATACTTTTTATTCCCAAAATTACTTCATTAAATTTTTGAAATCCAGCAATAGGGAAAACATGACACAAGCAAAAGATACATAATAAATTCAGCTTTGTCCAACATAAGCTGGCAAGAGTGGAATATCGTCAGTCAACTTCCAGTCACGAGACAATAATAGAAAAACTTTCGCGCAGAATGAAAAAAAAACCACCCCAACTTATAAACTGCATAACATACATCTGCAAAATATCTATTATCTGATGCCTCAGTTTGCATCTGCCTGAGAGAAATGATCAGTGTGTGCTTAAACCACTGAGTGCAGGATTGTGCAACCTGAAATAAGAGCTCCCCTGCCGACTGTCACTGAACCCCTGTGAGCTGATGCAGTGTTTGCTTGCACTGGTGACCTCCCCAGCTCCTGTGAGCTCGAGTCCAGGAATGGGGCAGTCCTTCATCCTCAAATGTTTTCACCCTCTGCCTCCCCACAGGCACATTCAGATCTTCTCCGTGGGACTCCTACGCCCTGCAAGGCTTTGCAAGCCCCAGGGCAGGCTGTGGGAAGGGCTGGATGTCTCCTGGCAGGCCAGAACACCCCTTCAGCCAACTCTGGCCTGGCTCCTCAGGGATGTGGGACACAGTGGATGCTCACGGGCCTCTTCTCTCTCTGGTGTTTGGCTCTCAATAGGATTGGAAACTGCCAGATGAAAACAAAACTAATCCATTGAGTTACTTGATTACCGTAACAAGTACTTAATTCTGTTATCTCAATTATCTTTCTCTTGCAGCTCTCAAGCGGGATGTGTCATATCACGCCCTGATAGAGAGGATGTGGCCTAGGGCAGGGGGGACAGGGGAGGTGAAGAAGGTCAGACATTCCATATGCAAGATAACTTGTCTACACAAATCAATTATATTGTGGAACAGATTGACAATTATTACTTGATAATCAACAGTCACTTTGGGGAAGAGCCCTTCTTCCAAGCATTCAAACCTGCCCAGGAACCCATGGCAGGTTGCGTGCTTGTTTTCAGGTATGCACAGCTCCACACCTGCCTTCCTTCTACACCGCACATCAGATACAAGAAACTTGGAGACTATTTGCTTCATGATTTCAGAGACAGAAACCCTTGGTAACTGAGGATGCAGGGTAGGAGTGGCTACTTTCTGCAAACTGGAAAGTAACACCCTTATCTGTGCACGAAGCACCTCTTTCTTCAGGAATGCCTGCTCAGGAGAGTTCAGTGCTGGACATACCCAGATCAGTTCCATATCACGTACCACCACAACTGTAGTATTTTCCTTGTTAGCATGAAGTAATGCAAAATTGTATGCTATGAGTGACCCAAAGGCACCCGAGAAGCTACTTTACTCTTCAGCAAAGAGGAATTCTCCCAATCCTGCTACAGCAGCCAGCACACAACTCTTTCTTTGAAGGGTTTTGCTGCTGTCAACAGCCAGCCAGAAACCCATTCGCAAAATCTGCAATTGCACGGTAGAATTTTCTTAGCTCAGGCATCCATGTAGCAGCATGGATATTACAAAACTTGTAGTGCTGTCTTCAGAAACCTGGCTAGGACAGCTTTGTGTGCTGGAGTCTCTGCTAGGGCACTTACCAGGGCAGAAGTACAGCAGCAGAGCCCAAGCTCTTGTGCTCCAGTCTGTTATCCCTGATTTTACCTAACTCCATGACCTGCTGCACAACAAGCCCAAGCCCTAAGCAGTACCAATGGTCTAATAAGAATCTGTCTCCAATGACAGATAAATGAAAACTGGTTTTGACGATATTTCTGGAGGCACTAGAACTACCCTAGTGCATCTGGCATGTTGCTGTTCTTCCCTTAATCTCTTGCATCCCTGTAAGAACAAGTCTGCTATATGCCACGCTATGGGAAGGAGAGGCACAGGCTGCTATTCAAATGGTTCCCAGCCATAAATCACACTTGGTATATAAAAGCAGCTTTGCATACTTCTAAAAGAAAGCTGATCTTATCTGGATTATCCTCACAACACCCTCCTGAGGCATGTGGACAAGCCTCAGTCTTCTAGTTTTACAGAAAAGTAAGGAAATTAGTTTGTTAAGATGGAGAACTCATTCCTCCAGAAAACTCTGCATTTTACAATTGCCTGAAGACAGGTAGTGTTTGCTTGTAAAGCTCAACACACACCAGGGTTTAACATTGCCAAGACTCAATAATATCACATAAATTCTATCATATTAATGATTTTAGGTGGTGCTACTGGGAAGACCAAAGCCAGAGGAACTACAGTTCCCAGTCCCTGATAAGCCTTTACCTGCCCATAGGTGGTTGCAGCTCCCCTCCCATCTTCTCTATTGGTCTCCCACTTTTGATTCAATTGAAAAATCTCCAAAAGTCAGAACTAAAGATTCTACAGGACCTCTATTTGCATCTCTCATGGAAGCAAACATGGTGATCTATAAATTACAGTATCTTCATGGACACACTCCATAGCACAAACTGCACGTGTTTGAAGTGTAAATCTTTTGTCATCTTTCATGAACTTCTGTAAATAATCCTGAATTTTCACACCACTTTTATGAGATACAAGATAAATGCTGTCTTTCTTCCTATTGGGATACAGAGTGGGTTATAGATCAGGTAACAAAGGACTGAGAGCTGGAAAGAGAAGGCAAAAATCTTCAGTAACACAACACCATGATTATAATTTTTTTTTTTTGTGAATCACATACAAAAAATCAAAGATGCTTATTATGAATGAGCAAGGTGTCTAAATTGCTTCTGCTATCTTAAATCAAGTAGTGAAGTAACACATGATACAATTCTAAGCTTATATCAGATTATAATCTAGGAAAAATATCAATAAGTACAAAACTACCTTCAAGATAATTTTCTGTGTATTATATCAGCGATATTTCTTTTTACTCATGTTAGAAACAGCATCATCAAGAGCCTTCACAAGAAAACAGATGCTCTTGATTTTTTTATTGTGTTCATATTGCTTATTTTTAATTTGATGAATTTCAGACTAAATAAGTATTTCCCAATAAGTCAACAAAAAGCCCAGGAGTGAGGGGAGTTCCCCCCGACTCCCCACAAACTGGAATTGTAAAAGAACAAGAGAAGAGGGAAATCATGACTTAAGCGATGAAGATAATGATCAGCCTAGTTCTGCTTTTGCGAGCAGCCTGTGGGAGAGAAGAGACATATTCTGTCTGACATGGGCTTCGGGCAGGATATAAATCAGCCATTGAGATATAAGATAGTTCCACAGTGGCACAAAGTTTCTCACTCTCATTTTGCCATACTTCCATATGCCTGACATCATGCAATTAAGTAAAATGGAATAGAAAGGAAAGCATGAAGACCAAAGATCCCTACTGACCAACCACAAGGGATTTTCAGCAATATAGTGCACTTAGAAATAGAGGCTGTGGCATTCAAAGAGAAGGAAAAGAGCAAACATGCATTTAATTGTTATCACCTACTCAGAAGCAAGCACCCTAAAGACGATTTGCTCCAGCACATCTCACAATTGAAGAGAACAGGCATTTGGAGCCCAATGAACCCTTTATGCATGGCTGACTGAGGCAGCAAAAGTTGTACAACAGTTTTGAGGAACAGGGAAGAGAAATGTTTAAGTTTTAAAGTACAGTCTCCCTGGTCCTCACACACTCTGTGATCCTGAGGGCAAGATGTGCAAGTGAAGGATAATTTATTTCAGCTTTCACTATTTTAATAATCTTCTTACTGAGCTGTGTGGAATTAAGAAAATGTCTGAGCATAGCACATATTCTGCATATTTCAATATAATACCCTCATTAACACAGAGCACAGAGATGAGAAAAAAAAAGAGTGGCAAGAATCAGAGAATCATAGAACTGTTTGATTGGTAGGGCCCTAGAGCTCATCTTGTTCCAACCCCCTGCCATGAGCAGGGACAACTCCCACAAGTCCACGTTGCTCAGGTCCCCGTCCAACCTGGCCCTGAACCCCTCCAGGGATGAATCCAACAGACTTCTTGGGCTAAGTGGGAGCTGCCATTCAATGCTGTTGTTGGAACTGTTCTTGCCAGCTTCTGTCCCAGCTTAGCTGCGTCAAACTCTTGGACAGACTGGAAGGCCAGAACATCCCAATGACTGCTGAAAACTTTGTGCCTTGCTAATTACCTCCTACAGAGGTCCAGTAGGTAGAAAAAGCTTGGGCACTGGAACAAACTGATTATAGGGATCCAGAGATTCCCAGGCTCTGAGAATTCCCCTTGCACGAAGGGAAACCATGAGGGAAGTGGAGCAGCGTGGGTGAAGCAGAAGCAAGAGGCACAGGAATGCTCTGCTGCCCACCCCACAACTGCTGACAGCAAGGCAATACCAGCCACAGAAATGAACAGAGAATGTTATATTACTCTCATTTTATATTTACTTAACATAAGGAAGAAGGACTATTACAAAGTAAACGAGGAAAACGTGTCTGGGTGTATGGATGAGAGATTCATCAGGCAGTGGCCAGTGGAGGCATATGGGAGCCTAGTCTGGTACTGGTTTGATATTTATCAAATGACGTGTCCTAGGAATGGTCATGCTCTTGAATAAAAATACCTTATGAAGTAATTTAGAATGTACTCAGTCAAAACACAGACAGAATTCCTGCTATAGACAAAGTAACTGAAGTTATTGGCAAGTAGGCAGACTATAATATCAAAACAGAAGCTCCAAAGTTCTCCAAGGAAGCAGTGATTAGAAGATACTGACTAGCAGTGACACCTTTGCTACTACTGACCCCAGGAGGTGATGGGGTGACTACAAAATGCCTGAGACTTTGGAACAAGGTGGCTGTACCTAAACAGTTTTGTATGCAGGAAATGTGGCTGTGTGGGATGCAAAACTGTCCCACCTAAAAATAATAATTCATTTTCCATCCGACTCTTCACACAGGATGGAGAGGGCAAAGGAGACTGCACCCTCACTGGGTGCCCTCAGGGTGTATTTTGAAATTAGATTAGGCATATCATTAAATTATATTTGGACAAGTGTCAGTTTTTCTGTTCACAAATGTCAACTCCAAGAACACTCACTAAAGGTATATTTTCAATCAACACCCAGGTAAGTACTTGTGGCAGCAAGTTTTATCCATTCAGATTTATCAGTAATGAAAGGAAACCTGGCAGAATTATCACTCCTTACAAGTCTTGTCTGAGACAGTAAATATAATGGATGGATCTATGATGAATCCTTTCACCCTAAATGTCTGTGTCTCAAAATGAAACTATTTTCAAGCAACACCTATCCATTCTTACTGGAAAACTATATTCTTACTGGAAAAGTTCCGGAAATGCTGTTCATTTTCAGCCACTGAAAACTAAGGAAAAACTCCTGTTTTTCAATGAGGTGTTCTGAGAAAACCTTAGGAGAATTAATAATGAAGAGTACATGCTTTTTGTGCCCATTCAATTTTTCCTCCAAGTTTCTTGGAATCAAGCAAATCTGTTACGTGGCTCTACAGCTGGCACTCCTCTGGCTCCATTTTGAAATGAAGCTCAGTTATCACTGCGCTTTGGTTATACTTCACACTTTGGTCACCACAAATTTGCAGTCATCCCTACCAAAATTCTTGATCAAGCTGGAAAACCAGTTATTGTAGATTAATCCACAAGGATTAGATTAGCTAGAGCCCAGACTCAAGAAATAACACACACTCTTTTCCAAAGAGGATCATCCAGGCCTGTGATTTGGCTGTATATATTACAAAAAGACACACCAGCAAAGGGCATCTAAAAGTATGCCAAGACACAAACCAACTCCAGAATCAGCAGCACATAAAAATATAGCCATTAAAAGATACAGCCTTGAGACAGTCTTTCTTCCCTTTTCTAGCAGAGTGTTTGTGCCCACATCCAGGTTGTGGTACCACACATGGAATCACAGAATCACTCAGGTTGGAAAAGACTTCTGAAATCATTGAGTCCAACCCGTGACTGAACACCACCATGCCATCAGACCATGGCACTGAGTGCCATGTTCAGTCTTTCCTCAAACACCTCTAGGGACGCCTCCACTGCCTCCCTGGGCAGCCCATTCCAACACTTTGTGGGAAGAAATTCTTCCTAATGTCCAACCTAAGCCTCCCCTGAGGCAACTTAAGACTATGTCCTCTCATCAGCTGGTTGCCTGGGAAAAGAGGCCAACCCCCACCTGGCTACACCCTCCTTTCAGCAGTCGTAGAGAGTGATAAGGTCACCCCCCAGCCTCCTCCTCTCCAGGCTATGTGGTAAGTTCTAACAGCATGAGACATGTTCTTGGCTGTTACACCTTGCTTGAGGTCTAACCTTATTATTTGTAGTTTTCCTGGACTAATCCCAGTCTTTCAAGATTTTCAAAATTAGATTGTGCAAACTTTGTTATCCCATAAAGTCAAACAAACAGGATAATGGCTTGCAGGTGTGGTGCAGTTAAATAAATAATTAGGCTGTTTAATAAATCAGATGTAGAGATTATAGATAATGATTAGTTATGCATCATCTTCTCTTAGAAGTTTCAGGACCAGGTGCTGTATTGTCTATCAAAACTGACAGATATCAACTGTGATTAATTGTTCAGTAAGCAAGTTCAGGTTAGGAAAGCTGACTTCTATCCTTAGTGGCTTTCATTGCATAAACAATAATCAGTTTAACAGGATCAGCTCTGGGCTTCTTGAATCCAAACATCTCCTCTCAGGTCCCAAACAAAATATGAAATAGTTCTTCTAGGAATCACCCTTTGGTGCAGGACACCTCTTTTCTCAAAGGGCCCCAAATCCGTTGCAACACATGGGTGACATGCAGCCCAACATCCCCTGCGTCTGCAGCAGTGTCCCCAGCCACAGTGGGGATGTTCTCCATGAGGCTGTAGTTGAAGGGTAGCACTTGTACAGAAATAAAACCTGACAGGAGCTAAGGAACTCATGCAGTCAGAGGACAAAATGGAAAATGTGCAAAAAGGACATGATACACCTGAAAGACAAACCAAGCAGGACTGAGTGCTGCACATGTCACCTGATGATGTATCCCCTGCTCCAGTGGGACTGCAGCGCTTCACTGCCATGGGATAAGCCAAAGGGCCACTACAATTTGACAGCCGTGCTTAACAAATATGTGTGAGGGACCAGACACACCCCAGGGGTGAGGCAAAGTAATCCACGTTCACACAGGAAGGTGACTCTTATTCTTAGGAAACCAACCACCCTGGGCATCTACGGCTCAAATATCAACAAACCCAGATCCTCAACTGCAAGCTCTGCATGGGCTGTCTTCTCTAGAAGCTGGACAGAAACGGCAGCAACGTTTCAAAGAAAAGTTCCCATACTGTGCTCAATTTATTAGGGACACTCAACATCTGCTTTTCTGGAGTAACCTGCAAATACAATAGTGGGATTACTGGGCAATTGCTTGACCAATGGGAACATCAGTGTAGGAAGATGTGGTCACCAGGTTCTGAGGACAACATCAGTTGTCAGATTAGAAAGCTGTGGATTTATAACTTTATTTTAGAAATATGAACCTTGGGCAGATTGGATAAAATCCATGATGTTGCCACTGGCATCTAGCAGAAGTTGGAAATTAATTAGCATTTGAGTCTTCTTCTTTTGCAAATGCATTTGACAAATTATATTCATGTACATTAAATACCATAAATTCTGTAACATATCCCAAGTATTGTGAAGTTTTGGCTAGCAAAGGACTCTCTGAAGAGGTGAAGGGCAGACAGTGAAAATAAAAGGCTGCTCAAAAGTTTTGGTGAGAATAATCCCTGCTGGTCAGGCTCTGACGGAGGGAGCATGTTCTGCTCCATCCACATCCTGAGACCATTAGTACTGGTTTTGAGATTTACAGAACTGCAGAGTGGGAACAGAGACAAGCCACAACACAGGAGCATACATCTATGAGTGTAAATACACACCCATGAGCATAAACCAGCTATTTCTGGGCCATTCTAAGGCTCTTTTCTACTGCCATGCCTGCCAGGGTTATTGTTCCTTATTTCTATGAGTGGTTTCCCTTATTTGGTAACTAAAACGCATGAATATATAAATATATATATAGATGTATAGATATGCACATCTACACCCCTGGCACACATGCATATCCTAGTATCTCCTTATTAGTCGGCAGAGTCCTCAAAGTTCTAAAATAAAAATAAATCCCAGAGACTGATACGCGAGTTCCCTCTTGTGACCAAGTGATGTTATAACAATACCTGAAAGTACACACAAAATATGTGTTTAACAAAACAGACATTTAGAGAGAAACGAAACAATGCAAACTGCAGAGAATCAGTCGGTTTTGCTTTTTTTTTGTTCACCAGCCATTAGTCTAACATTAAAAAGAAATAAAAATTACACCATCTGTGCATAGTACAGAAAAGAATGAACAGGAGTATGTCTGTGAAGAAGACTGTCAGAAAAATTAATTAAAAAGGAAGATGAGGTTGCTAAAGCTAAAATACTATTTTATCTACACATGAAACATAGGCCCCACAGATAAAATCCAAATAAGGTGGAGGAAAATGGCTGATATCCCTTTTATAACCTTTATTGTTGTTAGAATTTCCCTTCCTAGCAGAGGAACTGCAACAAACCCACTACCTCCTCCTGCCAACTGGGTGAACAGATTTTCTCAAACCTGTGAAAAAAACCCCAGTACTTGGCGATGGCAGAAAAAGGAGATATGGACATAAAGACAGCATGAATGATCTCAATATAGGATTGAAGGGTAACTTACACAGTTGTTGAACCCCTTCCTCTGATCTGACGCAGGGTTTTGTATGTCTAGACCATCCTTACCTAAAATTTTCTTACCTGCTCTGAGATCTTCCACAGAGGGTTCTGGAGGCTCCATAGGCAGCTTTGCCAAGCTATAACTCAGCCATAAAACCACAAAGCTTTTTCTGGTATTAAAGCTCAAAATGTTTGCCACTACATCAGGTGCTGACTTATCAGGTATTTCTTTTATCAGCTATTCTTCTGACCAAATTAAATCTTCAGCTGCCTGCTATGGACAGCCTTAGTTCTCTAAGGCCTGTGTTTTCTCAGTGTGAAGGGCATCTATTTGTTAAAGAGGGTAATCAGAACCAAAAGTGTTACAGAAGGCATCTTAAAGACAATTTGTTGTATGTTCACCTCAAACACATTTATCAGAACCTCAGTGGATATGGCCATTTCAGAGGATTTCATTACTCAGGTCAGACACACTATGATCTCTATACCAAGACCAATAAACAAAAGCTGAATTAGCTGGCAGGTTATTTTTAACTCTGCTTAGCTAATATTGAGTCAGAGGATCAAATAACCTGTGCTTTATGGATTAGTGGGCAGCTACCCATCGAAAGTGTCACAGCACTAATACATTAATAACTTAATAAGCACTAACAGCCCTGAGCAGCCCAGGCCTCACCTCCAGCCTTGCCCCAGGGCCCCAAGTGCCCATTTAAGCTCAGGCCTGGCCTGTCAATCCCTCCCTGAGCAAAGCAGGAGCTTGTGCTGGGCTGCAGCCACTGCCACTCCTGAGCCTGGCCAGGAACCCTGACCTGGCTTGACCGTGGACCTGCCTCACCCCAGGGACCTGCTCCATGATGTGGCTGAACCTGGCTGCCACCTGAGGACCTGCCTTGCTGAGCTGGGTGGCCACCCCTGCCCAGCTGGCTGCCAGACCCCTGGCTCCCAGCCAGCCCTCATCATACCGGAACCTTCTTCAAAAAGTAATGATTGAAAAACCGGGTTTTTTGCTAGATAGATATTATATATACATATTAAATTAAAGATTAAAACACATTGGCCGAATGGGGTTTGAATAGCATGCCTACAGTACACCACAGTTATACAGCATCTCCACATTGTCTATTTTCAGACAAGTTATAAACTATTAATACACCTTTGTGGTGGCTCTTTCCACAGAAAGGACAAACAGCACCTACATCAATAATTTTCTTATCTTGTTTGGCACTTCAATGGGCACTGTTAACTGTACCCATCAACAATTTTATCTAAAACATATGTCTAGCATATATATGTATATAGCAACTGTAATATAACATCTTATAGACTCACAGAATTAAACAAAGGGATTGGATTGCAACACAGTTACAGTTCCTCCCTTCAGTGATTCATGCTTATTTCTGGAGAGACAATATTAGACCACTGTCGCATTTCTAAAAGCACATCTCATAAAGATTTGCTCACATAAACCCATGTTTTACCTCATTACTATAAAGGAAGGCTTTTGCAAAGAGGCATATAAAGAAGCCATTGTTTTCCTAATTGTATTTCAGGTTCAGTGTGTACACTAGAAACTTATACAAAATAACTTGGGTGATTTCTATTCCCAAGACAGGCTGTTTCTTGCTGCCTGCCTGTGCAGCAGCTGGTGTCTAGCAGAGCAGCTCACGAGCCTCCAGCAAACACGACACACTAACCCACTTTCTGGGCACGAGTCTCATTCACTGCTCCAGCCTGCACAGTTAGGTTTAAATTGTTAAAGCTGCAGCATTTGATCACAAAGTTTGAGTATCTGGGTTTTAAATTAAGAATTCTAATTAAACTTTTAAAAGGAATGGCTACAACATAGGACTTATGTGGCTTAGCACACTGATACAAATGCAACTGCTTTCAGAGAGAAGCTGACTGACCCTGAATACCCTTCAGCATGGAAATGATGGGGCCTGTGTGAAATTCCGGCCAAAGCTCAGCACCACGGCCTCCTCTGTGACCTTCCAAGAGTTAAAGACAACACTCAACCAAGAGTTATGTCCTTTGGTTATGTGGATTTGTCAGAATCATGATCACGATGAAAATGAAGCAGAGCTTGCACTAAAATGTGTAAATCCTACAATGAAATTCAGCTATGCCAAAGTAAGGGTGTCAAAAAAGCTGGTGGTGAGTTTTTTTGAGAACTCTCTGTATGAACTGACTTTGTACAGCACAACATACTGTATGGCTTCCTACCTGATATTACAACAAACATTTTTAACTTTTTTCCTTATTGTTTTTTTAACTCTCTCCTCTCACTTTTGCAGTCCCTCTGTTAAAAACTAGTTAAGAAATGGATAATAATTTCTAGACTTTTCACACAGTCCTGGTAAAGCTTTCAAGTTCATGGCATACTGATTCTGAATTGACACATATACATTCTTTGTTCTCAGGGAAATTTTGATTTCCTGAATGCTTTCTTATACTAATTAACTCATGGCTTTATTCAAACTGTTTTTCTTGATTACTACTTCAAAGCCCAGTGATAAAAAATTTGAGTATCATTCTTGATCAAAGTACAGAAAGAGTATGTATTATGAAACCTGTGTGAATTATTATGCAAAACATTCCTGTAATCACCATAAACATGAGAAGCGAGTAGACTGTATCTTTCTGTAAATCTGATTCGAGGAGAGACAACCACAGGAGGAAGGCTAAGCTTGACTTTAAGTGGCTGGATGACGTGGGCAGTACCGTCTTAGATAAGCAGGGCTGTATCCAGCATCCCAGTCTGTATGGGGGCCAGGCTGGACGGGGCTCTGAGCAATCTGTTCTAGGGGAAGGGGTCCCTGCCCATGGCAGGGGTTGGAGCAACTTGACCTTTAAGGTCTTTTCCAACCCAAACCATTCTGTGGTTCTATGATCCAGCGGTGCAGTTTCCCTTCATCTTTGTGTCTTGTGTATGAGATGAAGGATCTGGAGACACCAGCAGAAGCTCTGTGCCAGGCACCTGGGGTATGAGTAGAAGACAGAATCTCCTGAGTGGGCCCATGTTTGTGCCTATTTCCTTCTGGTACTGTCAAATCCATAACAGATTTGTTTTTTAAATTCATGTACACCTGTAGACATTTGCGCAATAATGACTACAGCCATAAAATGCATAGAATTCTTCCATACCATTTTATAGTTGTCCATTTTAAGTTATAAAATGTGTTTCTGCTAGACTAGATCAAAACAGGAAACTCTTCTATTCAGAAGGCCTCAGAGATGAGCCTATATGAATATTTCGAAAGTACATTTGAACCTGTTCCTGTACAGCAGCCCAAAGGTTATTGGCAATGCACCAGAGAAAACCCATGACTGGTGGATTTAGATAGTAGCTGCAAATCTGCACTAATCTCTGTTTACAATCTATCCTCTACTACTGCATACAGAGAGTAACTACTCAGCTAAAGATGGTTTTCATAGCAGTATTTACTGAAAAAATCAGTTTAAAACCATCTACTAGGGACAAAATACTTGAAAAATTTACCTGGACCTAATCTCCTACTTCCTGTAAGCTCTGAATAAAGCAGTCAAGAACCATATAGGTAAGAGTAATTTTGGTACATTTTCTAAACTATATTGATTTTAAGTGTGCAGTGCATTTTGTCTCTTTGTTTGAGGAAATTGAAGATGAATTGAAGAATTGAGGAATTTGAAGATGTCACAGTGACTGTATGATAAATATTCCTTTCAGTTTGTTTCATTAGCCTTTCAACATGCTAATTTTCTAGGTTTTTAGATGTGTGTGAATAAACTGTATTTTGATGTCACACAAATAGTCAGTTAACTTCTGCCGGCTTTGGTTTTATGTAGAGCAGATAAAATCTACCATGGAAATGCTGCATGTTTAGCATTACCTCTTCATAAAAAGATGACATAAAGGCTTATTATTGGTAAATAATTGCTATATGCAAGAGCCAGGAAATCTGTGGTTGCAAGTGTTTTGCATTTGGTAATAAAACCTCTATTGTTCTGATACAGCTAGATATAATTAGAAAAATAAAGCAGCACTGATTAGTGATGAACTGCTATGCAGTGTGTCTGCACAGATTAAATCTGAAAGATTTTTTAAAATTATGCTTTAGATAACAAATTAAAAGGCATACTTTGGCCATCTGCAGTTTGGATGTGATGCAGTGCTCAGCCCTCTCTCAATGGGGTTCTTTGGAGAGGCCCCAGAGAGGATACACACAACAAGCAGGGAAAGCCTTGCTTCTCAGAATGGGGCCCATTTTGGCCAACAGACTGCCAGAAATCAGTAATGGCTGCTTGTATCCCATCCTCCTTTGAGTCTATGATTCTGTGCCTAGCTCCCACGGGAAGCGCAGGGGATGGCTCTGCCTGGAGGGAACAGCATCTGGAAGAGGCTCGTGGGGCAGTTTCCCAGGCCAGGGCTGCCCCAGCTCAAGGACGATGAGGGCTTACAGGCACTTCATGTCAGGAAATGATGGAAAATACATGTTGCAGGAAATTTGTGTGCCAGGCGCCCAAGCAAGACAATGGTACCTGGCCTGTATCAACAACAGCGTCGCCACTGGGACCAGAGAAGTACCACCCTGTACCTGGCACCGGCGAGGCCACACCTCGAGTGGTGTGTCCAGTTCTGGTGCTCTCACTTCACACACATCCAAGGGCTGGAGCAGGTCCAGAGAAGGGAACAGAGCTGGGGCAGGGTCTGGAGCACAAGTCTGGTGAGGAGCAGCTGCGGGAGCTGGGGAGGCTCAGCCTGGGGATCAGGGGACTCAAGGGGGACCTTCGCACTCCCCACAACTCCCTGACAGGAGGGTGCAGCCAGGCGGGAGACAGGGACCAGGCAACCAGCAAAAGGACAAGGAGACATGGCCTTTAGCTGGACCAGGGGAGATTTAGGTCGGGCATTAGGAAGAATTTCTTCCCAGAAAATGTGATCAGACATTGGAACGGGCTGCCCTGGGAGGCGGTGGAGTCACCATCCCTGGAGGTGTTAAAGGAAAAGATGGACGTGACACTCAGTGCTGTAACAGAAAGTCACGCNCAGGAGGGTGCAGCCAGGCGGGAGACAGGGACCAGGCAACCAGCAAAAGGACAAGGAGACATGGCCTTTAGCTGGACCAGGGGAGATTTAGGTCGGGCATTAGGAAGAATTTCTTCCCAGAAAATGTGATCAGACATTGGAACGGGCTGCCCTGGGAGGCGGTGGAGTCACCATCCCTGGAGGTGTTAAAGGAAAAGATGGACGTGACACTCAGTGCTGTAACAGAAAGTCACGCTATGAAAAGCCAGTGTCCATAAAGGAGACAGAGAAGTCCTGCAACTTTATTCGAATAAAGGGAGAGAGTCCACTGAGACACATGCCCACAAGCTTTTCTCTCGAGGTTTTGGAGGGCATAGCCTCCTTTTACCCTAAACTCACGGCGGCATGTTGCCCTCTTCCTTTCCCCATTGGCTGAGGTACTAGGAAGGTACAGCCTCCCCGAACCTCCGACCACATATCCTCCCTTGAGCCTGCCATTGGACCCCAAAGTTCAGAAACTCAGGCTTGTGTGCACCCATTTGTCTGTTTCAGGAGTCAAACTGTCGGGATTCTCTAACAAACCTGCGACTGGAAGTGGGTAGAGCCATTAAGACCCACTCCAAAGACGTTAACACCCATACACTCACCCATGGAATTGTTTGGAAAGACATTAGCACATATCCTTCCTATCTGTGCCCCGGTCTGTTTGACAAGCTGGGGTTCGGTCAGAGGTTGGACTCAATGATCGCAAAGGTCATTTCCAACCTAAGTGATTGTGTGATTCTGAGATGGAGGCCTGGTGAGGGGGGAGCAACAGCCCTTGCTGCTCTGCGAGGGCCAGGGACAGGTGCAGGACCCGTCCCTGCTGTGGGGGCCGCTCCAGCCCTACATCGCTCCCCTCGCCCCCCCATTTTACCCGCGGGCCCAGCGCGGCCGCCGCGAAATGGCGCNGCAGGCAGGCAGACAGACGGACGGACAGACAGACAGACAGACAGACGCACTCCGCGCCTGGAGACTTACATTCGCCGTGAGCGCCAGACCCCGTGAGGGGCTCGGTGCGCGGTTCCCGGGTTTGTGCCATCCCGGGAGCTCTCACCGAGCTGCAGGGGCGCGGTGCCTGGGAGCTGATTTTCCCATGTAAAGAGCTTAAACGGCTTCTTGAAGTCGGGTAGGAAGGTTTCAAGAAAACCTGTAGAAGTAACAATTATTTTTTATTCTTGCCGTGGGCCTGTAGGTGAACCCTCCAGAGAGCTTTTCTAAAGAGCTGTGCAGCTTCAGATGTGTCATTGAGTAAAACCAGGGGTCTTGGGCGTTGGGCATAGGGGGTGGCTTACTTCTAAAGATAGTGCAGCAGTCCAAGTCCAAAATCTAAATTTCACCACCGAAATAGTACTAGAAGTGGCAATGCGTTTGTATTTCTATAGTTAAAATTTGTGCAAGCATTAAGATGTTCAGCTGAATGTGGTTATTTTTAGAACTCTGAGGATTTGTCGTAAACATACTAAAAATGTTGTAAATCCCTTGAGTCAGAGGCGCAGTTTTGAGAAAAAGGAGGACTGATTAAAAAAAATAAATAATCCTCTTCAGAAGCAAAAATGCCACCCATTAAAACTCTGATGTGACCTAGATGAAGAAAAAGCTTAATCTCAGAGCTCATCATCCTGAAGGACTAGATCTTCTGAGACTTAAGCTTAAAATGTGTTTCTTAGCTATGTTTTGCACCATACTCAGTGGTTGAATCTGTGGTGGCAGCAGCTTTCCAGGGCTGCCTGCCTTGTGCTTCTCTTGTTCCCCAGACAGACTCTGAATTCCGAGTTCCTTGATGCGGTGAGGGGCTGGCCTCAGTGCTGTCACTGAACGGCGATTTCTTTAAAGACACTGTGATAAATGGAACCGGTATTTCAGCCGTGTTAAGGCAGGTCCGTAAACATTAATTTCCAAGTGTTAGAAAGTTAGAGCTTAATTATCAAGATGCCTGGTTTATTCCAGAATATTTCCAAGCTTGGTTATTGGGAAGGTTTTTTTTTTCTCAGGAACTCAATTTTTGCTGCGTTTGTGTTTGATTGCTACTGTCTCTACTAGAAACCTGATTTTATGGTATTCTGTTAATTCCTGTTGAGTCTCGGTGTTGAGAACTGGAAGGGAAATCAAGAAATCAGAGGAAGCAGTTACTTCTTTGTGGCTTGAATCTGTGATATGTTAGGTTATAGTAATAAAACCTTTTTTAGAACTGGCATTGTATCCTGGGAAGTAGTGAACAGCTGCTTGCTTAACAGAGCCGCTGCTGACCACTTCTCAAATCCCCCACCAAGCCCTCATGCCATGGGAGAGGTTTTAATGTCTTAATTTTAGCAGAAGTTTACAGCTCTGTTGGCAGGATAAGTTGCAGAAACAGTTATTTAACTTGATTTTTTCTGAATCCTGTTGGTTTTCGTGGATTTGAGGTAGTTTCAGTAGGATAACGTGCAGCTGTCAAAATACTCGATCACAGGTAGAACTGTATGGGGGGCATGCACCAATTTTTGATACTTTGCTTTATACAAATGAGGATATGAATAGATGTGATGAACCTCGGCAGTTATCAAAGTGTTTCATTTCAATGACTGTGTTGCTGCTTTTTATCTTTAGTAATCATTTCGGTAACTACCTAGATAACAATTTACTGTTGTTTGCATAATAGGCTTGTATTTGATTGCATCTCTGATAACTATAATTTTTTATTTTATACAGTTCTGCTTTCATAAGCTAACATGATTTATGTTGCTTTGGATGGTTCCTGTGGCCTTGGACATTCAGATGTACATTAGATGTACACCTGATTCTGTTTTTATTGTTAACAGTCACTTTCAGTAACTTTTTTTTTTAAAATGTATTATCTAAAATTCTGCTAGTTCTTATCTGCAGTGTAAAGATCTCCTGCAGTGTATCTCCTCCTCTACTGAGGGGTCCTGGGACAGGTCTGTTCAAGAGAAGCTCTTGTCCTCAGGGGTACTCTTGGTTATTTGGCTGTTATGGGTAACCAGTTCCATCTCTGAAACTCAGAAGCCTGCTGAGCATTATAGGTAGTCTTTATTGACTACCTGTATTTGATACAATTACTACTATAAAAGGATACTACTGTCCTTTTCTTAATTTTCAGATGTCAGTTTACTGTTAGTAATTACTTTTGCCTGTGGCCACGTGAGAAGTGTTGGGAAGAATATTGAAATCCTGAGTTCAGAACAGGTGGAAGGGTACTCTTACCTTCCCTCATGATGGGGTATGTAGAGGCAATGTAAAGTTTATCCCATCAAAGATACCAGGTTTTTGCTGTGTTTTTATAAAAGAAAACTTTGTGATATTCCTGGGGGTAAAGCTTTGAACAGTTACATGTGATGGAAGACTCTGAAACACAAACTTACCTGTAATGTAGTATTAAAAGAAAATAATGTAGAGGGGGCAGGGGACTGAAGCCCTGGATGCGGTGGCTTGTGATCCACCTTCCCAGGCTGTCACCTGGATTCTGGGAGCTCGTAAACAGGGAGGTGGCTGCGGGCTGGGTGCTTTGTTGTTGTCGGGAGCAGCTCCTGCCGTGTGACTGCAGCCTGGGCAGGTGCTGGCGAGGGCTGCGCACGTTTGCGGTAGGAAGCTGAGCCATGTGGCCTCAGTGTGTTCATCGTCTGTCACACGGTTCCCCAGGCCATGAGGCAGCCTTGCCACGGAAGGGAAAAAGGCAGGAAAAAACGTTTGGGTGGGTTTTTTTCTCTGTTTTTCATGACTCTTAGATTACAGTAGTAACTACAGTGTTGTTTACCAAGATTCACTAGTAGTGGTAATGATAATGCAAATACTGAATAACTTGCTGTTTATGTTGTACTGTTGACCATTAAATGTAAATGCAGTTGCAACATTTGTTTCCCATCACTTTTATACTTAATCTGACCTCAGGTTTCTCTCAGTGACAGTATTTGCATTGTAGGATAAGCTGCCTTGTGTTAAGATGATCCTCTCAAGCTTCTTTACTAAAGTAAAAAAAATTGTAAATTGATGTCAACGTTTCCCTATAATTTTTGCATTGGATGTAATATGAAGTTTTTTTTCCAAAACTAACACAGGTTTTTGTGGCATTTTATCTGGACAGGAGGGGAAAGCAGACAGATGAATGTGAGTGCCCCATGGCTGCAGCTGCCTCAGTTCATTCATTTATTGCCTGTTGTAACTTGGAAGCATTCTTTAGGTAAGAAAGTTGCTTCAAAATATAATACTCATTTCTGTTGAATCTTTAAATTGCACCTCAGTGTTTGGGGCTCTCAGTTATAATGTTATTTAAGTATGCTGTTTATATGTGGCATTGTAAACCTTTTATTTGTTAGACACTGCCAGGACTTACGAAAATGAATTCTGTGTGCTGTACAGACTCTGCTCACTTCACAGGAGAGAGAACATGTGATACTTGTAGACTGTGCAATACAAGGCCACCATAAATGACAGATTTCTTCAGGTGCCACCCACAGACAGTTACTAATGAATATCAACTTTCTCTTTATAGACAAGCATGACTACTTAGCTCTAAATTTTCTGGTGTGTGAGCTAAGCAGCAGCATTACTTGCACAGATTGCAGTACTTGAGTTTGATTTTGCGTGGAAGATGGGGGCTACTTCTCACGTATTCATAAATAACATGTACTACACCTTTGTTAAGCTTGGCATCTATAAAGCTGATAGTAACTGGGTAGTTTTTCAAAAGATGATGATATGACCTGGGAGAATCTAAAGTCTTGTCCCATTTTTAAAGAAAAATAGAGAAGTTCAGCATTGGAAGGTTTCTAAAGATGTTATTACTGGTTGAGCACAATACCTGGTAAACATCTTCTGTTGCTAAATCTGCTTTTAAAATCTGTCATGATTTAGTGAGGTGGGTGTTGCTGTTTTTGTAGCTTTCCATAAAAACATCTTCAGATAATGTAAAATGGGTAAATGGATGTGGAGGGTTTGGGTCTATTTTCTCACAGTGCACGGATACTCTGTCATGCTGAGATACAGGATAGTTTTTTCATTAGTATGTGGGAAGATATTCGTACGTTATTGGTATCTTTTTTCCAGATACAGTTTAATTAGCCAAAATTGCATGTTTACTGTCAAGATTATCATGGTGCAGTAAGCATACTTCTGGAGTGAGTAAAGTTTAAAGCCAAGAGTCTTTAAATGTCAAAGTATTAGAGGTCCTGTCTTTAAGTATAACTTTTGATTCACTTGGTTTTGGTATGGAGTAGGCTGGGAAAAAAACACTTGTTATCAAGGTTTTCTTTGAGTAATACTCAAGAATTCAGAGATGTATCTGTGGTGCAAAAGAGTGCTCACGTGACTAAAACTGTAGATAATGCAAAAGCTATTTTTTTTGCCAACAATTACAACTTCCCCTTAGTTAAATGGTATTTTTCAGATAACTTTGGTAAAACTAATTTGCTTATTCCATTCTGTTGCTCTGCTGCCACATCTGCCCTGCAGAGCAGTGGGTACTGTTCATCTCAGTCTTTGTTCCAAAATTGATGTTAGTCCTTCCTGTGGGTTTCCCAGACACTGCAGAACAGTTTTTCTTTGGTTGGTGGCTTCACAGGTCGGTTCATCTTCTGGGACCCGTCCCTGCCTTCTGGTTAAGGAATCCATGCACACATACAGGATGACTCAACAGTGGGATGGATGTTCAGATACCAGGAAGGTGCTGGTAACTTGACAGGAACCTCCACATTCTTTGGAGGTAGGGTTGTGTGTGTCTGTGTGTGTGTGTGTGTGTATAAACCTCTCATTTGAATACTACCTGGATTATATCACATGGGACTGTAATTTAGCTAATTTGAGTTGTGCTTTAAAATATATGCTGTTTATAGAGTATTCAGAATGAAATAAGGATTCTTATTTTTGCAGTAAATATTGGGGCTTCATGTTTGGTAAAAATGTTACGATTCATAACCAATGGAACCGATTTTTCTGGCTTTGCATCCCACAGTGAATAATAGAAATTAATTTTGCTAGATTTAAAGGACCGAAGTCCTTTAAATGTAGTAGTTCTGGAGATAGCAGTTTCTGAAGGCTGTAGCAACAAGAACAAGTTCTGGCCAAATTCCAGCAGGCAGAGCATAGGTGCTGTGTACGCCAGCAATACCTTGCTGCATCTCTTCCTACATCTGGAGTGCTACTTCTGGTATCTAGCCTGACCTGTGCTTTAGGGAAATGCCCTTTCTGGTTGTTCTCATATGCCAGAACTTCTTTGTGGGAGCCAAATCAACACCTATGAAGTTCAAGTAAGTTTCAAATAAGATAGGAAAATTTTCCATTTTTATCAAAAACCTATCTTTAACCAAGATTTTGCAGATCTGCATGGGAATAGCAATAGCAAGGAGAAGCTTCTCAAACAACAGCATTTGTTCAGTTTCATTTTTTTTGTTCTGGACATCAGTTTTAGGAAACAGCCAAGTTTGTAATTCCTCTCAAGTAGGGAGGAGGAAAAACAAACAACAGGTATATTTGACTCAAAAGGTATTTAGCCTTTGCTAAATTTAGCAAGGCTATGAGCAACTGTAAGAGAGAGTTTTGTAATGGTTAATTACTACATCCAGTTTGGAATGCCCATTTGTTGTGTGACTTAAAGCAATCTAAAGTCATAAAACGTGGTTGTGTGGATGGTAACCTGATGGTCTAGTAGTAAAATGTTTATTCAGGATGAGCCTGCATCTTCATTACATTAGTAACACTGTTAATGTAAGCCATGTGTCTATTCAGGGCAGAAAAGCTATTATTTAATACAATTTAAAGAGTGTTACTGGCTTATCCTGCATATATTGCTGATTCTAATCACTAATGGAAATTTAAATAGAATGGGTGAATATATATAACGACTGCTAAAATAAATTCCTTGGTGACTGAGATGACTTGTCAGGAAATCAAGCAGTAATGAAGCTCGTTATATGAACAGCCCTTAATAAATTGGCTACATTGTTCTTTCCAGCTTCTCAAAGAATGCACATGCCTTCTTTTCATAAAAATGGAGTTTGTCAGACACCTCATGAGCCAAACAGATGAGGTTTTATAAGTTGGGGAAAATGCCAGGTAAATTTTTGATAGGGTAGTATGTATTTTGGCAGCTGTTTTTGCAATACAGGGATTTCCGGGGGGTTTTATTCTTCCTTTCCCCCTACCCCCATAATGAAGATACTACGGAAAATTTTCAGTCCAGAAAAAGCAAGCTGTGGGGGTTACCATGGAAGTTTGTTCAGTAAAAATAGATAATTTGCTCTGTTCATTCTTGAAAAATACATGGTTGCTTTGAAAATACTCACTTCACACAGGTTGGGAAGAGAGAAGGTCTGGATGAACATCTCATTAGTGGGACATTTGAGAAGGGGCCTCATCCTGTACTGAAATGAATTGGCAAAGACAGTTGTTGAAAATTGACTGAACAACAGAATTCAGTCTAGAATGGACTTGGTTAGATTGCACTGCTTCAGCCTGTGAAAGCAGAGCTTTTTTCTTATGCTGCTCTTCTCTGAGCTCTGGCTCATGTGGCAAAGTCCCTTGCTGAAGTAGATCCATGCAGTTTGCTGATTTCCAAGGTCACTGTCCTTTTCCTGATGAAAAAACAGCATATGAACCTCACTCACTTCGCCCTGCTCTGATAAGTGGCCTCTGAAGTTTGTTAGTTGTACAAACAGTTTTCCTCTACTTGGCATGATTTGGCAAAAAAAAAACTGGGGAAGGTGGGCAAAACTTTTCAATCTGGCTCTTCTGAACATGTCTGTTCCAGGTTTATCTATGTTTAAAAAGGGAGTTTATTGATTAAGTTTTGTAGTTTATAAACTCTTTTTAGAGATCATGAGTAGATTCCATTGTTTATCATCTGAGTTGCAATTTAAACTGAACAATTTTCTACTTCTGAATTAAATTGCTGTTAAATACTTCTTGTTCCCTACAAAATGCTTTATGTACTATGAAATACTAATGCATGGAACTACACTTGGTAAATTAACCAGTCCAAGTTCTCCACATTCAAGCCAAGTTGTACAAAATAAAAGGTACTGAGAGAGAAGGTCCTTGCCAACCTCTGTGCACCGGATATTGACATACGGATATGCTTCTTTTCAAAGTAACATGCTATATTTAAATTTATTAGCTTCTTATCTCTCACTGTATTTCCACTGCCCTGTCTCCCTTCCTCCCCTAATCTTCTGTATTTTTCTAGAGACCTAGTGTACGTGAGGCCTTTCAGGAACCCGTGCGGTTTGAATACGTCGGATTGTTACATTCTGGAACTTTCATGATGAAGAGAACTGGGCAGAAGGTTGTGGCTGGAACTGAAGCTCCTGGAACATCGCAGACAAGCAAAAAACAGAAAACTAGTTTATATGGCTCAGGGTTTGGGGAATCTGACCCGTGCAGCTCGATGGACTGGGGCAGCCTTCCACACCATGTGATTCTGCGTGTTTTTCAGTTCCTGACTTTAGTGGATCGAGCCAGGGCATCTTCTGTTTGTCGAAGGTGGAATGAAGTTTTTCACATCCCAGATCTCTGGAGGAGATTTGAATTTGAGCTTAGCCAGCCAGCCACTTCTTACTTAAAGTCTACACATCCGGATCTCATTCAGCAGATTATCAAGAGGCATGCTGACCATCTGCAGTACGTCAGCTTCAAGGTAAGCCATGGATGAGTGGTGGCTCGGTCTTACGTCACTGAGCACGAGGGATGCAGCTGCTCTGGGTCAGCTGCCTTAAGGATTGTACCTGGCAAGTCTTACGTTTAAAAATGCAACTACTGCAACATTTTATTTCCACATGTGCAGAGAGTTTCACCCAATTTTCTACACTCTAACCTCTGCAGAGTACAGAAATAGCAAATGTCATGCAAAACAGAGGAGGAAGGTGAGACGAAGTAAGAGATTTGTCCAAAGTTACTCTTCAGGCTTACGAATTTTTAATCAGTTCATTATTTAAGATGCAAAGATATCGTTCATGTAGATAAAATAGATTAGTTTGCTGGAGCAAAGACTTTGTCAGGTCTTTTTTGGGCTCTAAAAATCAGCATTTTAAAAAAAATGTGTACATATTACTGTGCATCATGGCACCAGTACTATTACAGTATTGCAGTAACATGAGGTTATTTGAAGACAAGACTTAGATTTAAGGTATGTGTTCATACTAGAAATACCCAGCAGTCACACTCAGGAAAATTTTCTCACAGTAACTTCATTGAATACTTTCTGGTCTTGAAATTTCCAGTCAGTGTTGCATTTTGTGCCTGTGATAATTGCAGTCTGAAGCAGTATAGCTGAGTAGATGTGGAACCTGCAGTCTTGAGTATCCATGGTGCTGTTTTCTAAATAATACTGAAGAATGACTTCACTATTTTTAAACTGCTTTTATAGGTTGATAGTAGTACTGAGTCAGCAGAAGCAGCCTGTGACATCCTTTCTCAGTTGGTGAACTGTTCTATCAAGACACTGGGTTTGATCTCTACAGCAAAACCAAGCTTCATGAATGTCTCTAAGGTAAGGTTCTACAAACTGTAACTAGCATATTTTAATTCACTCTAGTAACAGAAGAGTTACTTTCTGGAAAATAAAGGCCATTTATTTTTTTCTGCAGAAAAACACTAGATACTTCAGGCTCATCACCGTGTCCAGTTATCCCTATAGTTGTCACTGTATTACAGAGAAATGATGAATCAGAGTAGCTAAATAATGAGTGTAAGGTTAATTTTGTCACATGGAGCAGCATGTTCTAAAACAGAGATCCCCTCTGATCATGTTCAAATAATCCTTTCTTTGTTACACCGAAAAGGAGATCCATGGGAAGTGTTTATTTTTGTGCTTTCTGCATGTGTAGAATGTGAGGTTAAAGCACTGAAGTTTTGCCCACCTTTTCATAAGAGTTTTTTTCCCTCTTTCAATTTCTCCAAATAGGCTCATTTTGCATCAGCACTGACAGTAGTTTTTGTCAACTCGAAGTCATTATCATCAATCAAGATTGATGACACACCCCTTGATGATCCTTCCTTGAAGGTTCTTGTTGCTAACAACAGCGATACTCTAAAACTGCTAAAAATGAGCAGCTGTCCTCATGTTTCACCTGCTGGTGAGTACTGAATATATGTGAAGAATGGAGTAAAAAGCATCATGACTGACTTAGTCTGGAGTTTGGGCAGTTGGGAGGTGAAGAAGAAGGTGGTTGTTGTTAGTGAATGAGTTGGATTGATGAAGGTGGGGGTGCTACTCACTTGACTGCATCTTCTGGAATCCTGAGGATTTTTTTCATTCTGTCCAGCTGCTTTGCTACCTCTGATGATAGGCATTGAGGAGGAAAAGCCTCCAAAATTAGTGTGAGCCTTTCACACATGCCCACAGGATGTGTTGTTCATTGCTTTACTGTGTAAGGGTAACCAAATGTGTGCTCCTTAATGTGTGCAGATTGTAAGCTTATCTAACTGGTGTTCTGTGGTAACACCACAAAGTCCCTGATCGTGAATCAGCTACTGCTCGGTGGGATAAAGGAGATTAAAACAATTGTCAATAATTGTTTTGCAAGGTGCTGTGAGTGTGTACAAATTTCACAAACCTGTAGTGTAAGACTGTTAGTGTTTCCAGAGTGCCCTCGTGTGTCCAGATCTGGGACTGGTAACTTGCTCATTGGTTGGTGAAGGACTCACTCCCTTCAAAATACAGCCTTGCTGGAAGTTCAGAGGGATTTTGGGTCCCTTCTCACTTGCCTTTCTCCTGAAACCTTAATACAAGGGAAAGGGAGTCTGGATCTGGTCTATTCCTGTATTCTTTCTTGGAGTCCACAAAAGGTGACTTAATCTGTACTTCATATTCCAGCAGATTAGGAGGAGTTACATTATTTAGGTCTTAATTCATGGAAGGTTCTAACTGTTAAACTGGTTGTCTGATGGTGATTTAAATAGTTTAGTTGAAAGTTGAAGGAATGAGTATTAGGGAAGGGAATGGTGGCAACTTCAGCTGAATCTGACCTGATTTCAGTTGCTTCTTCGAAGTTGAGGAAATTCTGCATAACGAGGGGCAAAGAGGAGAATATGCAGATGAATGTGACTTGTATTTTTTACGCTTAAGTGTTAATGACCAAAACCCTGTAAAAGGTTGTGGATACCTAGAACTTGGGTATTTCACGGGGTTTGGATATAAGCATGAAAATTCAAGCCAATAGAATCAGTACTTGCTTAAACTTTACAGCAAACAACTGTGCTTATATTCACTTTTCATTTTACAGAGTAAATTTTTTTGTTCCTCAGGCATTCTTTGTGTGGCTGATCAGTGTCATGGACTTAAGGAGCTGGCTTTGAACTACTACATATTAAGTGATGAACTGCTGCTGGCTCTTTCAAGTGAAAAACACGTTGATCTTGAACACCTTCGCATCGATGTCGTGAGTGAAAATCCCGGACAAGTTCAATTTCACACCATTAAAAAGCAAAGCTGGGATGCTCTTGTTAAACACTCCCCCAAAGTCAACATTGTGATGTATTTTTTCTTGTATGAAGATGAATTTGATGCTTTTTTCAGAGAGGAAACACCTGTCACACACCTGTACTTCGGTCGTGCAGTGAGCAAGGCGATGCTGGGTCGCATCGGCATGAACTGCCCCAGGCTGATCGAGCTGGTCGTGTGCGCCAACGGACTTCAGCCTTTGGATGATGAACTCATCCAGATCGCTGAGCGCTGTAAGAACTTAACGGCCATGGGGCTGGGGGAATGCGAAGTCACCTGCAGAGGTTTTATTGAATTTGTTAAGATGTGTGGGGGCAGGCTTACTCAGCTTTCCATAATGGAGGAGGTGCTGATTCCAGATAGTGATTATAGCTTAGATCGGCTTCATCTGGAAGTCTCCAAACACCTTGGAAGAATGTGGTTTCCTGATATGATGCCAACATGGTAAATTCTGTGTGGATAAAATGGTAGAATCAAGGTGTCACTTTCTATGCAAATAAAAAATTTAAAAATTAAATGTGAAAACTTTCTTCCAGATGCGAGTTTTTCTTCCTTGAGAACCTCTAGTGGACTAACAGCAAAACACTCTACAATATTAATTGTATATTGAAATAGAAAATAGATTTAAGTGTACTTAACAGTTCTGAAAGTATGTCTGTGGTTTACAGGTGCTCCAAACTTCAGTGAATTTGGGCTTCTCTGAGCTTCAGTTTAAACGTTCCATTTACTTTAAAGTGGGTTTTGGTTTGTTTGGTTTTTTTTGAGTCAGGAGTGTCTTTGTTACTCTTTCTGATCTAGTCAGAGGAGGGATAGAGAAACAATTTTCCTTTAGGAAATCTATCTGTGGAAAGTTGGATAGAACTTTTGAGTACAGTATTATTTGTCATGATGTTTTATATAACTCTTTTCTTAAATTATTCATGTTTTAATTGTAAAAGCTTGTATATTAAAATACACTAGCCCGGGTTAATCAGAATTAATCTAGCTTAAATTCATGGCAGTATATTAAAATGTTAATAAGCTTACGCTTACAAAAAACTTTCCACTTTTGAATTGCACTTTAAGTAATTTTGTCAGATTACAGAAACTAGAGAATGCATTGTACATATGGTATGTTGTTTTTGTCTTATGCATTAAAAGGATGGGAAAGAGATTTTGTTAAAATTACTGATTTTAAGTTTGGTTCTAGTTTGATTGCTTGAGTGAGTAATAAAGCACTTTAGAAACTGTCAGGACAATAAGGAATAGCTTTGGATTTGGGTTCAAGTATTTGTAACCAAAGACTGATGTCTGAATGCTGTTCCATGCTTTCGTTACTAAGAAATAAGAAGGATTTCACAAATGTGGTTAGTAAAAAGGAAAGATCAAATGCAATACAGTTGTCTTTGATCCATTTCTATTTGGAATCAAGGATTTATAGCACTTAAATTTGTCACTTAGATGCCAAAATGGACTGTAGTAATCTCACGTGTATCTTACAGAGCTTTGTGTAAGCCCTGATTTCTAGAGAAAGGCTTGCTGGAGGTAATCCTGAAATACTTAATTCAGGACTGTTTAATACTTGTTGCTATTAATTGTTTTTTGAGAAAGATTGTATTATATTTATTTTCTTAAAAGGGGAATGGCATGGTGAGTTCATGTAAATTAGAGTATGTATTTTTGTGTTAACATTTTGCACACTGTAAACTCAAATGCGTTGTATATAAATTTTGCTGTAATGATTTTGGTGCCACACTTGTTCTATCTTCCTGTTGATGATGAGAAGTTTACAAGAATTTGCTGGTGGTGTTTGTCACTATTGTGGTTTAACCCTGGCGGGCGGCTGAGTCCCTCATAGCCAGAGGGAGGGGGGAGAGAATCAGAGGGTAAAAGTGAGAAAACTCGTGGCTGGAGATAGTTTAATAGTAAAGCAAGAGCCACACATACAGGCAACCCCAAAAAAGGGAATTCATTCACCACTTCCATCAGCCATCTCCAGGAAAGCAGGGCTCCATCACACATAAACATCCCCCCTTCCTTTTTCTTCCCCCAGCTTTATATGCTGAGCCTGATGTCATGCAGTATGGAATGTCCCTAGGGTCAGCTGGGCTCAGCTGTCCCATCCCTGTCACCTCCCGGACTGTGCACCCTCTGCCTCCTCCCTGGTGGGGCAGTACAAGAAGCAGAGCAGGCCTGGACTCTGTGTAGGCACTGCTCAGCTACAGCAAAAACATCCCTGTGTAACCAGTGCTGTTTCCAGCACAAATCCACAGCTCCATTCTAGCTCCTATGAAGCAAATGAACTACCCCAGCCAAAACCAGTGCATTCAGAGCAGAGAATACGTGAGTTTCTTCCCCACTTCCACCAAACAACAGCTGAAGGGTTAAACCACCCTTTGCTTGGACACACTTGTTGCCAGCTGGAAGCCCAAGGATTTAAGGTAACACAGACCTGAGTCAGTAATGCTTTATTGCCTGTTGCACAGTTAAGAAGCATCTGACTCTGGTTAGTAGAGGCTGTGAGCTGAGCACTTCCATAATCCAGGGGATTATAATTTAAACACAAAACTGAAATATTTCCAAACAGTATTTGGTTTAAGACATGTGGTTTGCTTTAAATGGAAATGTAATAAAGTGATTTAATCTATGCACTGATACTAGACTCATCCATCTGTTGCACTGTGTCCTGTTAGGGTTCTGCCTTTCTAGAAGCCATGTATGTAACAAACCTTGGGAGAGACTGGAGAATGGCAAATTGGTCATTGTCATTTCATGTTTGTGCCTGAAACCTGAGGATTTCTGACATGCAAACTGTAAAACGGAGTGTGGACAAAGCTTATGTGTTGTTGGGAAGTCCTGGAGTCCCCCGTGTCTCTCCACCCAACAGAACAGTGTTAGTGTATTTATGAACACCGGTGACAGAGCTACAGTTCAGGGGGAAACTCTAGAAAGGCTGCTTTGAATATTGTCCCTTTCTCAGTCCCTGTCACCAAGGCAGGATTTCTGTGAAACCACGAATCAGAACTGCTAAGGTTGGAAAAGACCTTTAAGGTCATCAAATCCAGCTGTTGAATGTCAGCTTGCTCCAGCTTCAGAATTCCAGTTAAATAGGCCTGCATTGATGGATGTTGGGATTTTTGAGGCACTGATTTTTTGGATCATTTTTTCTGCTCCCTGATCTGAACAAGTGAGGCCAGCTGGTGCTTGGGGGAGAAGCTGACAGGAATGCGCCTTCTCTGCCACAGGAGGGAGTGAGCGCTTTGCGTTTTAGCTGATTTTTCAGGCTTTGTGAATGCTTACAGCTAATCATTGCTAATTTCCTGATTCTCTGGTAAATGCAAATTCCAACAAAAACTCAAATCTTTTTTCATTTTGTGAGTCCCTGTTGCCATCCAACAGACACTGTGTAAGGCTCAAAGTACTGAATAGGTGATAGTATAAACTGTTGTGCATGGGAAGAAAAACAACTTTTGGATGCTGAGATGGATTTATTTGGAATTTACTGCATTTCCATTTCACTCTCTTTGCCCTTTCCCCCTTTCAAGATTGCTTGTAGGATCTGAGTGGTCGCAGTTCTCAATGTGAATATGAGATGTGATCCCAGGAAATACTCTTTGCATCGGCAACATTCTCCCAAGGACTTGTCCCTTGGAAATTGCACCATTGTATCTCACAGGATGGATACAGAGTAATTTTACACAGAATCCTGGTGTAAAAAACAAGAGGAGAGAAAACATCAGATGCCTGATGAAGCATTTGTTCTTCTGTAGTATATTTCAGAAATATTAACCATGTCTGTCTTGTCCTTTCCAGAGATAGCAATAGTGGAAATACCAAAATAGCAGAGACACTGCGGTCATAAAAATTAGGTAGTGGTTGGAGTCATTGACTTGGTAGAAGAGGGAAGATGGAAGGCAAGGAGAAGGTGGGAATTCATGCTGTAGGAGAGAGAAAAGCTTGAAGACGTTCTGCAGAACTCAGTTATTTGCATTGTAGCAGGAGCAAAAATTCTTCATGTAAGTGGATAGAAGAAAACGTGGCTAAACTACTTGCCTAACTGCAAGGTAATGCATCCTGTATGAGCTCAAGACAAGGAAATGTTAAATGAAAGATAGCTATTTACTTGATCCCTTGATTTGGACTCCATCATCAATGGCATTTCCATTGTGGAAGAATTTAACAGGCCCAGAGAGCTGGCCGGAGAAGGGAGCGTACACTGTCGCCCCATCAGCACAGATGACATCCACTGCCCGGTGCTTCCCTTTGCCACTGCGTCTGAAAACAAACACATCATTACAGGAATCTCTGGTCAGGCCCAGTGTTACAGAGAGAAGTCAGGCAGCACATGGTGAGATCTGGAAATGGCTTGTTAGGACAGAAATAGTGTCAGTAAATTGGCTGAAGGATCTGCAAAGGTGTAGGTGTTGTAGTGCCATGTAGGATGGATGACCTGTTAGAGTTGGAGAAAAGCACTTTTCTTCCAGGTCTTTGAATAAAACCATGGAGTCACAGAAAGTTGGTTGTGTGAAGGACATGAAGTCCAACCTGTCCAACACGAAGCGTTCCAAACACTAGGTCAGGCCAGGCATGGCTTAGTCTGATAAAGAGCTCCAGGCAGAGAGGTGTTATGAACAACGTGGGCAGGCAGCCTAAAAGTTCCCTCAAGTCCAATCTAAGCCTTCAAAGCTGTAATTCTTATGTGACCTCAACAGAGCTCAACTCTTATTCCAGTGGAAGAACAACAAAATCCCATGTGTTCCAATTTTTTTATTACCTTGGAGCTCCGTAGTATCCACAGCCATACTTATCACAGCCTCTTATCTCGTTGGTAGGGTTCCCAGCACACACTGCAGCCCAGCGCCCGTCCTGTTGTGGCAATGGTGGAACAGCTTTGAAATACAGGAACACAGCACATCAAAGTTAGCTTCTAGATTGTTTTAACACTTGCATGTTTGTACCTACTATGGTTGATTTACAGTTAGGTAAGAACATACTGAAATTACATTCCATGCTTGTAGTTGGATTTTCCTCCATAAAATTTGTCATCCTTTGGGAAATGTAAATGGAATGTAGACCTAAGCTGCATGGTCATGTTTTTAGATTAGGGTTATTTCATAGAAGAAACATGCTTTAAATACAAAAATTCAAAAAGAGTATCACAGGTCCTAGAGTGCAAATCTACTCTTGTTCTGAGTTGCTTTTTTTGTTGTTAAGGGTTTTTTTACCAGGCGTAAGCAGATGAGTAGGATCAGAGTGGTCGCAGTTCTCAACGTGGATATGAGAAATAATGCCAGGATATACTTTCTGCATTGGCAGCATTTTCCCGAGTTGTTGCCCTCTGCGGATCTGGCCGTGGTACCGGATGGGGTGAATGCAGACGAGCTTCACACAGTAATCTGGGAGAGACGGGACAGGAAGCCAGGTCAGGAAACATCAGCTGCATCTGCTCCTGGCATGAGCAAGAAGCATTCCCTGCCAGCCTCTTATGGAGGCTGTTAAGATGAAGCAGAAATGTAGTCAAGGTACCAACAATGGTGAAATCAAAATTACTATATTTGCCAGGGCAGAAAGGAAAAAAGGGAGTCTGAAGATAGAGACAGGAAAACAACCTCTCAGCAGAACTGAGGACATATTTCCGGTGCTTTATTTTTACTGTTTCCTATTTTTTGATTTGAGGTTGTTATTTTCCTGCTACCTGTTTTTCAACTCCTTTCTTCCCTCCTCTCCAAGAAAAGCATAGGAAAGGACTACATCCTGCTGGTGCTCTCTTCCAATATTTCAGCGTGCTAGAGAGGGTGTAAGATTAATCAACACTGTGCTTGAATTGAACAACCACGGAAACCTTGGTCAAGTAAGTGAAGCGATTACTTGTGCACACCTCCCAGCACACCTGCTGTTAATAACTTGCCTGATCCCCTGATTTGGACTCCATCATCAATGGCATTTCCATTATGGAAGAACCGGATGGGTCCTGAGAGCTGCCCGCTGAAAGGAGCGTACACCGTGGCTCCGTCAGAACAGATGACGTCCACACCCGCGTGCTTTTCTTTGCCACCGTGCCTGGAGGCAGAAATGCATAATTAAAGACATCTCTCAGGGCTAATGTTATGTATCAGTTGGTCACTTAATGCAGGAAGGTAGCTGAAGCTTGTCGAACTAAACTTTTTTACTTGCAATGAAATTGGAAAGAAGTAGCAGGTTTGAACCATCTTTTTTTTGTTGTTGCAAATTTTTCACATTACTCTGACCTTCTTTAGAGTGGGATGAAATTTCAAATTTTAGCTTATTTTTAATTTTTCCAAGTTCATGGGGTATTTCAAACTGTAATAGAAAAGTACCATTCTTTTACCTCAAAAAACATCTGTGCCCATGTAAAATAGAATCTTATGGTTGGCATTTTCTCACTTAGAAATTTGGAAGTTGCATGATGAGTATGTACACTTACAGAGCCTGGGGACAGGAGATGACAGGAAAATGCAGGAATCATTCTAAATATAAAAGCATTTTTTCAGAGAAATATGACCTGTTGTTTTATGAGGTCCCTCCTTAAAGACAATGATGCCGACAGACTTTTAGTTTGTGTAAATGAATCAACTCAGTTTCTTGTAAGCTGTTGCTGAGTGTTGGTTAAATTTCTGGAGTATAAGCAACAAGGATAAATGACACAAATCTTTGAAATACTTCCATTTCCTTTACTCTATCTGTAATTCATGTAATAGTCCTGCTCCTTCACCCCTGCATCTGTTATCAGCAGCGGTATCTCTGTGCTTCTGTAAGATTGCCAAGGAATATTCCAAAAATCCTCGAGAGGTCCTGCAGACAACATCATTCTCTCATTCTGAGTGTCAGTTCTGTTTAACCGTACTCTTTCTCCTGCCTGAACATTTAATTTAGGAAAGCAAAGTGACCCCCAGTGCCCAGGCAGCTGCGTTACCTGTCAGCACCGAAATTCCCGCAGCCGTATCTGTCGCAGCCGCGGATGCGGTTGGTGGGGTTCCCGCTGCAGATCTGTGCCCAGTGTTGGTGCTGTTGTTGGGGCGGGTGTGCATCCAGCTGCTTGGTGAAAACTTCACATGGAAAAGAGGAAAAACAGGAAAAATTCAACCATGTTCTTAGCCCAGTACAACAGAAAGTGTTCAGGTGCAAAGTAGGGTGTTTAAAGTGAAAGATGTGAGCTTGAAGGAGTTTGTCATTTCAGAAACTGTAGGTAAAAGGACATTATACAACCTGCTGTATAGACTTGACCCATTTTTTCCTGATGTCTTACTTTAAGGTATATACACCAAAAAGAAAAGCTATAGATAAAGTTTTTTAAATAGTTTGTGAAATAAACTATTTTTACTTTCTAATGGTGCTGGGTTGATGGTTGGACTTATGATCTGAGAGGTCTTTTCAAACCTTAATGATTTTATGATTCTTTCTGAACCCTCCAACTACTTCAATATATGTCTCTTAATGCACACCTAGTTCCATATTTTATAATAGTCATAACTGTCCACATTACCATCATTCTTCATAAAACTAGAGGGGAAAAACCTCAGCTTTATTTACGTTCAAGTGAATTTCAATAATTAATTATTGTCTGCCTAAACCCAGCCAAGCCCAGCTGCATTGCAGCAATCTCAACTCACCAGTGGACACCAAGCTGACCAGAGCGACCAGACTGAGAGCTGGCATTTTGGGGCTGTGTCACCCGTGTTCTTTGATCCAGTCAAAGACGTTGAACAGCTGCCACCTGAGGTATTTATGTGCTTTTGAAAGCCCGAGTCTGTTGTCTTGGCCAATCAGTCTCGAGCAAAGTATTACAGCTCCAGGCAGGTGGTGTTGCCATATTGGGCACTGTGGATGTCCACAGGCTCTGACAGTTGTCAGAGCTGGTTGGGAAAGATGGATAAAATAACTGGGCTCTTAGCACACAGTAACAGATGGAAATGAACAACCCCACATTTCAGGAAACTCTGGTTGAGCTGTTTCTTAACACCTTTTCTTCCCCATCCTGAAGTAAGGGCACATTGAGGCCAAAAATGGTGGGATCCACAAATATGGTTCAGAGGATTGAGCTGGAGGGAAAAGGTGGGCGAAGCTCCAGAGTGGATGTCACCGGTTTGTCCTTTGCTGCTCGTTCCTCCCTGCGTGTTTGTGCCCACCAGAGCTTTGTGACTGAGAACGCAGGAAGTGTTTGCTGTTCACTTAGGCTAAGAAATACAGGTGCTTTTGCATTGAAACATCTCTTTTTTTCTGGTTGAGTTGAAATTGTCAATTATTTTCCTTAAATCCATGAAGTCTGTTGACTGAAACCCTGTTTTTTAACAGTGTAATAAAAAAATTTTCACGTTCTGAAACAACAGTTGCAAACCCAAGTTGCATGGGCAAAACTGACCTGGAGTTCAATAATTCAGTGATGCCTTTAGTACCTTCTTGGTTTCAGCTATTGTACTATAAAGCAGACTCCTTTGTGTGTCTTGTAATCCTTCAGTTAGATTTTTCTGCACTACGTACAGAAAAGCATTATATTTTCTTTACAGACATGTCTTGGATAATATGAAATTTAAATGAGTCATGGTGCTTTCACATAAATTAGCTGATATTTCAAGTTACAGAAACCTCTGGAAGTCCTGCAGATTTTATTCAGAGAAGAAACAGATGTGTCTCTGCCCCACTATTAGTTTGCAAAAGCATCTGTACATTGTGTTTTCTGAAAACCTCCATGGAACAAGCAGTTGGAGACAAATTTTTCACTTGCGTTTCCAAGCTTTTCTTTACAGCCAATATTTAATCCCCAAACAATCTTTTAGCCCTCCCTGGGGTTATGACAAGTGGTTTGGCTGGTTTTATCCCTGCTGCTTTCTTCTCCGTCCTGCCAGGAAGAACTGCTGGTTTCCGCACTCATAACCACCAAACAGATATTTATGTAAAAGTTATGTCCCTTCAGTCCAGTTTGGATGTGGCTTTTGGTTGTAATTTGCTTAATATAATGGAGTCTTAATGGCTGATAAATGATACAACGTGCTGGTAAGGGTTCTCAGTGGGTATTCATGGTTTGGGAATGCTGCTTTATCCCTGAACTGAAAGATGGCGTGTGTGGCTTTGTGTGATCCTTGCCAGAGACAACCTTCATTGCTTATTCTCCTTCATTTGACACAAGCTCTCTGCAAACCCCCTCAGCTCTCCTTAACAGCAGGAGTCAGCAGGGGAGGTGGTATGGGTGGCATTTTCCATGAAGATTTCATAGCAGAGAGGTAGTAAAGTGTTTCTGAGCTTGGCTAGCTCCATACTGTCTGCTGGAAGCTTTTTTCCTACTGCAATCAAAACCATTTAAAAATAAAGACTTTTACAGGCGATGCCTGGCCATTCCCAGTTGCGGGGTGTCCAGGGGGATTTCTGCAATAATTATCTCTCTCAACCAGATTTTATCTCTGATTTATTTCAGTTTGCAGTGGGAGAGTTTTAAATACCTCATTAGATAACTTTAGCCTGGGGCAGACCTGCCTTGAAAAGCTACTGATTTTTATAGACTCTTGTGAACTCACATGCTCCAAATTTTACCAAGAAAAGAACTGCAGCACTTCAATTGACTCTACAAAGTCCTGTGAAGAAAAGGCCTAGTGTAAAGACAGCCAAGCTGGTAGGCACGACAAGGGGAGGTGTTATGGGTGCACAGACACTGAGGAAGCTTTTCCCTGAGTCCTGTTTTGCAGTCTGGTGCTTTGTAAAATGGCTCTAAGCTGCCTGCTCTTTGCAATTTTTTTTCCATCTCTCCTGTGTGCAGGGCTCGCTCCAAATTGCTCATAACTGTGTACGTTGATTTTTATTTCTTCTCTATAAGAGATCCTAACAGCATTATATCTTGCTCTGGTCTTTCAAAAACACATCAAAATGTCACTGCTACTGCAATATGTCTAATGCACTTGTGGTAAAGTACTCTTAATAAAACAGCTTTCAAGTGTAGGATGATGCAGTTGGGATGTCTCAGTGTATTCCCCATCTCTCCTGGGTGAGCTGGCAGGTGCAAACCTCTCACCTCGGGCATGAGGAAGCTCAGAACCAGAGTTGGAGGGATTCCTGTGTTGGGCACCCAAGATGGTAATTTAACGGTTGGTGCAGTTGTGAAAGACACGAATTGGCCACTTAGCACCCAGTAACAGAAGGATATGGAACAACCCCCTGGCATTGCAGTTGCACCATTTCCTTCCCTGTGGTGGGGAGCAGGCACAAAAATGGAGAGGAGCCAGGTGGGTTAAATTGGGAAATGCTGATTCTCTTCTTTTGCACAGGGTGTGAGGTCCCCATTTTCCCCCTTTTATGTCAGTAGTAACTAAAGTGGCTGTGTAAGAAAACCCTTCGAGGTCTTCTGATGGACTGAGGAATAGCTCAGCAGGCAAATGGGAGTGTTTGGGCTGATATCACTGAATCACAGAATAATAGACTGGTTTGGGTTGGAAGGGAACTCAAAACCCATCTATCTCATTCCAACCCCCCTGCCATGGGCAGGGACCCCTTCCACTATCCCAGGTTGTTCCAAGCCCTGGCCAACCTGGCCTTGAACACTTCCAGGGATGGGGCAGCCACAGCTTCTCTGGACAGCCTGTGCCAGGGCCTCACCACCCTCACAGGGAAGAATTTCTTCCCAATATCCCATCCATCCCTGCCCTCTCTCAGTTTGAAGCCATTTCCCCTTATCCTGTCACTCCAGGCCCTTGTCCCAAGTTCCTCTCCAGCTCTCTTGGAGCCCCTTTAGGCACTGGAAGGGGCTCTTAGGTCTCCCTGGAGCCTTCTCTTCTCCAGGCTGAGCAGCCCCAGCTCTCCCAGCCCGGCTCCAGAGCAGAGGGGCTCCAGCCCTTGGAGCACCTTCATGGTCACCTCTGGACTTGCTCCAACAGATCCATGTCCTTCTGATGTTGAGAACCCCAACAGGCAGAGAAGGGGTTAAGCCTGATGCTGTCCTGAAGAAACCCCTCCTTTGCTATTCAGCCTTTCCAAGACACCCTGATTCTGCTGCGTAGATGATGTCATATTTCAGGAGTGTAAACTGCCAGTTACCAGGGCTTTTGGATGGTACCTGCCATGCATGTGTCCATAAACCTTGCAAACATTAGACTAGTCCCCCTTAACTCATTAATTATCTTAACATTATGTCTTAATAAATAAAGTTGCATAGTAGAAGAATGGGTTTTTGGAGGAAAAAGCCCCAGAAAACTGAGATATGCCTGGGCAACGGCAGTGATGCCTTTGAGCAGAAACATCAGCAAAGCCAGGGCCAAACTGTGAGCCAGAACAAATCCACCCCCACACCAAATCCTGTGGTTTCCTTCCAGCCATGCTGCCTCCCATTCTTCTTGCCCACAAGTGAGGGCTGGTTTCTCCATTGTTTCCTTCACATGGTTGGATTCAACCAACGTCCAGAAATTGATAAAGTCCTTCCTCTTTGCCACCTCTGCAGGGCTGTTCCCCAGAGAACTGGATAAATGAGTGCTGCTCATTTTATTTCTTGGTCATTTTAAAATCTCACAACTGTAGGCTTGTCAGGTTTGTTGGCAGGTGATTGAAAAGGTAAATCCTCTTCCTACATAGATATCTATCTTACCTTTGTCTTGGTCCTTCTTGGCTAGCCCGGAGTGTTTCATGTGGGAACAAGTCAGTGCTGAGCACTCAGGCACTCATCTCCCAGCTGAGCTGTGGACAGTAGGTTATTAAATATCCTTAAAAGCTGTTTCTCTGAAAAATGAATCATATTCTATGTGCTAATCATTATAAAATGGAATATATTTCAAAAATGACTGTAGGATAATTTAATCATGCCACTTGCAGCGCAGGCTGTTGTGGTGAAAATCCAGTGGGCACAGCGTAAAACAAATTGCACTGGCTAATAATTCCAGCCTCTGATCATTGAAACGAGAGGAATGTTGTCCCAGCGATTAACTGATCCCGGTGCACGCGGCTGGGATTGCAGTTCTGGTGGGATATCAGCAGGTTGCGCTCACTGACAGCGAAAGGCAGGGCTGGGCCTGCCGTGTCTAGGGAGGTGTCAGGCTGTGGGAGAGGTGAATATCCTGCTCTTCTCTGCTAGGTATGAGCTGAAGACGAAGCTGAAGTTGTGCTACTGCACAATTCTGATTGAAGGCTCCTTGCCAAATTTATTTGCCCATGTTAACAAACATACCTCAGCCTGAGGTAGGCTGGTTTCAGCAGGGAGGATTAAAGAACACCAAGTATCTTTTTGCTACCTATGCTCTATCTCCTGGGGAGGACAAAGTTTTGGCTGAATCCTCCAAAGTCCTTCAAGGCTTCAGGAAATAGAAGGGCATAGCATAGATTTGTATTGCAGCTTTAGGCAGTTAGTCTGGGACTGTGATACAAACTTTTAAAACAAAAGGGATAAAGGAAATGAATCTCTGCAGAACTGGTGCAGAAACAAAGCAAATCTGCATGGCTGAGTTCGCTAGCTCTCTAGTCAAAAGCCTAATTGTCTCTGTTTCTTCCCCCAGCAGCCCTTCCCCTCACCTTAAATATTTCTAGAACTGTGTATTTTACCAGCTCTTTATTTCCCTCCCAGAGTCAGCTACACGTTGTATTTTCCCTTCCTCTAGACCCAGTTAATTTTTAATAGACTGAGAAGATAAAACCGGATTTACTTATACTGTTTGCCCCAACTGGTCTGTAACCTGAAATTGAAAGTGATATTTACTTGTTCTCCTCTGCTACCAGTTGACATCCCCAGCTAAAACTGGAAGGTTTTATGTCAGAGCATCCCTGTGCTGCTGGAAAAACTCTGATTAAATAATGGATCCCTGAAAATGCTTGTGAAGCCAATCTGTGGGACACACTGGAAAAGTGCTGAGCTATGGTTGTTAATGTGCAGGTGAAAATGTTACTCTTGGAGGAGCAAAGCTGGGATGTTGCTGGAAGCTCAGAGCTCTGCTCAGTCACAAAAGTCAGCTCAGTTCTCATTAGGGTTTGCACGGAGAGGTGGGGGCTTGAGTGGGATCTTCTCTTTTCAAATATAAGTTGATAACTGTCTTAGAACACAGAATTTTAAACAAGTGAGTCGTAGGTGGGAGTCTTTCTCTCCTGAGGGCAACCAACTTCATGACAAAAATTTAAAAAAATTTGTCAACCTGGATAACACTGGAGACTTTTGCTGAAATATAAGCAAAAGAAGGAAAAGAAGGAATAGTGTTGGGGCTTTTCTCACAAGAAATTTTCACAGCTCAGTTGTACTGACTTGCCTTCAATGTCTGGTCATTATCTGCCTCTGCAGGTGGGGCCGAATATTTATGTGGACATGCTGATTTTTCATTCACAGCAAAATTAAAGTGGTTCCTGGGGAGGGTGGATAAGACAGCAGCTTAAGCACCTCTCAGAGGTGCAGCAAATACCTTTCTGTGGTTAGAAGAAACAGACATGCTGCCAGGACATACACAGCCCCCACAGAGGCAGCTTCCCTGCTTCTCCAGGGCAGGAGTTGCACTAGGAAATGCGTGAGCCTGCAGCACTTGCAGAGCACTTTAGCCCCTGACACTCCCAGTAGCACGTTGGCAGCCTTGGCCTGAGGAGCCCTGTCCTGTTAACAAGAGCTTGTTGTCCTGGGAAAGTCTTCTGCTGATTTACTAGTGGAAAGAAATGCCTCACTTGGACAAAAAGAAACCTGGGTGTGCCAAGGCAATCCTGAGGCAGGAGTCTGGGGAAAAGGAATGAGTTACTTCATCAGTGTTGTTTTATGGCTTTGGTGATGGGCCCCAGGGAAGATTTGGGTTTCAGCTTTATACAGGTTTTTTCTCCCCAGCTGCCTTAAAAAAGCAGAACCCAGCCCAAACTCTATGACAGCACCATAGAAATTCAAAGCAATCTGTAGTGAAGCAGCCCTTCAATAATGTGATTTTCCATGTTTAAGCACAAGTGCAATTCGTGGCTTATTAAAGAAATCTTCATTTTTGGCTGAAAGAAAGCAGTGAAGTCCAAGAGGAGTGAGCTGCAGCAGGGCTCAGGCTGCTGAGCTTTGAGGATCCATCTCCTCCCACCATCCTCTGTCCCTGCTGCACCAGCCCCCACCCAAGAGAACAGTGATGGGCAGGACATGGTAACAGCTTCAGAGCAGGTGTTGTACCTTACTCTGGCTCTGGTCTTGCTCATATAACCACCAGTATTTTGTTCATGGATACTTTGAGGTGGAACAACTGCTTGAGGCTCAGTGGTTTCCACTCTACTGGAGTGACTGCCTATGCCCAAGGAATGCCCCACAAGTGGGGGGCTGGAGCTTTGACCCTGATGTGCAGCCTCCTGCTTACAGGTTGGGACAGGATCTCTTAAGGCACAGTCCTGGATATGAACACGGGATGTGACTCTTCAGTCACCCTTTGCATGGGCACCAGGACGCTGCTTTGCACTCCCTTCTTATGGGACCACTATACTCGATGGGCTTGATGTAAAACATCTCCATGTAGAATCCTGCTAACACGGGAGAGACAGAGGGAGAAACTTGCTCCTAGGAAATGGTTTCAGAGCCTGGCAAAGTTGTAATATTCAGTAGCAAAATACAAATGGCAATAAAATGATAAGAGATTTAGCAGCAATGCTTTAAGAAGAAGCAAAGAGTTGACATTTATTTGTGTGTGTGAAGAGCTCAGCAGGCACCATCCCCTTTGGGCTCTCAGAAGAGGAAGGGAAAATTACATGCTGGCACTGGAGGTCTGACCTAAAACAGTGCAGGAAATCTCTAATGCCTTCCCTAAGTAAAAGAGCCCAGGTCCTAGGCAGTCTTCATTTATTTTATGAATTGTTTATTCTTTGTGAAGTCGAAGGTGATTGCATTAAAGACAGAAACATCTCTAGACACACTCTGTACTGATCTTCAAGTAAAAGGCTTTTAAGAAATCAGGCATGCTGTTAGTAATCAATATGCCTCAGCTGATTCTTGCTTATTCAATCAACACTATTTCTTCAAGAAAATTTTTCCACAACCCTTGACCAGCTGACGCTGGGCTGGAGTTGGCTTCAGAGCCTGCTGGAGACCAGATGAGGTGCTGCAGCTCCAGACACCCCCCTGCAGATCAGCAAGATGAGGGGGGGACATCGTGCTGGTCCTGTTACATGAGGGGTTTTAAGCCCCTGCTGTCTGCCCACACCCTGCGCTCCCAGTTGGATCCCTGTGTGATTTTTTTCTCAAGAAGAAACACTCTTGGTGTACTGTTTTCGTGCTTCTTGGATGTCATAGATAGAGAGGGGAAAATCTATTTGACAGTAAAATTTTGAAACAATATGTTTAGACAGACTATATAGGCAAAAAATTACTGTAGCTACTTCTGTGCAATGCTTCCCGTGCCCAGGGCTCAGCTAAACCAAGCCAGGAAACATTGCATCATCCTAAATTCATTTTGTTAATTACCAATTTTGTTTGAGAGATCAAAGAGGAAAAAAGAATGAGTGAAGTAATTTTGTAAATTTCCTCAGAAGCTCAGAAAATGAGTGGTTTTTTCCTCATTCTGTTAATAAATATCCTGAGGGCCAAATACTCTCAGTTTCTTGATGCACACTCAGTTTAGAGCACTGGAGGTGAATGCACAGTGGTGAGATGCCACAGGGAAACCCACCAGCTTCAAGAGCATCCTTCCCTCACAACAGCAGGGCCACCAGCCCATGACACCTCTGACACTGCTCTGAGCCTCAGGAGAGCAGCCACCACAGCTGACTGCTGCTCCTGTCCCCAGAGAGGGGCCACCAACATACTGGGCTGCAGAAAGGTGCTCCAGCTCTTCTGCCACACTGGGAAATTCAGGTTAAGAGCTCTTTGGAAATCTGGATTTCCAGGCTGCTGATGGGTTTCTCTGGGGTCTCTCAATAAACTTCTGCCTGGCTGCCACTGGTGTGGGAGAGGGGAAGATGGTGAAGGTCTGCAAGGCATGGCCCCTGGCACCCCTCCAGGACAATTGTTGACTCCACTTTGATTTTGCTAACTGAGATGAGAGGTTTTTACATCGAGTGAATTAAACATGGAAAAGACCAAATTACTTGCTGACATTTTGCATTATACCCTGAGATAAAGATCAGGATGGTAAAGAGTGATTCACGAAGGTTTTGTGTGAGCTGTGCAAGAGCAGTGGATGCTTTGCTCACCTTCTCTGCACCCACCATGCCGTTTTTCATGGGGGTTACAGCCCTATTCTGTGTCTGAACAACATCCCAAGGCTTGGAGCAATGCAGACAAACAACCAATTTCTTCACATTTTGCTTATTCCTGACTGGATCCAAAGGTGGGTTTCTTTAAATTTGCAGAAAAGCTGTTGGCAGACAGGTGGCAGTGATTGGCAATTGCTTAATTTTGCATTGATGGCAGGAGTGTGGAAGAGATAAAGCAGGACAAGGGCAGCAAAGCAAGGGTAGGGTCTGTAGGATGCAGACAGTGAAGGGTCTCTTCTTGGGAAGGAGATGGGGGAGTTGTGTGGGGTGTAAGTGAGGCAGGATGGGGTTTTCCTCATCTCACACAGTGCTGGGAGACACTGAGAAAAGGGGAAGATATGTGTGAGGCACAGGCAGCTCTCTTTACCTGTGGCTGCAGAGCCTAGATAGTGTCTATGTCTGAAGGGGAAAAAAATCACAAAAAGAGCCCCAACCACTGCAGCTCTGTAGGCTTTGCAGGTCACCCTGTGGGGCAGGAATGCCCACTGCTCTGTTTTGGGGGGTCACAGCAGGGAGGGTGGGTGCCTTGCTTGCAAAGGGGTGAATAAGTAGCAAAATGGTGAACTGCTCATGTGCAAGTAAGCACCACAGAGCAAACAAATTAAATGTAACTCAAGTAAGATTAAATTTAAAAGACAGTGGCATTAAATTCTAGCTCTAAAACTCAAAAACTCTCTAAAAGCAATTTCCAAAATCGTAACCATGCTGAGATCTAATAAAGCTCTCACTAAAGAGGAAGTGCTTGACTCAGTCTGTCACTTAGCAATAGGAGAGTTGTTTTCCCCTGTTATGGAAGGGATGCAAATAGCTATAATAGTTTCCTTGCTGTTTTACCAAGTACTAAGGCATGACTAAAGTGGTTGGTAATGCTCTAAGGACTGTGAACCCCCAACTTATGCTAAAAATGCTCTTTTGGTAAGACAGGTGTCTGAAAACTCACAGCCTGTTCTGGCCTTTGACCCAACAGACCAGATCCTTCTTGTTTTCTTCTATTCACCAGTCAGTACAACGTGATAGACCTCACTGTGCTTAAACAGAGACCCAAAGAGAGTGAAATCCACGGGTATGGGCAGATTGCAGCGAGGGAGAGAGGATGATTTGTTTTCCCGAATGCCAGGTTTTGGAAATATCCAGGTTATGCAAGATTCTAGTTTAATTTCTTACAGGAGATAAGCCCTGGGGCACAGCACTGCAGATGGGACTTGCCAATGTCTTATTTTTCCTCCATTTTTTTTCCTGATGGTGACAAATGCCACATGAACCATATGAGATGACAAGCTGTAATCCCGTGTGCCAGCACACTTTCCCTCTGAGTTGTGTTTCTTCTATTTCCTAAAGGCTGCAGAGTGCATAAAAGAGGGCCTGAAGTAGTTAAAAAAAAAAAAAAAAGCTGTTTATCGGGATAATAACTTATTGTTTCTGTTAATTATGCTTATAAAAATAATAATTTGGGTAAACTAGAGGGGCATTCTAAAGAACACTGTGGTGTCCAAAGGCAGATTTTGCCTCCCCTTCACTGATAAAATCTTGGACCTTCAAAAAAATAGAACATATTTTAACATCAAAAAGGCATTCAAAAATAATTTTTCAAATGAAATATTGTCATTAGCATATAATGGATTCCTGAAATTCAGCATCCAACTTGTGTAATGGGCTCTGAAGAAAAGGATGGTAATGAAACCAAATTTAACTAATGAGTGTAATTTAGAAAGAGACTTTACTGCAGACTTTCACAGGAAATAGTTTAGAAACATTCTGCCTGTGGAGAAGAAGGGGTTTGTGGTTCTTCAAAAAGCCTTGCTTCAATCTGCAGAAACACATAGTGGTTTTTTATTAGTTAATGTGAGCAACGGAATTGCTGCGTGCAATTCTGCCATTGCACTTGTCCCTCCAGGGCTGCCCTGGCTGAGGGACAGCTGCCTCTGGCTGTCCCACGAGATGCCCAGCCAAGGGGCCATTAGTGACTCTCTGCACCACTTTGATAATTTCATCCATCATCAGTTTAAAATCCTGCAGTTTTCTGTGCAGAGCCGGCTGTTGGTTCTTGCAGAAAGAAATTTCTATGGGGTCCTGGGTCCCCATCAGCATGGCAGGGATGAGCTGCACAGCCCCATGTCCTGCTGTGGTGCATCAGCCCCAAGGTGTCCCTCACGTCCCACCAGGTTAAGGGTCACTCTCTGTGTTCCCCACCAGTGGTCTTGTCCCTGCTCTTGTCCTGTTGCTGGGTTGGGGAGTATTTTTGGATGATTTTTTCTCCCAAAGTAGTTGTTGAGCAAGAGCTCACCTTGGGCACACCAAGGCCCATCCAGGACAAGCCTGTGGAAACCTGGTCCCAGCTGAGTCTTGGCTTTGGGCACTGGAGAACCAGGGATGGGCAGCACTCGTGCTCCAGAGCAGGAGGGTGTTGGTGAGATGAACTGGGCTGTGCAGGGGACAGTGAAAGTGGCAGGGCTGCCACTGCCCTCTGAAGGAAGGCAGGTGAAGGCAGTTCCACTGAGCAGCCCGTCCCCACCTCCCCGGATCCTCATGTCTGTGTACAGGTAGAGATAAAATACTTCTGGTGTGTGTATATATATATATTTGACACCTGTACTGCTCCTTCCCTGGTTAAGGGGAGCTCAGCCCCGGTGTTGGGGTTTATGGGGATGTTTGTTAGCATCTGCCCACTGGGATGTGCAGCCACTGGGTGCTCAGAGGCCCTCTGATCCTTTTTATTTTCCCATTCTGCTTTGTGCGTGCTGAGGAAGGGCTGTGTAATGCAGAGTAAGTCCCTTGCCTCCTCTGCTCTTTATCTGACATGAATTGATGATCTGGTGCCTGCTAACAGCAGATGTTTGTGGGCAAAATGGAAACGTTGCCTTTTTTCCCCTTCATTTCAACATCTGTTTATCCCTGCACTGCCTGCCGTCCAATGTTGTGCTCTAGCACCTTTGCTTTTGTTTGGAAGAAGGAAGAGATATTTATCTCACCTCGAGTAGTTTAAATCAAAATCTTCAAACAGGTCTTGTGTTGCCCAGGATCCCAAATCTCCCCTGTGCAGGTGCCTCAGCTTCTGGGATCAGTCCCCAAACAACTTCTCAGTGCTTTGGCATTAGCAGGGTGGAGAACTGCAATATACTGGATATCTAATTACGAAAACACATAAAGAAGACTATAAAAATAGGTCATACAGCTATTGTGGTGACTGCTACTCTTTTGTGTTCAGCAGATTTCTTTTACCCTTTAAGAGGAGCTGTTGATGGATTTAGAAAAGCTGCAGACAGAAATGTGGTGCTGCAGTGGGGCTGGTTTTGCTGATAGGCAAAGGCAAATACCAGCTCTCCCCTCACCTTCGGGCTGGCAGAGCCCTGTCCTCACTAAAATACAGACTGTGTGGGAATGGCCTCTTGGCAGGTCTCTGAACGGAAACCATATAATTATAAACCACTGTCTAGCCTAAAGTACTGCTAAATGTTTAAGCTATCACATTTCCACAGCTCATTCAGGGGTATTTTTAGTGCTGGTGGAGAAAGTTGCTGACTCCAGGTCAAGTAATCCCTCCCAAAGTCTATGGTCCTGATTCAGGGAATATTAACCATTTGTTTAAATGTTTGTTATAGTGAAGCCTCTCTCCCTGCCTCTGTCCAAGCCTTCCCATGGGAGAGGACTGGGCCTGGATGGCAGGCATGAAGAGAAAAGACCAGCTCGCACTGGCATGCAGAGTAGAATAGCCTGATACTGCTAAAATGCAGATATCTGTATAAATGTCATTTTTCTTACCTACTTCCATTGCTCATGCCTGATTTTCCCAGAGTGGAGGCAAGCATCGAGGAGCTGCCTCCGTACACAGTGCCTTGCCTGAGGCTGTTTGGGGCCCATGGATCCAGCTGTGCAGCACAGCTGGCTCAAGAGCTTGGATTTGTTTGTTTCACACAAAAGTCTCTTGGTAAGATAATGAAGGGAAGGCGTCGTTAAGCTGTCACTTGCACAGCATAGACGAGAGCCAGAAGTCGGAATTTTGCATGGCGTTTGTGTGTCCAGTGATTTGCTGCTCCATGGCCATTGCTGCTTGTCCCCATCGTGCCCCTCTGGTCCCTCGTGGGCAGGGATGTGTGACAGCCACACTGAGTGAGGGGACTCACAGGGCTGAGCCCGCAGGAGGGAGAGAGCAGAGGGACACCACAGTGGCCAGCACCAGCGAGAAGGGCTCAGCTGGCTTTTCCATGGAGGAGCAAACTTCCAGGGGACAGCTGAGGAGGGTTTCTGGGTGGTGGAGAAGAGCTCTTCTGCATGAGGAGGATAGCTGGATGAGGCAGCCAGGCAGGGGACTGGCTGGAGTTTGCCTTTGGCAGTGGAGGTGAGTGGTGCTGGCAGATTGCAGGTGGGTGTTGATGGTTTGACAGCACACAGGAGAAGACCAGTGTTGGGATGAGCTGTGAGGAGCCTTGAGATGAAGATGAATCGATGTGTTTGACATAACAGGGGAGCCATGGAGAGAGGGGAGTGATGTGGTTATGCTGACAATGAGCATATGACAATAAGCCAGAAAATGACCGCAGGCTCCTCTGAGTGAGGAGACATTCTACGGTAGAGCCACAAACGCTGGGGCCAGAGTGCATTATTGAAATAATCCAAATTCTAGTTTAATTAAAAATAATTCTAGAAAATATGTCCCATTTAATTTTAACCTGCCAATGAGTACCCAGCAGCATGCCTTTCTTGTGGGCAACAATCCTTCAGAGTTGAGGACATGAGCAAGGGCTCCCTTGATACATTTGAGGGGTCACAGCTGCTTTGTGATACCTTAAATGCCACTTCCAGTGGTGTCAGCACCCTGCTGCTGAACGTGTACCCCAGGTTCGATAACTACACTTCACCATTAAGAGAGGGTCTGCAAATAACTCCTTCTTGTGCCATTAAATTCACTGATCATTCCCTGTGGTTTTATTACCTTTGTGCTGATAGCTTTCCTGTATGAGTTCTCTGTGAAAACAGTCTTTCCTGCTGAGTTTCCTTCCACTAGTGGGTGAGGATTAATTAAAACATCCCTGGGACTTGGTGCTTTGATGCAATGAGGTCTAGGGCAGGGGGTTTTTTCCCTTTTAAGAAATAATCAATTGTCTGCAGGTAGTCTGCATGCTCCTGCATCTCTCCTAAGAAATTCCTACTTGTTTGCAAGGTCCCTCTTGGAGACACAGCTTTGGATTAGTTGATCATATTGTGAAATAGGGAGCACTGGCTCTTACAGAGAAAACCTCATGGACTAGTGGTTTTTTATGGAAACTAGGAGTGCTCTGTCTCAGGCCACGATTGTCCAGTTCTGCAGCTGGATGATGCCTCTGTTGCGCTCCGCTTCCCCTCAGAAGTTGGCTGTATCCCACCAAGAGCAGTGGGATGTGCTCAGCTCACATGGGGCTGAGGACCCCAAAACCTGCTCCAGTTTGGAGCATGCCCTGGGCTGTTTCAGCTGATTGCTGGGTACTCCTCAGCAGCAAGGGGGGCCTGGCCCTTCTCCAGCATTTCTGACCCAGATGTTCCCAAACCAGTAGTGTTGGATCTCCCCCATTTGCTCCTGGGTGCTGCTGCAAGTCTGTCCCTGGGCCACTTTGGATACTTAGGCTGAAAAGTTGTTTAATTTTAACTATTGCTGGAAGCAAACTTGTCTGCTGCCCAATTAACTTGTAGGTGTGGCTGACACTGAATTTATAATTCCTGCTGTCTAGAGCACAATTTGCACCACTGTTCATCCCTAATTGGGATGAGAGCTGCTTTGAGCCATGTTGTGCTTTCATCTGTGCTGTACAACTGGAAAGACATAGTCAGGAAAAATTAATTTCTCTTGTACAGGACAACACATAATGTGTGCAGCTTTGCCTGAAGTCAGTCTCGAGGAGTCCCCTCACCAGGCTCCAGCAGAGGGTGCAGTGGCTTTTTGTGTCTCCAGAGCCAGCTTTTAGGAAAGGTTGTATTCCCTCGCTTCTCTTTGTCCTTTTTTGTTTGATTGCAAGGCCCTTTTGCTTCCTGAAAACTGAAGTTGCTTAATGCCTGACAAAAACAATCTCTACTTAACCTTAGAGAAAAATACAGCAGTATTACAGTCTATTCAGCAAACACTCTGATACCCAACTGTGTGGAACATTTATCCATAGGCAACAGATGGGAGGTTTATGAGTCCTCTTATATTTTTTTATTAAGCCTTTTTCTATCAAATTGTGTTGGCGCTGTTACAGTTTTGTAATACTTTTTGGGGCATGCTGCTCCCAGTGTTTGTAGTGAGGGCAAGATATTTCTTCCCTCATGTTGCCAGTTCTCAGTGTCACAGGTGCCACAGGAGAGTATTATCCAGTGGGTCATCTGAACCTTCAGACTCTTGCTTTCAAAATGCAAATACTGTGCAAAATTAGCTCTCCTTTACATCAAGTACGAAACCTCTCCCAGTGCCCAAAGGCTGCTCCTTCCAGTGTCTCCATAGACTGATGTGAGCTTTTTCCCTCGGAGTAACGAGTTTCAAAAAGTGTCAATGCAATATGCACAGCTGGGCAGAAGGAGCCTGATGCCACCGTGATGGAGGCCTCCCTTGTGGTACTGAGTTTGGAAGTTGCTTGGTTATGATCCTTGTATCAACCAGTTGATAATAATTCCTCTGCCAACAAGGGTCAGCCAAACTGTGCCAGAGAACTGCTGGGGGTCAAGTTTTGGTCAGCAAAGTCTGGTTTCATGCTTTTTTAAATTAAAAAGAAAAAAAGAAAAAAAGAAAGAAGAAGAACAAAAGAACAAAAAACCCCAAACACTGGTCCTGCAAAGAGCCTGCAGGCCTTTTGGCCCTGGTCAGGCAGGAGCAGCCCTGGTGAGAGCTGGGCAGCCTGAGCACACACTCGCCCAGGCAGTCAGCAGCCTCTGTGTGCCGGCACCCGGTGAGAGGGGCAGAGGATAATTCCCCTGGATTACAGACCAGGGTTTGATGCTGCAGGCTGTGTGGATCAAGGCCTCGATATTCTCATAGCAAGGAGGTTCTGTGCCAAGTTCCCCCACTGGCGAGCAGTGTGACATGAGTGCCAAGTCTCCAGAAGGTTCCCAACCTCTTTGCAGCGGTCTGGGGGCTTATTTATTTCACAGTGCCAGTTATGATTGACAGGAAATGACATGGGGATAATGAGGGCTGCTGCAGAAATGATCAGTGGGTTTGCAAAATCTGCTCTTTGAACACCCAGCATGTAAACTGTGCATCTCCAGTAGGGTGGGGCTTTTGTGGTCTCTTTAAGACCTGGAACATGGCAACTCAATGCAGCATAATTGGACTCAGCCTCCTAATTCGAGTCTATATTCTCTTCATAATGAGCTACAGATCTTACAAAGATTATTGATGGGATATCAGTGTGTGTGCTGTGAGCAATGCACCAAATTTATTCTTCCTGCAAAGGAAGAGAAGGCCAAGACCTCGACAATGCTGCGTGTGCTGGTGCACCCAGGCAGAGCCCCCCTTGCTGCCTGGCTGCTGTAGCAGCCATGTGCACTGATCTAATGAGGGCCAAAGAGTGATCTAATTCCTGCAGGAGCCACACTGAGCAATTCAGCTTCCATACTCAGACCTGCTGCTTCCACTGACACCTTAGGACTATGCCCAGGACATCAGCTCAGGTCTGGGTACAGCCTGGGACCACGTGCTCTCCTGCTTATGGCTGTTTGATTGATCTATTTATTCTGAACTGTCTCTATACATCACTAAAAGGCTTGCTAATGTGTTTGAAAAGCCTATTATTTCTCTAAAGTCCCTCATTTAAATGTGACATTTCTTTGTGTTTATATGTGCCAAAATGATCCTTGTTTTTACACCAGGCTTGGAAAGTTTCCACTGAACCTGCTCAGATGTGGTGGGGTCAGACAATTTGGCTGCAAGTAGGAGGCACAAATTCAGCAGCTCCTTGTCACTGTTCTCCTGGTAGAAAGAGAAAATGCATAATTCCCCTTCCCAATGAATGGCCTGAGAAATGGGGTAAACTTCCCACATCTCTCAAAGAGGAAACCAGCCAGATGCTGGTCAGTATTTCAGTTTCCCCATTACTTGTGCTGTGAGTCAAAACTGACCTGTGTGAAGGGGCAGCATTTTCATTTCTGAGGTAATTTCTTTGTGTAAGGGCTGAGAGCCCCCCATTTGCTGTTGAGGATGGCCTGGAATGCAGTAGCAGAGCAGAAGAGATCTCTGCAGGAGGGTGGTGTCAGGGCAGGTTGGGGGGAAATGATATGGAGGGCAAGATGAGATCCTTTCACATATTTCTCAAGTCATGGAATGGTTTGGGTTAGAAGAGACCTTAAAGTTCATCTTGTTCCAACCCCCCTGCCAAAGGCAGGGACACCTTCCACTATCCCTGGTTGCTCCAACCCATCCAACCTGACCTTGAACACTTCCAGGGATGGGGCAGCCACAGCTTCTCTGAGAAACCTGTGCCAGGGCCTCAGCACCCTCACAGGGAAGAATTTCTTCCTAATATCTGCTCTAACCCTTCCCTCTGGCAGTTTAAAGCTATTCCTCCTTGTCTTCCTTCTTCCTTGCCTCCAGTGGCCCCTTGGTTCAGGGTGGAGACACGGTGGGTGGGGGACTCAGGAAATGTGTTTCAGCGAATTTCCAATGGGAAAAAAGGAACAAAAAAGAGTATGAAGTCACCTGAGACACCTTCCTGTGGCATTTCTTAAACTCTTGAGTAAAGTGAAAATCTTACTTGGACATGGGGGGAAGAGAAGGAGAGTTGCTTAGGCTCTTCTGCAATGAGCAGGACTTGTGAGCTTGCCCCGGGCAAAACGCTGCCCGCTGCTCTGCTCTGGTGATAAACAGCCCTGGAAAACTTTCAGCCAGCTCTTGCTAGCAATTAAGAGGTGACCAATTAATATGATTCCATAGTGGGTGTTTCCAACAGGGTATTGAGTCCATTACTCCATTAGGGTATTTCCCTAATGACCAAAGCAAGCTGAAGCCATGGTGTGCAAGCTGAGCTGCATCCTGTGCTCTGCATCCCTTCAGGGAAGGAAACTTTGCTCCCCCAGCTTGACATGCTTCCTAGCAAAAAGTTCACATCCTAAGCTAGCTGTATATATGTTCTTCAGAAATGATGAAGCAATATTTTCCTACTGAAAAGTTATTCCATCTCCCTCCCCCCTTCGAGTGAGCCTTCATTTTCACTCTCCTTGAAAAAAAGTACATCTTGTTTCAACTTTGTCCTGTTCTCAATTTTTTGCATTTGCAGTTAATTTCCTACTTCAAAGAAAAACTGAAAAGTCTTTGATTTACTAGATTGGCTAAATTCAATATCTTTTCCAGAAACAGTGGCTCAGTGTTTCCTAACAATAAGTTCAAACATTTGAGTGATATGATTTCCTCACTTCTGACACTCATCAAAATCAGCATATTGTGTCCAGTTTGGGCTCCTTCATCTCCCTGTGGCAAGCTTAGCGTAAATTTTATCCACTTTAAACAATGGCTGTGTTTGCCACACAGTGTCCTAAAGCTGCAAGGTCTGATGCGTGATACAAATAACATGCACAGTTGGATACCTACATTAAGTATGTATGATGAGATCACTTCCAGTAAAATCTCGAAATGCAGTAATGTGAAAAACATCTGGTTGTTGTGCATTTGATTTAAAGTTGGAAGTCTTGGACAAAGAGACTATACATTTATTAATGAATTCTCTGCTTTATGGAGGTTTCCATGCAATTTACTCATTAGACTTCAAAAGCAGGAAATTATACCACCTCTTGATTGAAATTAGCTTATTAGACATCAAAAGTAGGAAAATACACAATCTCTGGGTGGAAAATAATTATTGCATTGGTTTGGCTTTTTAAAAAATGTTTGAATTTAGCATAGCAATTCCCTCCTATGAACCCTCCACTGATGCAATATGTCTGTGTTTGTTTATGCACACATATGCCAAAAAAAAAAAAAAGATGGGGAAAAATATTTGGATGCTGGCAGTTGGCCACCCTGAGCCTTAGCTGGAGATGCTGGTGCATGTACAAGGGGTAATCCCAGAGCATGGACCTAGGGCTCAACCTTGTGGCCTTGCCAAATGTTTAAAGCCACAGGAGGTGGCCACGTCGTGTCTCTACCCCAGAGCAAGGACAAGCAAGGACAGAGCACCACCTCCCCATCACCTCTCACCTGGGTTAGTGCCTGCCATCCCCTCTGTGCCCTCAGCAGAGCTCGTCGAGGGTCTCAGCTGCACCCACTGCTCGAGGTGGTCGTGTCTGTGTCCCCCCAGCAAAAACACACAGTGTGTTTGAGTCCTATCAATAGCAAGCTGTGGTAACCATGGAAATCCTGCTGTTTAGCAAATTGTAGAGAGGAAAATCCAACAGAGATGGCCAAGGGGATGAATTAGAGCTGCCCCTTGGCAAGCACGGCAGAGAAACTGGTGAGTTTGGGTTTGTTTTTTTTTAAAAAAACATGTAGGCCTTTGACAGTTCTAATTTTTCATTCACTGCTGACTTTCTGCTCTGAGACGTGGAAAATACTTGCAGGGGCATTGCAAATTCTGCCACGTTTCTCTGCGGTCCCGCCTCACCTTGCTGGATTGGCCTTTCCCAGTGCCGTGAGTGCTGCTGTGGTGGGGTGCCCCTCTGCCCCCTCCTCCTCGCAGGAATGTGCCCTTGGCACCCCCAGATTCACATGTCCTGAGGGAAGGTCCCCAGGTTTGTAGGAAACGTTGCCAAGAGCCAAACTGGCAAGCGGAGGGGCTGGCCCTGTGTGACCTGTTCATCTGCCCATCACCTCTCTTCCTATGCATAGATCTTTGTATTGGACCTCTCTGTTGGTCTCCTGTCGTGCCCAGTTCCTCACAAATGCCCAGTTATGGTGGGGTTTTTGGATAGTTTTTTCAAACATGGAAGCTGTGATGGCAGATTAGACTGGAAAAATCTAAGAAATGTGTATTATAAGGTATCAGTATTTCTGGAATTGCTTTGTGCTACAGTCTTTCTGATGCTGCTTAAAGGTGCATTTGTTTCTGTGTTTTGTTTGCTTCTGCTGAGGATTTTGCTGCATTAATCCTCAGTTTCTTATAAATTGGTATGAATCTATGGAGAGAATTATTATTCTAGTCCCTGTAACCTCTGCTGTGAGGAAACACGGATGGCAAAGCAATACATCTCTGCAGCAGTCACTGTGTTGTCGTTAGAAATATGGGCAGTGAGCCAAACAGAGTTTAAACAGTTTATTCAGAAAAACAGTTATTTAGATCTTGCCTCAGGCTGCATATTTGGGATGTGGATACACAAATCCTTTGGCTTGGGCACAGTGGGGATAAATATGACCAGTTTTCACCCAATGTGCAGTTCCCCATGAGAAAGAAAGATGGAAACCTCAGGAGTTCTTGTAAACAATTTTTCTGACCAGTCATTTTTAACTTGTTCTGTTCTGGCTACTCATCTTTTGGGTCCAGGAGTGTTTCAAACACGACCATGGTTTGCTGCAGCCCCATGCATGGGCCAGGAAATGGCTGAGGAAATCTGTCCTCTGGATGTGCAGACCATTACAAATGACCAATTACTGGAAAATACTCTTTTAATGAAACCATCTGCATACAGTCTGACTCATCTAAGAGCTGACGAAGCAGACAAGTCACCTCTCTTGTTTAAAAAACCAGGTTAGCCCCGTGTATAAATGTTCTTTTCCAGTAGCACCATTACTTTATCCATCAGGCACGTTCTGCTGAGCCTGCTGTGGGTTGGCTCCCAGGAAAGCACAACCAAGGCACGACAGCCCCACTAGTGCAGGACATCTGCTCCGTGTTTTCACAAGATTTATGGCAACGTATTGAAAATAAGTATGCATGTGCATGTATATGAACGAATAATACCTTATCACTGATCAAAAATCCTGCTTACTACTCTAATGCCAACAAATGTATTTTTTAGGCTTCTCGGATCACTTGCTGCCCAAATTCCTGCGTGGCATGCTTGCGTGATAAAATAAGACAAAAACAGCAACTCCATTGATCATCAAAACCAACTGCACTTCATTTTTCTATATGAAAAGATGATGGAGAGATTTATATATGATATTCCTATATTCCTACAGTTAAGACTAAGGTACTTAGCAGGAGTATGGTTCAGCCTTGGACTGTATGGAATCATTTATCTTCATGTAATACCAGTGAAGGTCTCTAATTATTTAAGTGCTTACAGGGTTTATACATTAGCCCAAATTCCTCACATTAGGCTCTTTATTTGCTTTTTATACTGAAAAAAATGTGATAGCCTTTGGAAGGAAGAAAAATAGGGTTTTTTTCTAGATAAAGAGAAATCGGAGCTATGACTTGGCAGGAAGTTTTCTTGATGACTTTTTTACAGACTAGATTTCACTCTTTCAATGCTTTTGGGTTTTCTTCTTCCCACTCTGCCTTTCTTTTCTTTTTTTTCCTTTAAATGGGAAGGACCCTTTCTTTCTTCTTTTCTGCTTTTTACAGACTGAGCAGAACATGAGGCAATAGAACTGGGGACTAATGTTAGTGCCAGACTTTTCCCAGTGGGCAGACACAGCAGGAAAGTCAAATTCCAACTTGAAAAATATGAAAAACCCCCAGTGAAGATGCCCAAGGGCCTTAGGCAGTGCGTGGGCCAGGTACTCAGCTATCATTAGCGTGTGTGGGTCTGTGAGCACCGGTGAGGCATTCCCAGCTCATGGTGCTGGGATTACACCAGGATTTAGTCTGGGGAGCATGGAGAGCTCAGGCCTGGCCGGCGCTTGCAGGTGACAATTGGACGTGACAGGTTGATCCCAGCTGTTGCAGAGCAATAAGCAGCTGCGGTGTTTCCCCCCGGATCCTCTCCCTGCTCCTGCTGATGGGTTCATCGTCCCACAGGTGAGGCAGAGGAGCCGCAGCCCCGGGTCCCCTCCACGCCCCCGCTGGCGGCTGGGAGCACAAAGGAGCCCCAGAGGCAGCGAGCAGCCTCCTGCAGGCAGCACGATGGGATGAATCACGGCCTGTGATTATGTCAGACCCTGCAATATATTCCTCGTTTGCTGAACTAAGGCTTTTATGGGACAATAGTGCAGTGTGTGCTGTGTAAGGAGTGACGGATAACAGGGAAACCAGAGCAATGAGAAATAACCATGGCAGGTATGGAGCCTGCTTCTTTCTCTGATTTTTGGCTTAAATTCAGTGCTTAGCTAGCATTTGACTTATCCTCCTACTAAAATCAGTATTGCCCCATATCCTCCTTTCTTCCTTTAGGTTACTTAGAGCCTTCCAAACTTTAGGGAGAAAAATTATTTAATTAATCATTGTCAAAAAATAATAATTGGCAATTATTTAATGCAGTTGTTCATTAATCCATTAATCAGGACATATATAGGAACATCAGGCTCTTCTTACTACAACCAAGCAATCCAAAACCTTTGCCTGGTGGAGGTTACCAGCCCCGTTTGCAGTGTTGAGGTGTGGTGCTAATCAGGGGGGCTGTGGTGCTAATCAGGGGGCCCAGGGGGCCCCCCCAGGGCTGCCATTCCTGGTGACAGGTCCCCATTTGCAGGCTGTCCCCAGGCCATGGAGCAATCACAGCCACCACAGGACTCCCCACACACGAGTGCTCTGACATAAACACTTCACGTAAATCCTCCAGGGCTCATAATGCCATTTTTTTGCAATGACTATTTTGGCTGAGAGCAGTATAAACTTACTGGAAAATGAATAACCAGTGTTACGAGTGTCAAAACTAAACATTTGCTCTGCTCCCTGGTTTCACCTATCTCCTTTTCCCCTCAGGGTCTCTATTTCCATCCCCCGTCGCTCCCCAGGCTGGAGCTGGTGCCTGGGGGTTCCTGTGTGTTCTGGATCACCCATATCACTTACTGGAAAAGAGTTGCATGGTTTTGCCCTTCGTTGGGGAGGAATAAGGCGACACTTGTGCTGCCCACCATACTTGTCTGCACCTCAGGAGAGTTGCAATCAGGCTCCAAAGTCTCCATCACCGAGATGAGCTGCGGGAGGAGGTGGAGGCAGCCTGAGGTGGACAGGAGGGAGGTACTGGAAGGCATTAGGTCTGGTGGGTACAGGCTTGGGGATGCACAGGGCTCAAGGGAAAGGAGACACGCTGTTAATTAGCACAGGGGACCCTGATTTTGCAGGTTTCTGGCGTTTTGGTGAGATTTCCTTTATGTCCATTTGCTTTAAGGATCATTTTCTATGTGACGTAACTCTCCAGGACATTGGGGAAGGGAACAGTGAGCATGGGAAAGGGTGGGGGGATGGAAAGCAAACCCACCTCCCAGGTAGGGAGAGGAGGGAGAAGGCTCTGGGAGACAGGATTCCCCAGATTTCTTCAGGGAAAACATGAAGCACCCAACTTCTGAGATCTTGTTTTGGAGAGAGCCAGCAGTCCTCTCCTAGGGCCAAGGATCTGGTAGCAGTGGGGGAAAAAGGAAATAAATCATCACTGGGAACTGTGTGAGAGGCAATGAGCTGAGTCAGCACTTGTGGGCTCACTGTCACACAGACACATCTTCTAGTGGTTTTATCTCAGGAAATTTGGAGGACTGGTTCCAAGCAGTGTTGGCCATGTTGGGCTCCCCTGGCTGACGTGAATCTGGAAAGGGTTCAGCCTCCAGCTGCTTTTCAAATGGATATGATGAGAGCTATCCCCTGCAAAACTAGTGGATTTGAGTTAAAATGAGGCACTAATGTCTCTGAGGAGATATCTGTGTTCTTTTACAGCTCATGGTTGCTCTGTTTTGCAACCAAACCTTGTTGTTTGGGATTTTTGCTGAGTTGCTCTACTTTCTGCTTCACCCATTTGTGGTACATTGCTGTGGAAGTGATGTTGATGGTGAAGCTGGTTTTACGCCAGGCAGAACATCTCAACCCACGACATATCTGCAGCACAAAGAGGTGAGCAAGGCTGACTTTTTGACTTATCTAGCGAATGTCTGGTGCTTGTTCTGAGGCTGCACTCAAGAGCAGTTTCCAGAGGTGTTTGCCAACCTTCCCTGGATCTTTGAGTGTCCAGATTGGGAACCTTGTGCCCTGTCACTGAGGGTCCTGTTGAGCTCCAACACAGGCCATGGGCTGGGTCCTGCACAGGTCAGCACTGAAGCACATAAACAAGGAATAAATCTCCAGGAGTTGAACATTTCGTCCTGTCAACCTGGGAGAGATTTGCTCAGATGACTTACATTTATTTTAATGGAAACTGTATGCAGAAACCACAAGCTTAAATCAAGAAGATTATGTCAAAAGAGCAGACTTCATATTCATAAATCCAAATGACAGACTCCAAGTGGGTTTTTCTGTTCTCTGCAAAGAACTCATCACTATTTTCAGCTTCTTAGAGCTGACACAATGCCCAGCCTTCATGGGGATCAAGTTTTTGTAATTCGAAGGATAAAGGAAGAAATCTCCCCAAGTAGGGTCATGTTAATAAGCAGCTGCACTAAAGGAGCAGTTCCCAGAGACTTCAGCACAAGTTCTGGCTTGGCATCTCACAGCAGTCTCTGTGCCAAGGTGGGATGAGCTGCTGAATAACATTTCCTTGCGGTGGTGTGGTTGGGAGCATGGCGAAGGATGTTGCATCAGTCCATCCTGCCTGCCCATCCCAGCAAGGAGACTGGCACTTTCCATGGAAGAAACAGTCTTTCCTGTCCAGCTGTACTTCTAAAACTCTATCCATTAACTGCAATGAAAGGAGGCAAAAGCATAACCTTCAGGAATCTCCACAATGGATAGTATTAATTCTTTTGAGGATAATTTAGCCTGACAAAGTACCTCTTGAGCTTGTGTGGAGATGGGGGTATAAGACAAATCCAACACAGCAATCACAAACTGACCAAAATGCAATTGAAGAAAGCTATGAAATGTAATGTATTGCAACAGGTCAAGAAAACCATGACGTCTTTGGGCAAAGGAAAGGATCTGGCAGCCAGGCTTGGAATCAAAATCCCATTGAATTCTCTGCCTGAGAGAGCCGCTTGTCACAGAGCTCCCAGCCTTCCCCATTAGCAAGACAAGAACACCACCACGCCACCCTTGCTTGGGTGGAAGGAACAGCCAGAAGATTTCCCTCTCTTCAATCCTGAACTGCTCCCAGCCAGCCCTTCCACCTGCTCCTTTTCTCCGAAGCCATCCTGACCTCGGTGCCTGCTTGAGTTCCTACCTGGCTCCCTGGGGCTGGCAATGCAAACACAGAAGGTGCCTGTCTAATGGCAGCAAACTTCTGGAGAACCTCACAGCCTGGGGTTGTCAAACCCCACTGGCTGGAGACAGATCTGCTACTTGTTTGCTCTCTACAGATCCTAAAATGCCTGTGCAATGTGGTGCCCTGTGCCAGTGCTCCAGCAGCAGCCCTGGAGGAGCCTAGGGCAGGTCTCAACACCAGCTGGGATGGGGATCTCCTCATGAGCCATCAGAGAACAGCCCTGTTTCTGGGGAAGGAAGAGAAAACCCTCCCTGCAAAACCTGCTTTTGGAGGCAGGGCAGAAAAAGCTTTTCTGCCAGGAAACAGTAGCCATCACTAATGAACAGGGAGCCACTCGTCATTAGGCTCTTGTCAGTGACTGACATGTTTGTGGCTCTGGACATCTGGAAGGGATTTAGCAGAAAGGTCTGGTTCCTGTGACACTGCTAATCTCCCTGGCTGATGGATTTGAAGGGAATGAGGTAGAAGGAGAAAACTGAAAATCCAAGGGCTGATTCTTCCCACATGTGAAATAAATAAGGGACCTGCTCGGGGAAGAGACTAAACAACCCCATTCTGCAGCATCAACCACTTTCTCTTGCTTTTCCCTTCTCCAGTTATTTATTGGAGTTAACTACAACGTGCCGAAAGCAAAACACGCTCAGACCCACAGGGTGTGGGTTTCTGCAGGATAATGAAGGCTCAGGGATTCTCCCCTCTCTGACTCCCCAGCCACCTTCCTCTCATAGATGGAGTGTTTGGGCTCAGTGATGTTTCCATGCAGAGGTCGTGAGCAGAGCTTGAACTGCACTCCAGACCACCTCCTGCTACAAACTCTCACCCAGATTTTGTGGGTGCTTTTGGGGCTCAGCCTGTGACCCTGTCTTTGGATGCAGCATGACCCCAGCACACCCCACTGCCGACCAGAGACAAACATGGGAGTCCTCCCACTGCTGCAGACCTGGGGGAGAGACACGGGGACCCAGAGGTTTTAATTGTTAGTTTCATCTTCCTGTGACATAAGAAAGAAGGGTTATGGCAAAAACTGGCAGAGAGATTTCTCAAAGCCAAATCTGGTGGCTGGTGGTTGGGACACACCTGGTCTGTGGGAGGCCTGAGCTTGGCTGCAGGTAAAGGGGCTGCTCTGGTTTAGTCATGCTCAGAAATCACTCAGTCTTAACAGAAAATTGCACAGCTAAAGTCTGGTTCAAAATAAGGGACATGATCTGCCTTTACAATCTCCTTGACTCCCTGGTTGTCAGGTTCTTCTGAGAGTGACTCAAATTTCGTCTTGTCTGAGGTTTGGGAAACCTTCCTGCTGCAAATGCTACCCACACTACATTGGTTGTGGTCTTTCCCTTGGTTCAGTCCTGCTCAAGATAACCTCATTCCAAGATGTGGTGCTGCTATACATTGTGTACTGATGAGCAACATATTTTAAGCTGTTTCTATGAGTATGACACATTATTTGGACTATTATCTTAAGCATGGCATTCCTAAAATATACCACTGGATGTCTCATGGTTTTGAGATGGTCTTTTTTTAGTACCATCTGGGCTAAAATAATAAGGGTCTGTCCAGGACCCATGAGCTCAGACCTCAGTAGGATTCACATACAATTCCTAATTTGGACAATTTCGGATTCAAACAGTCACTGGAGGAAAGTGGTCAGGGAATTCCCTGGTTCTTCTGTTTGAAGTGTAAATCACCAAAGGCCAGTGAAAGCTAATGAGCAAACCAAAGATACCTTAGCCAGCTAAACAAATATTCCCAGCAGTAATTAGCTCAGAGAGCCTTTAAATGACCTTTAAAAAATGTTTTATCATACTCTTCACTTTTGAGAAGGATTTTTGCTTAAAAGAGCTTTCAGGAAGTTTGACAATTGGATTTTGACAAGTTCTGAAATGTTAGAGCAAGAGGTGCCCAGAGTTGGTGCTGGAAATTCAATGTTGGCAGCCCTGACATGCTCTGGAGCAAGTCTTTGTGCGTGTTCATGGGTGTGTATTTGCACATCATGTCCCTAAACCCCTGTGGTTTTTTCCTGGCCAGCCCCAGGCAGGGATAAGTGTGCTCCATCTTCCACCTACCTGACCTGGCCTCTAGAAAAAAAGGAAAGTCTGGGATTCAAAAACCATGACCTCATCCAGGGAGTTTCACATTACTGCGAGGATTAGGACCATATGACTGGAAAGCCCATCTGATAAATATTTGCTCCTGCTCATGGATGAAGCATCTCTCCTGCAGCAGCTGGAGGAGGGAACGTTGTCCTCCCGCTTCCCCCGGCTCCGCCGGCACGCTGGGCTCCTGGTGTAAATCAGCTCAGCCCTGTGCTATAATAAAAGAAGCAAATGTGTCCACTTGCCAGCTTCAGAGTTGGAGAGTGATGAGCATGGACAGTGCCAAACCATTGTGAAAAGCAGACCTAGAAGAATCAAAAACTAATAATGAAGAAATTAGCCGGTCTTGATTTTGTTACAACTGCCAGACTAATCCCACTGGAATCCTCCCAGGCCAGAGCATCACTTACTCACTTTCTCAGTAGCTGGCAACTCTGCTTTTTAAAAGTAGTGGTGGAAACTACTTTGGTTTTAAGAAAATCTTTATTTGTAGTGAGGTGTTGCTTCATTTGAATTCCAGATTTCCAGGCACTTGGGGCTAATGGGAATACAAACTCCTATTGCATCACACCAAAGAAATCACTTCTCTGATTCTTCCCATCAATGCCCAAAGCTGAATTTCTTGACCCTTTCTGAGTCAGAAGCCCCACCGAAATCAAGAGCTCAGTTTGCCTAAAGAAGAGGAACTGGGTTTAGCCCAAGATGTCTTGCTTTACAACGTGCAATGTCTCCTATAAAATCCATGTCTCCAATTTCTTACTGCTTTGGCTACGCCAAAGTCCTGGTGCATGTTCAGACATCCTCTACGAGACCTGCATCTCTTGTAAAAAGCCATAAACCTACGAGCATGTGAGCTCAGACATGTGCGTGTGCTTCGCAGGACAAATCAGTATGTGCCTGCTTCAAATACTTGACTGAAGCCTGTAGAAAATGCTGCTCCTCATATTTTATGGAAAATAAGCGACATGGACCTGGCTGGCTGTAAAAGTGTTTTACCCAGGAACATATGTCTGTACATTGAACTTGCATAACGAAAGCAATTATTTTCCATTCAACCTTCCTGACACATATTGCAACATTTGTTCTCAGCAGTGGTGAGGAAATGGATCCAAACCACTCCAGCTCTGCCCAGCCCTTTATCAAGGAGCCTCTGCGAGCACTGCAGATTATATTGTTGAATCATTCCATCCTCGAAATAATCACTACCCTTGTCATGTTATATACTCAGATGTACCCAGAAAACCACTGCAACTAAATTAAGGCATATGTCCCTCAAGATTCCTGATGGTGACGATGGACTTGCAATACCTAATTGAGAAGTGTGTGTCTGTATGGTTTTGGGGTTTCTAGGTGCACGTGCATCATGGACTGGGGGGAAGCTGTGCTTGGCATGCAGCCCCAAAGCAGACAGTGGTGAATGGGATGTCTCTGCCTGAGGAAGCTGAAGGAAAAGGTGAAATCCAGACATGAAGGAGCTGGTGAGGTAGGGAACCACCTTCAGTGTGCAGCTCAAAGCTGAAGGAAAGCCTGAGGAGGTGTTTTGCTGCCAGTGGTGTGATGCCAGGCAGGAGAGCACATGAGGTTGTTTTGCCCTTGTACCTACACAGTCCAGCCCTGTGGGGATCAATGTGGACGTGGCCAGTGATATCCTTCCAAGCAGTTACAGAAACCAAGAGGGGACATCTCTTGCTTTTCTCCCTCCCAGTTGTGCAGGGCTGTGCAGGGCCTTTCCAGTGTCAGGTCTGTATCAAACAGAATCATTAAGGTTGGAAAAGACCTTTAAGATCATCACTTCCAAATATTAGCCCAGCACTGCCAAGCCCACCACTACACCATGTCCCTAAGTGCCACAGGGCCACATTGACACATTTATTGAACACTTGTATAACTACAGAATTGGGATACCAGTGATGTGCAAATACTACATGTAACAGATAACAATCATTTTTTAATTTTCATTATTATTTCAAGCCCTATTTCTTCTCTTAGATGCAGCAAAGATGCAAAGATCTCTTCTTAAGGTGTGACTCTAACAAGGCAAGGCAGCCCCCAGAGACACTCTTGTTCTCCAGTTTCTTGACTTCCCAGAACTTAATGATTCTAAATACTTTTAATATGCTCCTAACTGCAAGAACCCACAGGGCTTGGATAAACCTTTGGGTTTACTTCAGAAATATGGATAATATGTTGGAAAATGTACAGTAGGGAACGTGCTGGCACTTTCATGCTTTAATGGCTCTTTTTCTTTTCTTCAATAACACATGAAATGCATTGAGAGATTCTTGTGCGGAGCCCCCATGATCTGTGGGCAATGCCCACCTTGCCACATTGGGTGTAGTATAGTAAAATGTGAAAATCTGAAGTTACTGTTCTGAGCCACACAGGGACTTTTTGAGGCTGGCCCTGAAGTTAGGGTTTTGTCATGTTTTCAGGGAGCTGAACTTCATCCAGAGTCTGTCTGTACGCCAACAGGAGCAGCCTTCTGGCTACTCACCTCCGGTTATGAGATGGTCTATTGACATAATGGGGTTTGTGTATCTTTTTGGCAGGCAATGCCTTCTTCTGCCTGCTCTATTTAACCAGAATTAATGAGTATCTTGGGTTTTGTTCGGTTTTTTCCTTTTTTTTTTTTTTAAGGAAGTTCCAATCTATCATAATAAACTAAATGAATTCAGATTTCAAAGCTTAGCGTCCCAAAATAACAGTCAGTTGTAATTTGGCTCAGGATGCTCCAACGTTTGCTCTCTTCCTGCATTACAACATGGCCTGGGGCCAACCACAGCAGATTACTGTGCTGACGTTGGGCGTCTATCAGACCTTTAAATCAGATGGAGCAGGCCAGAAAAAACTTGCTTTTATCCATTTTAAGGTCTGTAGACTCTGCTTGTCAAGTGGTTTGCTCTCCAGTGATGGCACAGACTTCTCCATGGCTTATGCAGCTATGCAGGAAAATTAATACTCCCCAGAAAGATACGTCAGAATAAAATTTCTTAGGGGTTTTCTACTTCATTGCTGGCTTGCTGAAAGTAAGAAGATAAATTGCAGGGTAAGGAATAAAATGAGAACATGTGAGAGCTAGAAATGCCTTGTGGGAGCTGTTTTCTATCTCTCTTTTTTATTTTTCATATACATGGACGATATGAATAAGTGACACTGAATTATTCCCTGAAAGTTGAATTGCTACTTCTTATGACTTCCTGCTCTGTAAATCTACTGTATCATATACCTACAATATTGGCCAGTGGGAAGGAGGGGAAAATAGAAAACAGATGAGGAGATATCAGCCTGGCCCATAGCTCTACCCCTGAGAGTCAGTGGGTTTATTTTGTGTGTGTGCCTGTCAGCAAATGAGACAGCAACAGAAACAGAGAGGTGTTCTTAAAAAGACTTTTCTCAAACTATCTAATGTGGGAAGATAACTGCAAGCTTATACGATGAAGTAAGAGAATTGTTTTGTTTATACAAGAGAAGATAAAGCACGTATTACTTCCATCACAATGATATATTAAAAGGAAGCAGATTATTGTGTGTAATTGCCTTCTTGGCCTGTGCTCCCAAGGCCCCTGAGGACAGGACAAGGGGTGCCTGTCCCATCTAACTCAGGGCAACAACCCTGCTTAAATGCTTGGGGGAGGCACTGTAGCACTGCTCAGGGTAGTTTAATTGGGCCAGACCTAACAAGACCTACAATAGCATCTTCACCTTTAATCGGAGAAGAGAGACCAAACAAACAGTAACTGAACATGGGCGTGGAGTGACAGGACAAAGGGGAGTGGTTTTAAACTGAGAGAGGGCAGGGTTAGATGGGATATTAGGGAGAAATTCTTCCCTGCGAGTGTAGAGAGGCCCTGGCACAGATTGCCAGTGGCTGTGGCTGAGAGGCTGTGGCTGCCCCATCCCTAGAAGTGTTCAAGTACAGGTTGGATGGGACTTTGAGCAACCTGGCGTCAGAAACTGAAATGTTATAATTTATGGCTAAAACATCTTCACGAAGGACTTTTGCCTACTATAGCAAAATAGTATAAAAGCTGCAGAGAAGACTACCACACCCTGACTAAGGCCCTGCACTGCTCGTTGATGGAGTAAGATAAAGTGACTCAGGTCTGGGCTGGGGGAAGAAGAATACATTCACAGAGGGATCAAGCTTAGCACCTTCAGGGTGGAGACCGCAGCCCCAGGGCTATCAGCTGCCAGGCTCAACGGACCCTCACACCAAAGGCTGGGGGCAGAGAGGGTTTGGGTGTGTGGTGAAAAAGCCTCTGGTCCGAGGCAGTGACCGCCCACCCTCCGCTGTGCAGCCCAGCTCAGCTGTGGGCCCCTTCACCCGGGAAAAGCCGCAACCACGCGAGGGACAGAGGGGGTGTCATGGCCCATCAAAGGCCCCCCAAAGGGGTCCCCAACCCTGCACCAGAGCACTGCACGTGATGCAACAGATCCAGTGCTGCAAGGGACAGTGTCAAACCTGCCCTCCCCAGGGGAGGCACATGGGCTTTCCCACCTGGCCCAAACATACATTAATCCACTGGATTCTATACTTTTTGGTGTTGGGCAGAAGGGGACCCGTACCACCAAGAAGACCAGATGGAGGGAAACCACGAGACATCGTTGGGACCCTCGGAAGGGTGACCCTCTGTCACTCTCTCCCTGCCCCTCCCCCTGCACACTTATTTTTCTATTTCTTTATTTTTTTTCTTTTCGCTTTCTTTCTCTTTGCTTCTTTTACTACTAAATAAAATATATCAATTTTTTTGGCCAACAACCAACATCTAGCCTCGTTTGGTTCTAATCAAGTTTCGGGGTATATTTCAAACCTTTCTGGGTTCGATCGATTTCACTCACAGAGACTTAGTCTTCTTTGCTCTTCTATGTTTAAACTGGTTCGTAACACCTGGTGTAGGATCATCTTGTTCCCACCAACCTGCCATGGGCAGGGACACCCTCCACTAGACCAGGTGGCTCAGAGCCCCCTCTGGCCTGGCCTATTATATATGTTACTGTACATATATGTATTTTACTATTTTATTAGTATGTTACTGTACATAATAATAACATTTTAAACATATAGAGGGCCTTTTGGACACAGTTTTGAGTGGAGCTGGAACATAAATCCCATGAATTCCCTGCTGTGTGTGGTAGAGGCAAGTGGGATTAGCTCTCTTCCTTTTCCAGCAGGCTCTGGACACATCAAATGGAGCTGTCTGCAAAGGAGAAGGAAGGGGATTATGTGATCTTTATCAGGATCTTTTTGCAAGACTGATGTGTGAAAGCAAGAGCATGGTGTGAAGGACCATCTGCCACATCGTTAACACACTGGACATGGAAAGCAGACCCAAAAGGCAAATGTGGGAGCATTTGGGGTGAAGAAGTTGTTCCAAAGAACTAAAAAGACACAGAAGGGAAGTATATTCCCCTGATGTTAGTATGGACAGTGAAAACAGGGAACAAAGTGAGAGCGTGGGGTGGGATGGGATGTATTTCACACCAGTGTATGAACAGGCTTGTGGTTGCTGTCGTTTCCCACCAGTAACTGATTCCTCTGAACTCCCAGCCCAAGCCAGGCACGAGCTGCTGGCTGTCAGCACTGCAGTCACCAGGGAATATTGCTCTGTGATATTCTGAATCCACCTCTCTGGGCCATTTGTTGTCTGCTTCAGCCCCATTTGTGCTGGAGCTGCTCTGATCCTGCTGTGTCCCATGCAGGACTGTGCCTCCAGCCGTGGCAGCGACCTCTCTGCCTGGCATTTCAGAAACACCCAGGAGTGAATCGAATGAAGGATTCGCCTACTTATTCTTCCAATAAATTCTGCTGAGTTTCTAACAAAAGCACAACAAAGATGCTCAGAGCTATTTTCAGTGCTTTTTCTCAGTGTCCGTGGAAACAAGAGCAGAGGCTACTCTGGAGGAGAAGAAATTAAACCTGAAATCACCATTAAGTAGAGCTCTGAATGAAATGGAGATTCAGCCTGTTGCAGGAATGTGAGGGTTACCAAACATCGCTATAACTTTTTATTTTGGGAATTAGAGATTATACTATTACGAGGATAGTAGAAATTTAATATGGCAGACAAATACAAAGAAACCACTTTTAGTTCTATGTTGTTGATTATTTGCCTTGAAACTATTACTAGAGAGGTGGAAAGGTGGCTTTTCTCCAGAAGCTCTCCTTCTGGCTTTTCTGTGCAGCTCACAGAACAAAGCGAAAAATATTTATGGCCTTAATGATTCCATAATTTTAGCCTTCAGTTTTGTTTATACAGGAAAAGCTTTTTAAATAATAGATGTTTACTATTGCTGAAGATTTCTTCGTTTGGCTTAGAGTATGTCTTTGGGTTCCTCCCTTTTGTGGAGCAGCTGTTATGTCTGAAATGTGTACAGAAGGGTCTATTTGTGTAAGTGCAATTTTCTACGTGATTGATTTTAGAGTATTTGTATGAGTGTGCAGCGAGTCCACTGCCTGTGGATTTCATTTCAAACTAAACATCCGTCTGGAAGCAGAGGTTCAAACAAGTGCAAATCAAAGCACTGGTTGTTCACAAATAGGTTTGTCACAGTCTGATAGCCAAGTATATTTAAATATTTCTTTGCAACACTTGAGCTGCTCTCAAACAGATTCTAGAAGCTAATTGAAGGCTTAGTCAGTACAGAAAGTCCTGTTGGAGAGGAATAATGAATAAAGATGCACTGAAGAAGAACGAGGAGGCAGCTGGACCAGGAGGGAGGGCTGGGGAGGAAGTAAACCAGCAGTGGTAGATAAAACCAGTGAATTTGCCTGCATGTGACTCGGGGGACCCAGGCGGTGTCAGTGCTGGGCACAGCATGGCAGTGGGGCTGCCCCACCCCTCCCCAGACTCACCGTGACCCCTCACAGCTGGTTATCCCTCCTCACTCCCTGTTTGCTTAATCCGCAGGGAAATATTTCACTGGGAAAAATCTTTGTCAAGTAAATTCCCAACATTTTGGGTTCAACAAACTTCGGCTGGATACAGTGCAGGGTTTGGTGTCCCAAGGGCATCAACCCTCGTTCTGGAAGGTTATAGTAGGAACACAGTGGTCCTGGTGAGCTCATCCCAGGACAGGCAGCCCTGTGCTCCTGGGGGAAGATGCTCTTCTGAGGATCTGAGGTTCCTGCTCCTTGAGGTGTCCGGGAGAGAAGCTCATACATCTATAAACCAGCTTTGTGAGTGAAAGGGACCTTGTGATTCCCAAAACAGCAGTCTAGCATGTGGGGGCAAGGCAGGAGCCTACACCCAGGGGCTTGGCTCTGCCACCATGTGGGATCTTTGCTGTTCTTCTTCACAGAGAAATTGCAATTGGCTGCTGTTTTCAGAGGACTCAGCAGTTGGCAATGCCTTTGCTTGATTTCCCTCTGCTTTTATGTTTTTTTTTTTAAGAGCTTTAAGCCTTCCCCTGGCAAAAAATTGCAATAGCTGGTGGAGGAGGAGTTAGACCAAGGGGTCTAACTCTTGCCTGGAAAAATTCACAAACATCAGCTCAGGCTTCACGGCTGAAAATCTCTGCCCAGAGCCAGGGAACCAAGTCACCCCTTTCTGGGCAGAGCATAGATCACTCCTCTCTTTTAAACAGAGAACTGGAGGCTCTTAAAATTGCCTCCATTTTATAGAGGTGCCGCTGAGGCTCCCAGACAATACTCGAGAGAGTTTAAACCATCACCTTTTCCTCAGAAAGACCTGAGACCTCTGTTTCTTATCTTTTAGGCTGGAGTCGTCAGCCCTTGCAGGTAAGATTTCATGATTTACCTACTTAGATGGAGGAAGTAATGAAACACTCCCTGGGGAGAGGAAACCCGACTGAGGAACGGTTTTATGTATTTTATCCAATAAGCATTAATGGGTTTTATGCAGATCAGATTTATTTACTGTGGGGAAAAAAATCTTTGTAAATTTAAAGTGCTTAATACTGTTAAAGACTTTCTCTCTTTGGCTCAGTGGCTGCTCACTGGACACGTTTCAATTCCCATCCTTTGCTGAGCAGCTGCCCTTGCTGGCCACTGCCCAGTCTGCAAAACCACAGGAGAATTTTGCACAGATCTGTCCCTAAGGGCGAGTGGCCCCAAAGGACCCCTTTTGCTTCCCAGGCAGATTTAGGGAGGAAAGAGCCCTTAACTTTGATGTCAGTCCAATCAGAGCCAATCCTTTACAAACACTGGGATGCTGCAGTGAATCATAGAATCACACAAAGGTTTGGTTTGGATGGAGCTTACAATCTCATCTTGTTCCAACCTCCTGCTGTGGGCAGGGATGCCTTCCACTATCCCTGGTTGCTCCAAGCCCTGTCCAAACTGGTCTTGAACACGTCCAGGGCTGGGGCAGCCACAGCTTCTCTGGGCAACCTGTGCCAGGGCCTCAGCACCCTCATAGGGAAGAATTTCTCCTTAATATCAAATCTAAATTTCTCCCCTTTTAGTTTAAAACCATTCTCCTTCGTCCTAACACTATCTGCCCATATAAAAAGTTGCTCTCTTTCCTTTTTGTAAGCCCCGTTCAGGTACTGTTAGGGTCTCTAAGATCCTCCTGAAGCTTCTCTTCTCCAGACTGAACACCCCCAACTTTCTGAGCCTAAGAGCTCCTACTTTCGTTTGGTTTGGTACAAAAGCAACAAGAAGCCTCTTGCCAAGGGTGACCCCTGCCAGTGCTGGAAGTGGCTGGGAGGGGGTCGACGCCAGGAGGCACTGAGGGGACCTGGGGAGGCAGCGCGGGTGACATTCCCGCGGTGCGGGCAGGGCTGGGCTGAAACCAGGAGAGCCCCCGGGCAGGGGCATCACGAAGGGGCTGGAGTCCGTGGGACACCCGGAGCGTGGCAGTGCGACCGCCCGCTCTGAGTCCCGACTGGGGGGAGGACGGAGGGAAAACGTCCGGATGAAGAAGAAACTGAAGACGAAACTCTGGTCTGGGAAGGCGGATACAGGACATCCCTGGCTGCTTTCCCCCCGCCGCCGCGGGTCTGGGGGGCACGGATGGAGCGACGGGTGGAAAGACGGAGGGATGGAAGGGCGGACGGAGGGACGGATGGATGCCCTTGGCGGGGGGCGGCCCCTCTCCCCTGCTCCCCTCCTCCGCTCCCCTCCCGCCGGGCCGGGCCGGGCCGAGCCGGGCGGCTCCGCTCCCCCCGCGGGGC